>VZRS01011622.1:79666-241187 GCA_013398055.1 Ifrita kowaldi | reverse complement strand
TTTTGTGCGGGTTTTTTGATAAATTTTTTTTCATTTTTTTTTTTTTTTTTTTTGGCTAAAGTCCAAAGCTGTCTCAACAGAGGCTGGAGGCAAATGCAAACAGCACCTCTGAGCAAGATTTTGGCTTCTTCAACTTTACAGGTTGCTGTCATGAAACATTTTAGAGTGGAATCAGAAACCCGGCGGGGTCAGGCCCAGCCAGGTCCTTGGGCATCTATGTGGCCTGTTTGGGGTTTTCCTCTCTCCCCACACCAACATTTCTTCCCTCAAGCCACTCTGGCTCTCTCAGGTTTTTTGGGGTGGCAGTGGGACTGAAGGCTGTCTGTGAGGAAAAGTGGGAACTGCCCCAAGCTGGACTCTCCTGCTGCTGGAGTTGCATGGGAAGACTGCAGTGGCACAGGTATCCACACTGGTGGATACTGGTGCACACTAGTAACACTTCTGCACTGGGAAAGGTGTTGCATTAATTTTGTCTTTGTTTCTCACCATCCAGATCCATTTTAATTAATATTCCCCAAGTGGAGTCAGTTTTGCCTATGGTGACAATTGATGACTCTTCTCCCACCCTTATATCCAGCCATGACATTCTTCCTCCTGTTTTGTCCCCTGTCTTGCTCAAGAAGAGACTGCAGGCAGGCTGGGTGGGTGTCAGGCAGCCAGATCCAGTCAACCTGCCACAGCAGGTCAAATACAAATCCAGAAGAGATTCTATCTTCATTCTCAGATTTTCAGACACAAAAAGAAAAGTAGAGATGGAATAAACAATTTTCAATAAACGAAAACTCATGTATGTGTCAGAAAGCAAGTTCTTGTTTTAATTGAATAGGTTTCTCCATCCCTCTGACCCATTCCTGGTAGGAAACCTGAGAGTATGGCTTCACAACATAGCTACAAAAGATGAGTGATGGAGACTTTTTTTTTTAGTATCAAAAATTAAGCTTTACCTGTCCTCTCAGTACTTTAAATGGGAAACCCGCCTCTACTGACTTCCTGGTCAACAGCTCTGCCCCCAGATTTCAGCTGTGGTCCCAGTACTTGCTGCAGCAAGAGATAACCCCATCCTGCTTGTCCTTCCCTTCCTTTCTTGAAGAAGATATAATTTTTAGGAAAGCAGAAGTTTCCTCACAGGAGCGCCTGTATCTTAGGCCACTGCAACTCATCCCTACTGGCTCTTTTGACAGCTGCTGAGTTCACCAGTCCTGTCTGGGACCTAACCCAGCATCGCCAGACCCATAGGCATCCCTGCCTTCCAGTAGGATATTTCTACTCTGACATTTGACATTGATACAAACAAATGTTTTAATTACAAGTTTTATCTATAACCTTGTTTTGGACAGATAACAGCAACAACACCCTGTGGTTATCAGTCAACATTCAGACCCGGAATATACCCTCAGCTCTTTTATCACCTGCCCTCAGTATCAGCTGCTGTGGATTCAGGTCGCCAGCACAAAACTGCCGGAATGCAGGTGTGGCACAGGTGAGGAGCTCTCATGCTTTACAGGATCAGCCTGGTCAGCCCCTTCCCTTCCCTCACAGCAGTGTCCTTGCACGTGGTTTAACAGATGCTCCCCTGGCTGGTGGGATGAGCACCCTCCTTGCAGAGATTTGTCAGCACCCCAAGGGGACTTTTCCTCACTCTGCAGCACTGCATACTCAGAACAGCAGTGTTTGACTTGGGCTCTTAAACTTTGACCAGAGCTGGGACAATAAATCCAAACGACTTCCAACTGCACAAGAGAAATTTGCTTTAAAAAAAACCCCAAATTTTTCACATACCCTTGGCTTTATCTGGAGAGCAGTCTGGACAGTAAGACACAACCACCAGCACAAACAGGATCTCAAATATATTTGAAAAGCAAAAGAGCCTTTCTGCAGTCGAATGATGATGGTGCTTCATTTGGATCTGCTTTCCAAACACTTCCACAGCACCCCCTTCCAATCACAACATGCCACTTTGAAATGCCAGTACCACTTAGCTCCTGAGCCTATTAGACCATGAAGCAATAAACCCAGAGAAACAAAAATAACCCAGATACCTACTTTAGCAGCCAGTTGAGTAGACAGGTGTTATCCCGAGGGCTCCGTGGCAAAAGCATCCTCAGAAATGCCATACCTTGACCTTTGCACAACAGGTGGCATGAAGCTGGTCTCCAAAAGCCGTAGGGTCTTCCCAAAAGGTGCTAATATTAACTATAGCCCTTTGTTTCTTTGCACTCAAGGTTTCTCCCTGTCAGCTTTCTGGCATTTGCCAGCGTGGTGCACGCTTTACTGGGCAGATATTGAGCTGCAAATTCCTTCATACTTCTCTATCCACAGCATTCTGCAGCTAAAGCTCTAGCCGGCCAGCAGATGAAAATGCCACTTACTGCTTATTCCTGCTGCAGTTTGTTGAATTAAAACCTCTTTGTTTGCAAGCTGTAAACAAATTCTTCTTATCTTACAATAAAAAAATGTCAATTATGCTCTCCAACAATGTAACTTCATTGTGATGAAAGAAGGCATTACTATTGCTCTAATCGTGATAACATATCAGCTGCTTTTAGAGTCAATTCCTTTTTGTGCAAAATTTAATGACCATGCAATTATTCAAATTTCAGACTAACAGACTGGGCTTTAGACCTACAGCTCTGAAAACCCTTTAGACCTTGCTCTGAAAACACACACTTGAAAGCAACAGAAAAGGCTCTAGAGCAGAATTTCTGAGTTCAGAACAAAAAACACCTTTTCAATTCCTTCAGCACAGCCGGACTTGGGCCCATGTTAAACACAGCTACTTCATTGGAGAGCCAGGGAAAGAAAGCCAAATTCTCAGCACGCTATCACAGGCACTTCCCAGGCCCCCTTGGCTTTCATTTGGCTTCATTGGGAACTGTGTTTCTGTCCAGTTTCCTCGACTCTCTCTGGCTTCAGTGCATTTCCTGCAGAATCGCTGGCCACAGCAGATGTGCCCTTCAGGCATTTCAACTTTTTTTTTTTTTCCTCATGCCAGTATTTATCCCATTTGTTTCCAGAATCAGCTGCGGCTCCCAAATCAGCGTCCATAACTTTCCGCTTTGAAGTATTCAGGACGTGCCTGCTGGGAAAGCACCTTCCTTGTTTACCTGCTCAGACCCTCACAGACTTTCCCTCCATGCCTTTCCACCATCCATTTTCTCCTCCTGCTGAGAGCTCCCCTCTACGACCAAGTTGTCCATCACCAGCTGGCCTGCTCCATTAACCACTTACACCCCAATCCTAGTCGTGCTTTATTTATGCTCCCGTGCAGCCACGGCCAGAGGTGGCTGCTGCCCCAGGATCTCAGCTCACCCCCCCAGGTGAGCACTGAAGGGAATGCCTGGGCTAAGCTCAGCCCCACGGGTCTCATCCCCTCCACATCTCCCTGCTCTCCAACTCTTGTGGCAACACAGAACAGGCTTTTTTTAGCTCCCAGTAGGGGACAAAGCCTGACACGATGAGGACAGTCCTCTACAATGGCCTGGCGGGCAGCACTCCCAGTCCCACAGCTACACAGATGGCCCAGCATCCCCGGCCAAGCCAGCCCTATAAGAAGGGGGGCTTCCCAGGTGCACAGAAACCTTTGGCAAGCTGAACATCCAAGCAGCTAATTGAGAACGACAGAAACAGCCCTCGGAAAAGCAATTTGAATCGATAACACAGGTGGGTCTGAGAACAGAACCCTGTTCTGAAATGCCTGAGGCCGGGAGCTGCATCTCACCTCCAAGTCCAAATAAAATGGATGCCAGTAAGGTAACAACCCCACTGCCTTCCCCCGCCTTCTATCCTGCCCACAAAACAATAAACACATTAACCACTTAACTCAGTTAACTCCCTTGAATAGTCCTTGTAATTAACAGCTTTTAACGTTTCACACCTTGCATTGCTGTTATCTCTTTTCTCCACTATTCAGACTTACTTTGAAGTTGTTCTGATACGCAGTAACGAATTTATGGGCAAGCTTTGACTCTCGATGTGCCATACTCTTCACACATCTCTCCCCTCTTCTACAAACAGCCTTTCTCCTTTCCAGCAAAAGAAGAAAATAAAACACAGTGGCAGTGAAACAGACTCAGTCTCCCCTCATCTCTTTTGTTTTTTTTTTTTTTAAATACAGCTGTGGTTTGATTTTTGTCTGGTTTTAACTTAGACTTTTCTAGATAAAAATAAGAATTTGGGTTGTTTTGGGAGTGTTGGGTTGTTTTGAGTTTGGCATTTTTTTTAATAACCAGTCAGGAAAGATCAAGATTGAAAGGACCTTCTTCCACTCCTCCCAGCAAGCTCCTGCTTGCCAAGATTCCCTAACATTTGGTTCTTCAACTCCTGCACAGGAAACCTCCCACCTGGAGCCCTTTGTCCATTTTCCTGTAGCAAATTCCTTGTGCCAGTGGGAAGGGTGTTCTGGAGGAGTCCATGTTTACCAGGTTTCTTACCAAATCTGTTCTCACTTCACAGAACACAGCTTTTACTGACTCTAGAGGTCTAGAGGCTGTGCAAGGCCCCCGGACAGAGAGTGCAGATGAAGTGTAATGCTGAGTAGGAAAGGGGCTGGCATCTGGAGGATGTTAAGAAAGCACACAACAAGATCAAAATTATTTTGACATTCCCCTCTCAGACAGACATGACCCATCACGTTTACAGCACCTTCAGTGTGCACCTGCAAGGTGATAGTATCAAGGAGAGAAAGGAAAACATTAATTAAAATTTTGGCGGTTTTATATCTTGCTTTCCACATTAGCTTTACAGAGTGGATTCGGTGCTGGGACAAAGAAGATATCTACCTTATTTCCCTTCCTCCTCTCACCTCAACAGGCCACCTGTGTACAGGAAGAGGTCCCTTATATTATTATTTTATATCTATGTATGTATTTATCACTTGACAAGCTACTGACTTGACAAGTCTGAGAAATGCTCTGGATAAGCCCCCAGTGACAGTTCAAGGCAGTGGTGGTCCTTCCTAGAGAAACTGTAAGTTTACCTAGAACACGACAACGTTCACCAAGTCTCCTGCTCTCCCTGCCTCGCTCCCCCTCCACCTAATTCCTATGGTGACCTCAAACCAAAGCCAGCTCATTTCACCACACACAAAGAAACAAATCAAAAAATATCAAAGAAACAATACTTTCATTTTGGTATTACCTACATTTTGGCCTCAAACTCCTTTACACTAATCTGCTAATCCTATATCATATTGACTTCTCAAGAAGGGAGATCTTGCTAATCAGGATTTCTGAAGGATTTCCACATGATCCTATATTTAATTTTGAACATTGTCAGAGTGACAAAGGGAATATGTCACCACCGAGCTGCTACTGCATTTTCTCTGGGTTACAAGTCAAGGGCCAGCGCTGTCCAAATCTACAGCTACTAAAATGTGTCTCTAGCAGGCAAAACAACATATTTAGGATTATTTTTCCCCCATGGATGAAAGGGTAACCGCAACCATCTAGTGGGAATTGCTGAAAGGCACAAACCTTATTTTCTCCACCCAGTAATACTTCTATCACACCTGTGATTTAAAGATCTTTCAACTTTCCAAATCACACGTGTCACCTAGATGTTAAAAAAATGTTCATGTCTTCAAGAAGCATCAAAACAAAATTGATAAATTCAAGCACTAAATGTATTAACTGCAGGGAAAGCAGGCAGAAATGAAGCATCACAAAAAAAAGAAGTAGAAAAGTAAAAGTAGGAAAATAAAAATCTAAGAT
Source organism: Ifrita kowaldi (assembly GCA_013398055.1). Lineage (NCBI taxonomy): Eukaryota > Metazoa > Chordata > Aves > Passeriformes > Cinclosomatidae > Ifrita > Ifrita kowaldi. Next base: position 235,479 of record VZRS01011622.1, on the reverse strand, counting down.
GTGAAACTGGAACAATCGTATTTTATTTTACATTGCCTAACAACGTCATGTGATGAACTGCAGCACACACTGTTCAGCATAGGATATGTTGTGTTACATTTAATAGAAGGCACTACTTTTATTGTGAGCTAGGGCTTTAAACTGAATCACCACATATGATGGTAGAGAGCTTTCTGATGGCAGAGAAGCGTTTTGCTTCAGCAGTTTAATATCTATACAAGGGAGATTGCAAGTTTGCAGCAGTCATTGAGTTTCCACATGTCGACATAATCAGGAACTTGATGCTGCATCATTACCCAGATGGAGAACGTTCTGGTTTAGAGAAAGCCGAAGCATCACGTGTTTATAGGATGCCTGTGAAACCACAAGTGAAGTTTGTGTCCCTGGTAAAATCCCACAGTGGCCAATCCTGCCCTTCTCCAGGGCTGCCCAGCAAACCTCTGCTCATTCCCTTTCCAACAGCAGCCGCCCTCCCAGCTCAGATGCCATCTCCCTGCCCAGCAGATGTGTATCGGAGCTGTGTGGGAGCTGCCTGGCTCCAGAGCAAGACAGCTGCCTGCAGGAAAAGCAGGAGCACGTGTCCTGGGCCTCAGGGACCTCAGCAAGAGCTGCTGAGCACTTTGTGAGCACTTTCAGGTCCTTGTGATCGGATTCCACGACACCCACAGACTCAGTAGAAAAAAAAACCTGCACATGCAAAAAAATATTATTGTGTGGGCCTAATCTACTGCAGAAAAGGAATAACTGCAGCTGAGGTGTAAACTGACTTGGTGTGAGTATTTCATTTCCCGAAAAGACTTCAAGGGAAAATCAAAGCAAGATAGGATTTCTTTCTAAATGTGAGGAGTTTACCTTGTTTTCTTACTGATTTGCATTCCAACTGTGCAGAACAGGTTTTAGAATAAAAGTACAAAAGGTATTCTACCCTATACTCACCTGGCCATCCTGGGGCATCTGCATCACCTCATTTCAGATGTACAGGGACATACTTCATTCACAGGTGCACTTTAGCAGATTAGCAGAACCCACTCCCTCAAAAAGGCCCAAAACCACACAGATAGTACAAGATTTCAGGTGCCAAAGAGAGAAACAGTCCCTGTTTCTCCCTCTGGTGCCTAGAACAGCCTAGAAGAGCTATTCTAGACCCCACATAGCCTCAATACTTGATTTTTTTTTTCTTCTACACCCAGCCCCTCCAAATTAAACCTGTTCATCACCAACGACAAACTTCCATTCCAGATAACTACCCTTACTACATAGGAAGCTTTGGTTTCTGCAGCTCTGTGGATTCTGAAATATAAAGAAAAAGTAAAATACTAAGTTTCTTGACAAAAAGAGAAAAATATTAAACGTAATATGAGTTCACAACTTGTCTCTTCCCAACTGCTCAGTATAGTGAGCTCAGCACCATGAGGAATTCCTTCAGAAGTGAAAATTATTTGCAAGTATCTTTTACTCATCCAGTAACTCTGACACAGAGCTGTTGACACATTTTGGGTTTTTTAAAAACTACAAAACAGGAAAAGTCTGTAGCTTCCAATTTGGAATTTGTGATTGCTAAATTTAAACCCAGCGGTGGCCTTGTTACTGATTATTACATAAACACAATTGCTTATCCCCCTGCACCATAGTTACTTTTGACTTAACTAGGCTTAAAGCACGTCTTGGCCCCACTTTCTGCTGGCAGCCCGCAAGGAAGCAAATACCTACAAAGAGAGGATTAAAGGAGATGCAGGGATACTTGAGAACAGAGACTAGGCAGGAGACAGATTTGCTGCTTCTCTGTACCATATTATTGTTTTGGTTTGTTCTGGGTAAATCAGGTAAGGGACATTTGGTCACACAAGGCCATGAGCTCTATCCACAAACTGCCCTCACAATCACTGAAGTGCTGCTGAGTGCTGTTACAGATTTAGATTTAAAGAAGGGTTTAAGTTTAAAGATTTATGTTTTAAGAAAGCTCCCACTTGCCTGCATGTTCTTCCCACAACTCAGAAGATGCACTAGACAGAGAAGTAGAGGCTCACAGCACCACAGATTTATTTACAAACAGACTACAAATAGGCAGAGCAGCAGGCAACAGAAAATGAAAACCAAGGATAAGCTCCTTTGCACAAATGGAAACAATTCTCTTAGGAACAGGCAAGAAGATAACAAAGGGAAAACAAAGAGGAGACTTTCAGATACTCAGGTGATTTTCTTTTTCTCTCTACACAGCTGTTTTGGTGGCCTGTTTGATACCCTCTGTGTAGCCCTGACACAGACATAGTAGACTCTGTAGCTCCTTCTACATTCTCTCTTTCCTTCAGTATCAAAAGAATCAGTCACAGTGAGAATTCATCCAGCATTGGTTTGGCTTTATGTGACTCAGATGCACTGACATATTTTGACGCAAACTCATATTCTGTGGAATCACATTCTTTTCCTTTACATTCATCTATTAAACATGCCTCCTGTACTCAGGGAAGTGTTACATTACACTTGCAACCAGTGCAGCAGCGGGGGGAGCATAACTGACCAAAGTCCATTAATTTATTTCACCTGCAAATTTATTGTAAAACCTGTGAAGCATTGAACAGATATGTCCACTAGATAAGATGCAACATTAGAGTCTCAATATTCCTTGAGCCAGGCCAAGAGAAAACTAAGCTCACAAATCCTAAGAAATGTGATAAACTCAGTTGTGGTGCAGTAGCTTAATTAGGATGTTGTAAAAAGACACATTTGGGTTGATTTTGTTTGTTTGTTTGTTTTCACTCTCCCATGTGCATTATAGATGCATTGCAGGAAGTACAGAACTGAGTAGACGACTGTGGTATGCCAAGACATAATGCCAGTGGGGAGCAGAAACACCTAATCCAAGTTAGCAAAGGGCAAAAATCCACAATCCTGGTTGGTCAAAACCAGTTGCTCCCTGAAAACAGGTACCTGTGTACTGGTGTTTGGCAAAGCTATCTTGAATCACCACTCAGCAAATCCCTACTGCACACGCCTGGCAGTGCTGAAATTACTTGACCACTCATTTCTACTTCTGTCCGACATTATGCAATCTTTTTGCAACTGCAGTAATGAGGGCAGCTCCCTTCCCGCTTCCATCTTCAGAAAGCATGAAAGTCACATCACACTGAGGTGCCAGTTCCTTCACTGTTTCCTGCAGGACCCTAGAAAAACTGAAAGGGAAGGGAGAGAAGAACAGAACATTTTAGCAGCTGCTTTCTGATCTGAGATCTTTGTATTTACCTATAAGCAAGGAACCATAACCTCAGCCAACATCTTCCACAGCATTGCTTTCTTTTGCTTTTCCTCCTATTCATGAAAGATACAAATTTCTGTACACAATCAGATTCTCATTTTTATTTCTCCACTTGAATTTTGTTCAGCATGATGCCACACATCTTCAGAGACCATGAAGGAGATTCTCTTAGCCCAACTCAAAAGCTAATGCATCTATTTCTAGGCCTTGCTCACAAAATATTGACCCAGCTCCAAAAACTCCAGCTTTCCATCTGGGAGATTCCTATATTGCAGAAATCTGCCAAAACACTGCAAAATAAGTACTAGGTTCACTCAACATTCCAGAGAAAAGAGCCTCCCAGTGGTAACTGGACTTGCCTTTGCAATTTTTGATCCTTTGTCTAGGCAAGGAGAATGACAAAATGCAGGGTAATGCGTTAGATCCTTACCCCCTCTCAGGATTTTAATCACCTCAGCAGAAAGCTTGTACAGCTTGGTATGTTCTCCCAGTGAAAACGAGCGAACAGCAAAGGGAAGTGGTACTGAGGTACTCACTGTGGATGGAGCTTGTACAGTGTCCCATCTACTCCAACAGTGATTTGCAAGCGCTCCACACCTCGGTTCTCCCTCTTCTTCTCCACAATAGCAGCCAGCCCTGCCCCACAGAGCCGGGCAGCTCTTGTTGAAACAACACCACACACCTCCTTCACAATGATGCTGTCGTCACACGTGCTGTCCAGGCCGAGCTGCTGCAGGATTCGCCGCACTTGGAGGAGAGCGAGCCGGTCACTGCGCACAGGGAAGCACACGGAGCAGCAAGGCATTAGGGAAAGCTCCAGCAGCTGAGACAGATGTGATTCAAACGAAATGGGACCACTTCAAATCTAACACTCTCCAGCTCTTTTAAGGCAGATTTCTGTCTGAATTCAGGTTGAAAACTTGCTCCTGCCATGCCCTCTGCCATGTTAGGCTGTATCTCCAGAAGGCACGAACAGTAATCATTCATCTAACTCCCAAAGTCATGAGGAAGCAGAGCCAGATCAGCCACCTGACTGTTACTTTAGATCTCACGGCTGAGACACTCCTTTCAAGGCTTTCCATGGCAGAAAGAGTTTCAAATAGCCTGGAGACCATTGCAATCACACACAGATATGTAGGTAAGCACATATGCATATATCACTGACTTCTTACTTTCTTAAATAAGTACTATTTTAAGTCTCACAAGAAACATTTAGCTTGATGGCTAAGGCATCCAAGATAACCCAGTTGTGTGGACAGGAAATAATAATTCATATAATTACAGAATAATTCTGTAACTCCCCCAGTTCCTCATTTTTAACTTTATTCTGGAGGTGGGGATGCACAAAGAAGAAAACTATAACTGACTTAATTGACTTCTTGAAGGAAAGGGCTCCACACACTTGCAAAAGACTGTTTTCTAGGTGTCCCAGAAGACTTTAAGGGTTTAAACCATGTAAATCTAACGACTTTACCTCTCAATCTGAGACAGGAATTTTGTTTCAAATATGCCTCTTTTCCTGAGTGATTCCGAAATGTGTCCTCTGAACAGCAGCCCTTGCTTGGTTAAGTCGATCAAAATTTGCCTTACTATTTCACCTAGGTACATTCCACTGGTCATTTTTTCATACCTGGTGGGTCAAAAGAGGAATAAAACTGTTAATTTAAAGAGATGGCTCTGTTTAGCATGAGAGGTATGTACATGCCCTGTGAACTCCAAAAAAGCAGTCCAAGCTTGCAGAGCAATAGCCACTGAACTCCATCTTTCAATCATCAAAAATCTGCTGCCATGACTTGAAGTGCAAACATTAATTACAATATATTTACCTGTGCCAAATGGTGACAGAAGTAGAAAAAAACGCTTGCAATATTAAGCAGAATATAGTGTTAAAGCCAGAGTCCACACTGAAGTGAAACACTTCTCTGTCCCCCCCATGCATTCACCAGTGAGTCACATCTAATCAATACTGTCTTTACCCAACAAAGAACAGTCAAGTTCAGCTTATCCTCTTGCTTGAGTTGTATTTTACTTTTGAAAAATCACCCTAAGAGGAGGAACAAAGCATGGCCTAGACTTTGCAGGGAAATCTTAAAAGCTGCACTGTTTGGAAACCGCTTTCAGATGAAAACAGTGCTGTGGTAACAATGCACATCTTCATTTTTTCCTTTGGGGTTTTTTTTTTTGGTATCTAGGTTACTTACCAAGCAACAAAAAAAAAGCAATATTAAAATTTCCTTTCTGATTATTCATTCATTAAGCAGCCAGTGTCTCTCGAAGACTGACTTCATCAGGCTCTTGGCATCAGGACCATCACATTTACCTCTGTTTCCCTGGGTTTAGTGAGCCTTCATCTACTTCTTTATCATATTTTGTCCTGATGTTGTCAATACAGCCATTGTCACCAAATGCTCCCCATTCTGTATTAATGCACATTTTTCCTTCATTCCCTTCCACTATTTCTATGTTTTTCATGTCCTCCATGTAGCAAACATTGCTGCCTGTTCCTAGAAGGAAAGAAATGACAAGACTTCAGCTGTAAAAGTGAAGCAGCACCAGAAAATCATGGAAGATGACTGCAGTGTTCATCTTAAAGTTCTCTTTGCCATAGCTCAAATTTCAAGGTCCCTTCCAACACAGGCCATTCTATGATTCTATGCTTAGATATTTTTCTGGATCAAAACTTGGAGGAAACTATTGGGGGAATCATCTAAAAAGCCCAACAAGAATTCATTCAGCTTTTTAAAAATATTTGCTTGTTCCATGGTCTGTGACCTGGCCACATAGTAAGTATGAATACACTTGCCAAAACAAGAATTCATGCTCTTATCTGCTTATGTCCTTTTACCCTGCATACAGTTGTTAGGCACCATCAGAGATATGATCAAATGTCCAACAGGTCCAGGAACTTATCTGCTATGGATGTTGTTAAGTTTCCTGCTGAATACCACGCAAATCTGCCAAGAATCCCAAGCAACTAATAACAGCATATATCAAACTCAAATAAAAGATGCTGGTTTACAGATTCCAAAGCCCAGCATTACATAGGTGCTTTCTTCTCACAGTGGTCACTTGACCACCACTGTACCTGCAATAAGGCCAATCTCACAGTTTGGATCTTCATATCCACAAGTCATCATGGTCCCAACAGTGTCATTCACCACTGCTACAATGTCCAAGTCAAACTCCTAAAACACAAGTCACGATCAGTAGTGGAATGCCAGAGGGCCAGAGGAAGAGTGAGGGTGCATAAAATACACCAAAATGAGCAGAAAAGAATAGCTCACATTTCTTCTCTTGATGGCCTCTCTCAGCATATCAACAACATCTTCCCCCTCACAGTCTGTTGCCTTGAATCCTTTTGTCCATCCCACAAGTGTTCCCTGAAACAGAAGAGAAAGAAGGTCATAAGTGAAGGAAAAGAGCAGACTGTACATTGCAAGCATCAGCTTTTTCTTGCCTCCCACCCCAATGCTTTTTTTTTTTTTTTTTCTTTTTTTTCCAAATAATGTATTTCCCTGGACAGGTTACTGTGAGTGAGTGGTGCAGGCTGTGCACATGTATCTTTGTTACCCAGCTGCTGATGGTAGTGACTCCAAGTTTGCTCAGCTATTTATCAAGGCACTGCACTCAGTGCCTTCTAAACCTCAACTGGGAAACCTCGTCTCATCTCTTCTGCACACAGCCATTGTATTACCTGTGAGGGAAAGACTACAAAAAATACTTTTGCCGTAAATCATTAAACACCCATCAAACATTAATGAACATCTACTGTTAATTTTTGGGTCATTTACTGAAGGACATTTCACAACTTCAGACAACACTAATTTGTTTCTTTTCAGACAACAACCTGGCCTGACAGAAGTTGACTTCCAGGTTACATGAAGTAATTAGCCTTACACTTCCTCAGTGGCTCTGGACTGTCTGTCCAAATCAGAAAAAAAGAAAAAAAAAATAGATGGCAACTGGGAGAAAAAGCTGCTGTTGAGAAACACCCTCAAGTTCCAGCAACAGTAAAAGACCAAACACACAGGGCAACATATTATGACCCCGACACATGTGTCTCTCTCAGTTTGCCACCAATACTGTGGAATTTGCTGCCTAATCATTTGTCAAGACCTAAATGCTATGCTGTAGGTTGGGAAGGCACATGAATTAATGTCTCCACAAAAGGCTAAGTCCTATTGCTACACTCTCAACTGTGAGATGAAAACTGAGACAGAGCAGACTAGCTTCCAGGTTTAGAAGCTGTTGTAAAACCCACCAGGACATAAAAACATGCAATAAAATAGCAGTCTCTCATTTCGCCAATATCCTACACATTTGACTAGAACTAAGCAGTACAACATTCCCTGCCCCTCTTGGAAATTCATAAAATTAATCTTTTCCTATATAAGATCTGAAAAGACAAAAGATAAGATATCTGTCAAAAAGCCAGCTCTTCCAAGCTGAAAAAGAAAACCCAGGTCTATCCACTGACACTCAACAAAAAGAAGCTAATGTAGTGCAGAAGTTACACAGTCACAGCTGTACAGCACAGCTTGGAAAACAACCTGGGACTGTAGCTGAGCAAGCAGAAGGAGCCATTTATTATCCCTTGCCATTGAAGAGTTAAGGCAGCGTAAGATTCCTGGGTTATTAAAAATATGCAATTCATCTTGCTGTCATGAGGGCTTAGCTTTATAAAACAAAAGCAAGTCATGTCCACCACTTACCACAGACAAGAAGTGAAAGTTCTGACTCCCATAGGCAGATGGATAACACAGGATGATAACTTTCTCATGAAACAAAACTAATTTGCAAAATAAAGTAATAACATTCTCCAAACCAACAAGTCACCCTTGCCCAAAATTATATGATTTACCAAGCAGATGCAGAGCTGCCATTTGACCCATTCTGTGCTGCAGTTCTTACCTTGTCAATGCTGGCTTGCCTGCAGGGGAAAGAGAAGGTGAAGCCCAGAGGAAGCCGAGCACCTTTAATCCCCATATACTCCAGAAAGTCTGCTATGCACTGGACAATATGGTCAAAGAGCTGGAAGGAACGGAAAAGCATATAAATCTCACAACTAATCCCATACAATGGGCCTTGGCTGGATCAGTTAAATAGACATTTAAGATTACCTCTTCTCCTGTCCCTTGCATGATCTCCAAAGGAATGGCAAAGATTTTGTTATACATTTGCACTGATCTTCTTCTCCCACTTTTGATTTTGACCAGCAGAACCCTGAAATTTGTGCCACCAAGATCAAGGGCAAGGAACTTTCCTTTCTCTGAAGGAAAAGAAAGGTATTTCATTTTGGTGCTTCTCATAGCACATCTGCCAGTCAGAACAACATACCAATGATAGCACACTGTTCCCTACGGCATTTATCCCAGCAAGTCTGTTAGCATGGGGCTGAAGATAACAGCAGGAAGCACCAGTTTGACAACATAAATCCCTCTGGCATTTGCCAGATTAATTAGCATATTCCCTCTCCCCAGAAAACAGACAAGCAGCTTTCCTGAACCACCTTCAGGTGATCAGGAACTAACTTCACCTGTTCCATCTGGTGTCCCACAGACATATGTCGGCAGCATCTTCACTGTGGCACTGGCTTGCGTCTCTCTCTTCAGCCCGTACTCCAGCTCAGCCCTCATTTTGTCCTTAACTTCTCTGAGGATGCCCAGGGGCAGCAGGAAGGGTGCAAGCGTGGCGTCGATGCGCTGGCGCTGGGCAGCCAGCCTGTGTGCCACCGCCGTGACCATGGCAGCCCCCCTGCCGCTGCCGCTCACCGACAGCAGGAACCGCACGTCGCAGGTGGGCACCAGCCTCCTCACCACCTTGTGCAGACGTTTGGCATATCTAGCAGGGACAGAGAGTTTCTTTAGGCTCTCGCAGGCCTTTCGGGCATGGTTTACTTCATCTCTGCCTGGAATCAGACCTCCAACCAGTTTGGGAGAATAGTTGGAGAAAGTTCCCGGTTTGGGAAAGCACAGGTTCAAAAACAGGGAGGTAGTGGAGGGAGAAAGAAAGAAAGAAAGAAAGAAAGAAAGGAAAGAAAAAACGTGCAGTGAACTGCAAGTGTCCTGGAGGCCCAGGAGTCACTTGAGAAAACAATTGCATTTCCCCAGACACCATTATCCCAGGTGTCATGTTCTTCCCACCCCACCCCAAATTCTAAAGTTCCAGGGACACCTTTGCAATAATTAAGCCAGTTAGATCTCACCCCAAAGCTGAAACAAAACTGGCAGTTCTCTAAAAAGCCACACACACATGCAGATGGAGACTCTTGGCAACATCAACACGCAGCCAGCAATTATCAAATCCTCTTTAGTTACTTACTGGGGGTGGGTTTTATAGAGTCCCCCATCAATCCCAACAGTGGTTCTCATCCTCAGCAGCTTTTTATTCTCCCTGAGCCTGGTCAGGATGGCTGCCAAGGCAGCGGCACAGAGGTTGGCTGAGCGGAAGGAAACGATAGTGCAGACATGTTGAACAGCAACACAGTCCTCCTCAGAGGGAAACAGGTTCAGCTCTGTAAGGATCTCTTTTGTGTTGCTCAGACCTTCCTTGTACCTAACCCCAAAACAAAAGAATACTTCACCAAATGCAAAGGCAACACATAAATCAATACCTTGGCTTAAAAAGAAATGAGAGGAGACCAGGACACAACTTATCAGGCAGCATCGTGATTGGTTCCCATAAACCAGTAATGTCTTTCCCACGGTATTCCCAAAAGTACCCAGGGGAGAAAGGCTGCTTCCTGGGACTCAGCACTTGGTGAGACCAATCAGCTGGTCAAGAAGAGAAGGGATAAAATAGTCCATACAAGGAAAACACATGAACAGATGTACAGCTTTACTCAATACAACAAAGAAAATAATTCCTGGACTGACAGTGAGGACCAAGATTCCTCTCAAAACACCAAAATCCAAGTTTTCCATGCAGTCATCCATTAGCTGATCTAGAATCTGTACTACATCTCCACAGCCCTAGTATTCTCACGTCAGAGAGGCTGAAAACTGCAGCAATCATCCCACACACTCAGGTCTCCAGAGAGGTCATTTAAACAACCTGCATCTGTGATGTTTAGCAATATATTTGCTACTGTGGTACTCTGCTAAAACTATCATACACCAGTTCCTACTTACAGAAAGGTCAACTTTTCTCCCAGGCAAAAGCAAAATCAAGTTGTACAGTTCAGGATTGTTCCCAGCACTCACAGATTATAACTACACATTCATTATCACTGCTGTGCTTGTGAAAGACTAATTTTGAGAGTGGCTACTCTCAGAGCGTATTACAGGTTCTTACTTTTCCATTGCAGACACGTGTTTCATTTCAATCTTGCCCTTAGTAAGCAGAGCTGTTGACACTTTCCCATTGAAGAGCAGACCTTCCTTTGTCATTTTTAGGAGAATGAGTCTTACAAGTTCCCCCAAATACAGGCTGCTGATCATCTTCTCAAACCTGGAATGGGGCACAGGAAGGATTACAGGTTGTTCACCAGCTCTTCTCTTTAGCCCCCCACAGCATCACACCAGAGCAATCACCTGTTTTTAACAACACATGAGCAACTGTAACAGCAATTCCCTGGCCTGAAGCAGGGAGGTGTGAAATGTACCCACCCTTCCCAGAAGGGAAAGATCTGGATAAGACAGAACCAGGATCATGTCATCTCAGGTTCACTTAAGCCAATTCCTGTTCCAAAGGGCTCTTGGCATACACTGGAAAAGCACTCTGAGAACTTGGACTGCAAGTCAGTCAGGGAATCACTTACAATTGTTTTCCAGGATTGAGAGATCCCAGATCCAGCTCCCGATCAAACTCCGTGCGGAGGTCATCCAAAGCACCATCATCTCCAAAGGCACCCCACTCTGTGTTAATGCACATCCTCCCTTCATCCCCTTCCACCAGGTCAATGTGCCTCATCTCCTCCATGTAGCATGCGTTGGTGCCGGTGCCTGTGGGTATTGGATAAACTACTGTTTGTTCTAGGTGTGCTCTTTAAGTCCACATGTTTGGGAATAAGTCAGTATATTGACTTTGGAAGAAAATACAAACACATAACCCTGTGGCATAGGATGCTAATACAGGCCACCTGCACCTGTGAAATCATCATTTCACAGTGAATGAAAAAATCCTGAAATTATTCTAAGGCTTGACTTGTTTAAAAATAGTTTTTTCTTTTTCAAATGTACTTCTATGTGCCTAATAAAAGCCATAATGGTGCATGAAACGGAGAAACTGTGGAAAGCATAGCTGGTACTAACTACCAGACGTGAGGGGAATTCAGCCTTCTCTGGACAGACACAGTAATTTTCTATACAGTCAGCAGAAAAGTTTAGTATGCTGGTCACAACTGAGCCCAGACAAAATGGGGACTGTGGTATTTGATGGCAATGTGATCAGCATAAAAACAGCGGCTTTAGAGAAGGCAGCCAGGCTTGAAAATCCAACCATTGTTTTTTCCATTTTCTTTCTGCTCTTTCCTGTATCGTGAAACTCCCTCCTACTCCAAATTTGTAGTAATTCAACAAATGAGAGGGAAAAACACCCTTCATGGTGAACAGAAGAAATTACCAATTATGAGCCCAACTTCACAGCGCTGGTCATCATATCCACAAGTCATCATGGTTCCCACGGTGTCATTGACCAGTGCCAAAACATCAACATCTATGTCCTAATAGCATAAAGATGAGTGATTAAGAGGGAAAGAAAGCCTCCTGTGTGATAAAACACTGGCATGCAGACATTCTCTCCAGGTTGCATTTCGAAGGCCCCATTCAGGAAAACTCTTTGGTTGAAAGACACTACTTCCTTTTACAACACTCTTCCCACAACCCTGTAAAGTTAAAAGTATCTCTGAATTCTCAAGTGTTTCACCAGCCTCTGTGAAGTCACCAAGATATGGAAAGATGCCTTGTATCTCTTAGCTGGTGTTACCAATAGCACGAAACATGAAAAGCAAGGCTATCCAAAATATTAAAACGCAGTGTTATTCAAAGGCTATATGCGAGTTCAAGGGCAGATTTAATCGTGTCTTACTGCCGACCTTAAAAATTACAATCAATTACTCCGTCCCACAGACTGAAGTGGACAGGCAAGCCCTGGTAGAGTCAGGTGTGCCAATTTGAGATGACAGTTTCTCCCTACCAAACTTCATCCCACAAGCCAGGCTGTGAAACACAGTGTGTGAAACTATTGAGTGTTTTATGTCTCACTCAGTAGTTTCACAAGAGATTTCCTTGGGCTGAGACAGTGCGGCCATGCTGGTGTGCTGTCACAGCCAGCCTGGGTTACGAGTGTGCAGATGCCCTTGCTGTTACTGGGGCAGCCTGAGTTACAGCTGCGAGAGAGATTCAGATCCACCAGATGTACAGCCATGCTGGACACTTGCTATTGACCATCCCTGAAGGATGTCTGACAACTCTCAAAAGAACCCACACAAGAGCTGATTTCCCAGGAGGACATTCTGAGGCCACTCAGGTTCAGCTCCTGCAGGTACAAAACTTGCCTTATGCTTCTGGAGGGCCTTGCGCAGAGACCTGACCACATCTGTGTCCTGAACTCCTCGGACCTTGAAGTGTTTTGTCCACGCAAGAAGAATCCCCTGAAATGTAACAGCGCAGTGACTCAAAAGCACACAAACTTTAGCATACAAACCACAAAGCCCGCCAAGACTAAAGCGTGTGGAGAAGTCCACTGTGTCTCTCCACACATTAAAACTGAGCCAAAATTAGTCAGAGCAGAATGTCTTACCTTGGGGTGCCTGTCAGTACCAACGCAATCAAACAGGTACAGTCAAAGACACAATTCTGCAAATGCTTCTCCCTGGGTTTCATTTAAAGCACATGTGGCTTTCCTGATGCTCATCACAATCTAATAGCATTAAGCAAAAAGCATTTGCAGGACTGGGACCCAGAGCACAAACTCTTAGAAATAAGAGAGGCTAGAATGAGAGAACACAAAATAATTGCAACCAGCCCTTCGTTTCCCCAAGAGGTGTCTCAAACAGCTCAGCTACAGGTATTTCCTATTCAGAATCAACTATAAATAAAAAAAATTTAGAGTGATTTAAAAAATAAAGATGCTTCAAGACACAAAAGTACAAGTCTGTTTCTAAGAGTGTTAATACAAGGGCATGTGGTACCTGTGAAATTGGGTACTGATTAAGCAATAGAATAGCTTTAGCTTAAATATCATAGTGCCTTGAAATGAGCAATGAATGGTTAAATGGTAGTCAAGTCTAGTTAAATGCTAATGGTCATCTATGCCTTTTTCAGAGAATTACATAAACATCACCCCACATAAAAGCCACAGGGTAACACCCCCATTCAACAGCTTCTCCAGATTCTGCAAGGAGCTCAGCTTGACAAGAATATTTCTTTATGCATCTTACCTCTTCCAATTTGGTCTGTTTGCATGGAAAAGAAAATGTAAAGCCAAGAGGTAACTTCTTATGCTTCAGGTTTTTGGTCTCCATGAAGTCTAACAGACAGTCAGCAACATAATCAAAAAGCTGCACAAAAAGAGAGGATAGTTGGGCTGCGTCCTGCAGGCAGGCGCTCCAGCACAGCACCAGCACAGCAGTGCCCTACCTCTGCTCCGTTCCCCTGTATGACCTCCTTGGGTGTGGGGTAAAACTTGCTCTCCAGCTGGCTGCTCTGCTTCCCATCATCAAACACCTTCACCTGGTGGGCACGAAACTGGGAGCCACCCAGGTCAACAGCAAGGAAGTCACCCTTCTCTGCAACACAAGCGGGCAACCATCACTGGGGATGGCCACGAAGCGTGGCTCCGATGCCGTGCTGAAGGCCACAGCTCAGTGCCCTCCCTCGCCACAGCCACAGGCTCTCCTGCCCCATCATGGCAGATCCTTATGCTATGGGCCTGGGAGCATCAGAAAGACTGAGAGTTGGAAATCCTAAGCAAGGCTATCAGGTCTCTCCTGTTAGCTTGGTATGTAATAGCTAATTTAATTTTTATTTGACAGTTTGGGTTTGTCCACCCTGCTCCTTCCACAGCAGCATATTTTCAAGCTGCAAAAGGACGAGCTTTTCAGCAACAAAGGCCCAAAGCAACTGCAAAGCCAACCAGAGCACACAGGGGCTGCAAAACTACCACTTGAAATGTGGGAGAATCAGAGTGTGAGATCATTACCTGTAGCCAGTAACAGATGATGGATTTGCAGGCATATGTTAAGACTCAGCTCTAGGGCAGAAGTCAACTTCCAAGTGGGGCAAAACTAATTTGCTACCTAAAGTAAACCAACACAATCCTTTCCAAATGCCTTTTGGTGCTTCTGTAAAAGTACCATTTTGTTTCACAGGCCTGCTCAAACACATACTTCTCCAGCAGCAGACCTCAGATGGAAGGACAGTTTGGCCTTACTGCTACAATAAAACAATTGTTTATCCCACACACAGGAAAAGGCCCTTCCCAAAAGGAAAACACAGTGGTATGTGCCCAGCCTTGCATGATCTTTGTTCCGCAGTCCAAACACCTGATTAAATTTTATCAAATCTGCCCCTGAAAGGGAAGGAAGAAGGAAATTCTACCTGTAATACCATGGTCAGCTATTAAAGGTGAGGAGGCAGATTGGGTTACTCAGTAAACTGTGATCTTAGTGAGACCATTTGTCCCTAAACAATGAAAAACTGATGACGCTCCATGTGAGTCATTTCAGGCAGCAACACTGAGGGCACCAAAAAAAAATCTTAAAGTTGAATGCTATTGCAAATGGGCAATAACCATCCAAGTCTGAGCTGTTTAAACCTGCTGGAAGTTTTGTCTGGAAGCAAAAATAACCAACAAGAATTTTTCAAGAGAGCAAAACCAGAAAAATCAATGTGATACTTAGAGTAGGCAGCGTGTCAATAAGATACAGCCCAGCTTGATGCTGCCGCATGTCCTTGACACATTGCAATGGCCGTGCAGGCCAGGAGAGCACTGTCCAACCTTGGCCATGAGGAACAAGAACTCTTGCAACAGTGATGACACTACATGAAATTTTCCAAGTCTCCTGGCCTCAGGGGCCCCCTGCTGTTTCAGGACAGCATCAGAGACATGTGAGACCTCAGGACCAGTGACTGTCACTGAGATTGCAAGGGCTAAGAAAGTACTTCTTTACCTTTGACGAAGGTAGCAGCAAAGCAAGAGTGCCCCCTTCCATCCAGGCAGCTTGTGTATAATTTCTCTCAGACATGCCTCATTTCAAGAGACTTACCTTCAAATACCTTCTTTATGCCATTAAAGCTGTTATTCCTCATTTAACTGCAGGGAAATTACCTTCAGAAGGAATAAAGTAACGTGGAAATAAGGTACAAAGCTAACATTACAGTTTTCTGCACAGCTAGTTTACACCGAGTCCTGACCTAGGCCAGACACAGCATTCTGCGCAGATTTACTTGGTTAAACCCGGGAAAAATGTAATTTTCTGTCAGCCTGCACTGCCAGGAGCCAGCTGAGGCGTTATTTTGGATGTGCATACTTCTCCAAACAAGATGGGCTTTTAGTTCCTATCTCACATCACATCCTCCCAGACGACACTACCGCACTTTCTCCCTCTCTGTTCAAGTCTCACCTGAAGAAGGAGAGCAGACAGTTTCCTGGTAGATCCCATCCAGAAGCAGATCTTCCCAATGCAGAGGGCAAGGAAGAGCAGAAGAGATTGCTTTTTGGGGAATTAGAAAAAGCAGTGCAGAGTTCGGGGATCACAGCTCCGAGGATGCCACGTTGCTGTCACTTGGCAATTTGAGGGGTTTCACTGCAGCATCCTGCCCTCCCTGTAGCTCCAAGAAGGCCAGGCCACACATCCCACAGCCGCAGTACACTGCAGTGCAGGCTCTAGGCTGTAGAGGCTGCCCTTGCCATGTCCAGCCACAGCTCCTACAGCAAGGCCTGCACTAGGAACAGATGGGAGAGGCTGTTCCTGAGCACTTACTAGGTCCTTTCCCCGAACAAGCAGCACTAGGTCAAAATCCACCTGGTGCAAGGAAAAAAATTCTCTGCCAGCATTTCCCCAGGCTCAATATACACACCTGCTTTCTCAATGAGATAGGCAGTAACCCAGAGTCACTGGGTGCCCTGTGTCTCTGCTGTGCTACCCTGGAGTACTGGCAGCAACTCATCTTGCTAAAGCAGCCGTGCTGTGCTGGAGCGGGGGAACTCACCTGAGCCATCGGGCAGCGAGCGCACAAATGACGGCAGCATTTTCACTGTTGCCGTGGGGTTCGTGTCTCTGCCCAGGCCCTTCACCATCTCGGCCTGGAATCGAGCCATCACATCCAGCAAGACATCATTGGAGAGGCGCATGTGGTACAGGTACCTGTCAACCTGCAAAGATGGAAGGTGTTACTCAGACGCATGCAGGCCCCTTGGTGCTCAGCAGCTGCTGATTGTTCATTTCATTCCTGACCTCCGCACCTAAGCTGTCATGACTGTCAACACAAGCAAGCTCTAGGTCACCATCAGGACGGTCATTCTTCTAAAAAACTTGTTTTGAAAATGTTTAATGCAGCCTGAGTGAGTTACTGCCCAAAAGTTGGCCGTCTTTTCTGATGGCTCAGTAATTTGACAATCTACGTAAACCCGTGAGATTTGCTTGAGACCCTGACAAGCTGTTTTCACACCATCCGCTCCTCCTACAGATGTAATGAACTAGAACTGCAAAGTATCTTGATCTGGTGAGACTTTGACCTCTCTGAGGCAGGTCCAGAAAATGCCATCAGTACCCAAGCGTGTCAGCCACAACCCGAAAACATCCATTCAGCTACTGCTTCACTCCACAGACAATTAACTTTGTTGGCATGCCAGGCTGGAACTCAGACCTTTTTCTCACTCCAGCTCTGCTCTCCATTCTCTTGTGATTCTAGGATTACATCTAAAACACATTTTTGGGTGCAATCAATACCCTTTGTTAAAGGTCTGTAACTCACGGAATACATCAAAATAGATGCCAGTTGAATATACAGGAATTCAGAGCTATCTATGAAGCAGCTCATTCAGATAAACTGGCAGGGAAGCTAATCAGTGTTTTATGTACAGCTTCATTAGGGCAATGGTGATAGGTTTTTTCCTTGAGGACCACATGCTGCTGGGACTGACACGTACCTGCAGGGCTATAAGTAGTGTGGCCTAGAAACCACATAGCTGGGTACAACAGAGGATTAACACAGGAAAATAAGAATCTCTCAACATCCGGAAGCTTTTCCACTGGGGAGCCAGACTTTGGTGCTGTATGAACAAGACGCAGGCATAATAATTGTGTGCTCCAAATAGCTGGATGTCCCCTGAAGGGTAATTCGTGTTCACATCCCACTCCCCAGCACATGGGACTCGGGGCCAGAGGAGGTGGGCAGAGGAGAGAGGTGAGACAGCTCCCAATGCTTTGCTACTGCAGACACTCAGCTCTTGCACCACGGGGCTATGTTGTTATGGTGCTTTATCTGTTCAGAGCATTTCATCAGTCCCATTTACATAGGGAGGTCTGGAGGGTTGGAAGGACACAAACCAAGTCCCACCAGCAGTAAGGCAGGATTTAAAAGGTTGCATTGTTTAAACAGAGGGCAATACAGGTTGTAGATAAATTGGTCTCTGCCGTAATTTGGACTGGCCACCTATTTTAATGAGGCACAAAGTTAGTTACCTATTCACAGTCCCATTTTAAACTGATGGTCTGCAATGACCCACCTGAAAGAGCCAGGACCCTGAAAGTCACTCCAGCACTCACTAAACACACACAGAGGAGCAAGTGTTAAACTACAAGATACAATTGTCCTAGAGCAGCAGCTGCCTTTGGATACAGCTGTGCCTTGAAAAGGCCATTATTCAGATTTGTCTTTGTAGCCCTCGTTTGCACAGGCACTTGATTTCCTCCAAGGGTTTTTTGAGGCCCCACCACTGTGTAGGATCCATCATCTCAGCCCACACACCCGTACTGCTTTTTTGGAGAAAATACAATGACTGGAGACATACAGCACTCATGCACTCTGACACAGACCCAAATAGCCTTGTGACAGAAAACCCTGTAGGGAAAAAAACCCTCAAGAGTAATAAAAATTACCATGTCTGTTTGCAGAGAACATGCACTAGCTCCTGCTGCCCACAGACATTGCATTCCCCACCCTGTTTACCTATAACCACAGGAGCAGATAGTCCTCTCCAAGGAATTAGACCAGGCAGAGCCCAGGAAAGCCTGCTGGCTCTCCAGGCTGACTTACAACCAGAGCAAGGCCCTGCTCACACAGCCATTTACTTGTAAACACAGGAATGGCCAGGCTGTGCTAAACCAAACTCATTGCCTCCCTCCCATGGCACAGGAACAGTGCCTTGCCTCATTTATGGAAATAGCACTGTTTTCATGGCAGCCAGGTTCTTGGTTTTGCCACCACAGAGTAAATAAGCCTGGGGAGGGAGAGGTGGGAAGACATTCCTTCTTTCTAATTAGGGACAAATCAGTTCTGTTCTGTACAGCCTACCCTAGGCTCCTTAAAAGAGAAGTCTGAGGAGCATGTGGTTTCTTGATTTCAGGAAGGGCTAGTTTGCACCTAGCAGAAAGACTTTGATATTTTTAATGGCTTTGTCAGAATTCCTCTGCCCCCTCGTCTCCACTGTCCTCACTCAACAACAAGCTGGATGTTTCTCTGAAAAGCCCAATACACCCCAGCACTGCTCCACAAGGTCTCTCTCTTTCTTAGTAAGAAGAAATAGTACTATCTAGATCAGCTCCTCACATAGGAGGGGCATCAAGGCCTTTTTCTGACCACATTAAATGGGTCAAAGGGCTATGACTGAGTCAGAGACATCTGATTGTTGAGATACCAGTACCTCTCTTGGAACGCCTCTCTCCAAAACAGAATTAGTGGAAGAAACCCTCTTTGGAACAAGCCATGCCATGTTTTGGGCACAGAAAGGAGAACCCAGAGTTGCTTGCTTTGCTGATGAGCTCAATGATGCAAGTGGATCTATGCAGCAGGACCCTGGATGTCCCACCATGCATCCGCAGACAGCCCCACCTCCCGCTGGCTGGAAAACCAGAGGACAGAGCCTGGCAGCAACGGCCACCAGACCGCACTCAGTGAAGACACCAGGAATACAGAGGAACTGCAGGTGTCATGTCCACAAACCAGAGGACCTCTGATCCATGAAGCTTACAGGTCTCACGTGGTCTTACAATGGACATACGCCCAAAAACCCATTTCAGCATGGCCATGAAAGTAGATTAGGGAAGAGCAACCACTAGGGAGCTCACTCCCAGTACTGACAGCTTCCAATCTGAGCCATCTTGAGCTTTTCCAACTGTAATTAAAGGTCACACCTATAAACATCAGAGTGATTACCCAGTTTTGGATAACCAGAGAAGAGGCACAGGCACACCAACACCAGTTGGAAATCTCTGCAGACCCAGACCAAAGACCACAGGGGTTTTCCCTATCCCTGCTACGTGACTGACTCCTGATTCCTACTCAGACTGAGAAATCCCATCATTCACGCTACAGTTGCAAAGCGACTCAGCAAGAGTCATCCTTTCTGTCCTCTGGGCTCTACCACACCACGCCAGATAAAGGTTAAGCAGTTTCCTCTACTGAAGAGAATTTGCTCCATTACTGGAGAGCACTTTTAACTGTGCAGGGAAAACCACAAAACAGACCTATTTTCACACTCATCAGGTGGTTTAGGGTCTAAATACCTCTTACCCCATTTGGCTGAATGGCTTTAGTGGATAATGCCATTATATGGTCTGCATTACATACTGCAGACCCCTCCGTATCTGAGTAACACAGCTCTCAAAATAGCAATCAGCTAATGCTGCATCTTACCTTTTTTATTTGATCCTCTTTTAGTTTTGTGAAATGGAAAGCTAGCAAGTGGACAGCAAACATTTTCTTGAAGCAGATGGATGAGTCAGTAGTGACAGAGCTGCTGTGAATAACTCCAAAGCGACGGGTCTTTATTCACGAAGCTGGAGCTAGAGAAACTTCAGCAGAGGCATTTTCCCCAGTGTGGAATAGTGGAGTTCCTGGGAAATTGAGTCCAGAAATAAATCCATCCAGTGTGATCGGGTCAGTGATTAAACTTCTGCCTCTTTGTATCACACCCCCCCAACAACCCAAAGTCCCTCCCTCCCCAGCTACACACTTCATTGTGCCAGAGCAGGCACCTGGAGAGCTGCCAAGCTGAAGGGGAGAAAAATCGATTTTGTTACTGCCCCACTTGGGAATTGTTACCACTTCTCAATGCAGTTGCTACGCAGCCTGCCCCGCTTCATTCCGGGGGCTGACAGGCTCCCACCACTGCTGCGTGCAGCGGAGTGCTGCCGGGAATCTGGAAACTTAGAGGGTTTTAGGAGGTTTCTTCCCTCTGCTCAGCACTCCCACTTGTGAGACAAGCTCTTCTGCATGAATTAACTTCACTCTAGTTCTGCACATTGCACCCTTATCTGCAGCTTTGTACCAATTAAGCTTCGGCTGTGTAAAAGAGCAAAGAGACACACAGACCCCTGCCCCCAGCTGGAATACCTCTTGTGCAATTCCCAGCAGAGAGGCTTTGGACTGATTCTTCTCCCTTCACGCAAAGTTTCAGACCAGTGAAGATGCTCAGTACTGCAAAACCTAGGGAGAGGACAGATTTACCTGGCAGGTAGCAGCGTGGGTATCAGACTGCCCCACTGGAAGGATGCCTTTAACTGGCAGCACAAAGCACCTACAGCAAGAGCAGATTCTTACACCATCAGATTTTGACACAGCCTTTAACCATTACTCTCAAATTCATTCTGAATACACAAGTGTTTACAGGATTTAGTCACTGTATCAAATGATATGGACTATGGAAACATCATCCAAAGAAAACAGTGAAATGCTGACACAAAGGAGAGAAAAAAAAATAAAAGGCATTCTCATGGGGTAATTAGAAGCTCACTCTCAAACTACACTTACACACAGTGTGTTTCCTCCCAGTTACTGTTCACCTGAACTGAGGACAGTTACTGCAGACAATTGTCACCCTGAATTTTGCAGAACGAGATAACAATTAAAAATTATTTTGATAGATTGGAAGAATAGCAGGGGAAGAAGAGGAAAGGGGGAGGGGAGTCCCACATAATGTGAGGAAACACAAAGAACTACTAAGCAGTAGAAAATTGTCTAGAGATCAAGAGAAAGGCAGAGGCAGCCCATCAGTAGAAAGGATGTCTGGCTACATCAGTTCATAGCCTAGAGTGGACCCAACAATCTCGTGCTATCGTAAAAAGAAAAAAGTACAACTGATCATGGTGGGCTGTATATACAGGAGTATAATCCACAGATACACAAACCAACACTCAATTCCATACTCAGTACCAGTCTCAGAAAGAGGACTCTGCCCAGTCCTGTCAGCTATAGCATGTCAAGAAGGCATGGATCAGAAGGAGTTAGCTCTGCTGAACATCAGGAGCAGTCACAGGTCACATTTTTTCAGCTTCTGATCACGAGGAAAGACTGAAAGAGCTGAGGGAGGGGAACTCCCTCTCCAAAGACAAATTATACAGAACCTCTGCTAGGAAAGGTCTTTTTCTTTCCTCCTGCCTTGCATCAGGGATGAGCTCTGGACACTGGGAGATCCTGCCAGCTCTATTTATTCTCCATTATTCTAGAACAAGAGTAGAGCAGACAGAGTGGCTGAACAGTCCATAAATAGGACTTGTTCTAAAATTAGGCCTATGATCTTCGAGAGAAAGAGAGAAAAGAAAGAAGAAAATAAGCCACACTACCAGCCAGAAAGCACGGTTCACTTCTCCTCTATTCATCTTTTAATAACTGCTGGCTCGTTAAGTCAGACACTGACTCCCAAAGGGACTGTCTCTCTCCTCATTGTTTACCCATGCCATCCGAGTCACAACCCCTCTGGCCAGCAAAATTGAAAACATCACCTTTCAAGCTCCATCCCACTTTGATCCAGAGCTCATTGTGTCTGTAATACAGTAGATTTATTTTTCATTCTCTCTTTTCTTTCTTTCTCTGACGGACGCCACTGGAAAAAGGTCTCAAAGATCTAAATGTTCCTAAACTGGCAGCAGGCTCTGTGAAATACCTGACATGTCAGAATCACTGCATAACTTGTTCGCTCATCCCTGGTGCATCCCAGCTTCCGGCAGGCTGTTGTGCAAGAAAAGACAAGACATTATCTCATTTCCACACAGACAGCTGTTCAATGTACCAAGGGCCCAACACCCAGAAGTGTTACAGCCATTTTGTACATATCCAGGCCCAAGTGAACAGATTAGCTCCAACTGCGTGCAGCTTGGAGGCTTGAGGTGATGCTCTTTTTCCCCTTTGTTAGAGCTGCATCCAATAAGTTATGCACAAACCTTCCCTCCCTGCTTTGCAAGGGCCAATAAGACTTCCGAACTGTAATACCCCTCTCTCTACTTTCTTCTCCTGCAGCTCTGCCTCCAAACCCCATCTCAAGGCACAATGGAGAATCCTGAAGAGTCCGGTGCTCATCTGCCTCCCACAGCCTTGCAGTCAAAGGCCTGCAGAGAAAAGGAGCTCATAGCTACAATGGGGAAGTGCACAAAAATATCTTGAGTACACCAGCTAAACATGCCCTGGTTACCTCCAGAAAGAGGTACCATATCAATATTTTATTGCAAGATAAACTCATCTATCTTTGGTGAGTATCAAAGGCAGTGGCAATGCTGGCTGCTGAATTTGGTACCCAGGTTAACAAGGAGACAGTGGACAAGGCTACAAGCAAGTCATCAGGTGAAATCCTTCTTTGTTATAGCTTATGATTCCAAGACCAACCCTTAGAACACATTCCCCCTTCCCTGCAGTAGCAGCTGGTTCATTCCCCATTATATTCCCACGAGTTCATCAAAGCTCAGAAGAGAAAGGGGTCCCCATATTCTTCCCGCATAGGCCCCTCCGAGAGCAACATCAGGATATAAAGTAAGGCAGAACACCTGAGGGGACTGACTGGAAAAATCAGAAGAGATGGAAACAGCACGGACAGAATAGAGCACACTGGGCTTAAAAGACAGAAGGATTTTACCAAGCAGTGCTGTTACAATCAGCATTTCACATTTGAAGGACAGCAAATAAACAATTAATGAAAAACTTCCAAACATCTCTAATTTCAGTGCCTGAAATTAACCTGGAAATCTGAACACCTGAAATAAAACATGACTCCTGGATCAAGTGAACAGTGTTGTTGTTGCTCAAAAATAAAGCTTCAGCACAGCCCCACAAGGCAGGTTAAAAATGGGTAGTTGGGGTAACTCTGCACCACACCAGTCCAGATTGTACCACATGGGACCAATTTGGCAGCCACTCTAATGGGAGTCAATGACAGCCACACCATTAGCTCCAAAGAAAAGAAAACTTTCATAAAGTCAGCCTGGAAACACCTGAATAAACTTCAGAGCTTCTGAAACAGTTACTATGGAGTCACTATGGAAACAAGCAATGAGTTAAGCAAAGTGCTAATCTCAGCAAAATACAAAAAAGAATGCTTATAGTCATTTAGCTTCTTTATTGCAAGGCTTGGTGCTGAAACACAAGGTTGGCTTACACCCTGAAGTCCCAGACACTCCTTCCTTGCTCAAAAATATACTCTAGTATTCGGCTTACTGTATGATTAAAGGATAAATTCAACCTAACAGACTAGAAACAAAGCACAATAGCAATGTGGGTCTCTCACAACCCAACCTCACACACACTGGGCAAAGAAAACAAGAGTTGTCCATGGTGGACAGCCAAGGTGGTTTCAAGTGGTGGTTTGCAGATCCACCCTGGATCTGGGGTAAGTGCAGTCCCAGGGGTAAGTGGGACAATACCATGTGGTCAAAATGTGCCTGCAGGCTTGAGCAACTACCACTTCCCTTCCAGGGAGTACCAAGGAACAAGGAGGCAATTGATACCACTCCATCACACTCACCACATCACACAAGCTGTGTGAATAGTAGCAAATGCAACACATTTGTAAGGGTTAATGCAAGCTCGCACTCTGTGCAAGTCGTGCTGCTGTTCAGCATGAGTCTGGGAAAGCAAAGCTGAATTACTTGTCCACAAAGCAGAAAATCCACAACACTCACATGGCCATTGCCACACACATAGAGCTGCTTGGTTTTTCTTGGGGGAGGAAAAAAAAGACATGGCTTTGCAGAGGAAGGGCCTAAAACTTTCTCTTCCCACCAGTACTGTACTGAAACCAGCAGGAAATCATGTGGACTACAAACATTTATGCACTGCTTGCTTTTTAGTAAACAGTGAGGAAAGAGTACATGAACTACCTCTGAAAACAGCTGTAAAAACATTTGTCAAACTGCTGCAGATTCGTTTCTGAACAGCAGCATAAATGATTGATACCAGGAGAAAGAAAAGGGGATTCAGAGCAAGGGATTTCAGCCTGCAGAGAAACACAGTTGATCACTTCAGAAAGTCAGGTATTTGATAGTGAAACTCAACCTGGATTTTAAAGGTCTCTCAACATTAACACAAGCAGGATCTGTGCACTTGTACACAGCCAACCCCAGATATATGGTCAGTGTAGCATTATTCTCATCAGGCAGCCCAGCAACATGTCCAAGTGCTGAAACCCATTTCTGAAAATGCACAGCAGTTTCAGCATCTGATTCCTTCCACTCTCCAGTATCCACACTGGGAGCTCAAAAGCACACCTTAAAGCTGCTCACACGAAAACCAAATCACATAGCATCAGTAATTACTGCTTAGATTACAGAACTGAAATTTACTCAGCAATTCTTATAGCCAGAATTCCATCATTCCCGACATATTACCACAAATGCTTTTCACCTCCTTCCACATTTTCACATGACACAAAGGTTAGAGGCACATGATTCCTATCACCATTCTGAGCCATTTTTGTTCCAGGCTGTTCATTACTTGTTTGTGGTCTGTTAAACTCTGCCCTTTGGGAAGGGGTGGAATGAGTAGCTAATTCATTACTAGTGAAATATCTGACATTTATTGATGATGAGAGGATATCTTGCAAGAAGACACCAAGTTCAAATTTTCACATAGGAGTAGATCATACACTTATGCTGAACACCATGATTGAAAGAGTGTACAGCTGAGTGGTAAAAGCAAACTTATGGCCTCTGAGCTTTTAAGAGTCCATTTCTCTGAGTGCTTCACATTGCTGGTCACAGGAGAAGGACAAATATCAAGGAGCTGCAGCAGTGTAAACATGAAATGCCAAAGAAGTTATTAAAATAGTATTTTATTTTATGAATAAAAACTAAACAGAACTAGGACATGGTTCTATTTTCTCTTTTTCCCTGTTTCCTTTGAACGATGCTGCTCATCTCTTTTTGAACCAAAGCCATATCTACCATTCCTGTGCTGATCCTGCCACTCGCTCTCCAGCTGTCTCAGCATTTCCTGTGTCAGAAGTCCCTCCCGCAGCAATCTGTTGGCAAGAGATCCACGTCCATAGCTTTTCAGATCCTCCTGCCTGCTACCAAGCCGAGAGGGTCTCGTGTTCTTCGCTCTTCTTAGTCCTGCAGCCTCCACTGCAATGGACAGTGCCTCTGTGGAGGCTGCACCATGACGGTCTGAAACCACCCTGGCATCCTTCTTAGTCCTTGAGAGAGGAAAGTCTTCCGACACAACTTCAGCTGTGCCAGGAGCAGCTGCAGACTGGGATGCTCGGATCAGCTTTGTGATGTTGCAGACACCAATTTGGATAATATCATCTAGTTTTTTCTGAATATCCCTTACAAGGACAGCATCAGGGAACATATCCATGAAGCGGTAACTGAAGAGAGGCAAAAGAACACAATTAAACCTTCTCACTGGGACAAAAATGGGATACATACTAACTAAAAAAACCCATTCATTACATGTTGCATAGGAAGGTCACTGTATTTTAATTTGCATTTCAGCTGCTCCAATCCAGGATCGCCTTGTTTCTACCTTTCTCTTTCCGTCAGTCACAAACTGCTCTCTGCAGAACTCACTCCCTCAAACATTGCTACACTTGCAATTTTCAAGATCCTCTAAAGGGCCAAAGGAGCCCATCCTGCACTACATTCACGTGGGCTTGAAGACACTGCACTTTTAAGGACTGTAAGTCATAAATAGTAGGAAAACACCAAAAAACAGTTTTCAAGCACAAAGACAATACCTTAACCACAGATAGAGGTCAAAAACATCATGCACAGCTTCAAGGTGTACAAGTTCTTTGATGTTTTTTGGAGCAGCTAAGGGCCACTTGGTGTGCCGGCAGAGCCAGTCAAACGTCAGAGGCTCATTTCTACTGAACTGTCGTGCAAACTGAAAAACAAGCAAATTCAGTCAAGTCAGTCAGTTAGTCAGGAAAGAAGAAATCCCCAAAGAGTTAAATTCCCCAGAGTCTGCATACAAAGAATACTCCAGAAAATACCTGCTTTGTTTTACACAACCCAAATGCCACACATTCTTTTACTTAATTACTCAATGCAGGAGTCACCTCTCCTTTCCAGGGCCTCATTAACACAATTTGTCCATGGGCCATGCACCCAGTTAAGCAACAAAAGCACAGAGCTATCCAGAAAAGCGTAACACTGAAGGCATTTGATTTCATTTAGCAAAGCAGATGGACTTTGTGTCTTTTTTAATCCTCCTCCTCCTCCTATTTGGTTAATTATCTTGTTTCAGAGTTGCCAGGGTTTAAAATATTAAACATACTCCCTGGTTTAGGAAACACACTACCCACAACCCAAACAGATTAATCTGCACTAGAAATCCACCCTTCTGAAACCCAGACACCTCAGCTCCTTAACTAACAGAAAAACAAATCAAATAAGATTTAAATCTAAAATTTTCAAGAGTACTGATGACTCGGAATAACTGCTTCCCAACTGGCTGATACTAAAGTGGGGTTTTTTGGCCAAGGAATGGGGCTTAAATTCACACAAGCATTCACAACAGCCTACCTCCCTCTAACACCACATTATGCCCCTCTGTATCTTCACTACTTGGAATCCAAATGCACAGCATTTTCCTAATGAGGCACTTTTTTCAATTCTTTAATCAATCACTCATTTTTTAAAGATTATTAGCCACTTTTGAAAAGCAGGGTTCTAAGATTTGTGACATGAGGGCACCACATCAGTTTCATTTTTATACTATTTCATTTAAAAAGTTTAATGCAGTCTTTAGAAAGGGAACAATGGCAATACTGTCTAACAAAGTAACAGTCCCAAGTGACATTATTATTAACCCTGAAAAACTGAAAAATCAGCTGAATACAAATTCCTCAAAATAATCACTCTGCAAAAAACAATTCATCCAGGCCAGAAAAGTAAAGTGACATAATTCTGAGAGCAACTTACAGCTCTGTGTTTTCTGAGGTTTAAATTCTATGTAACTGTATTACAGCATCAGCAATCACTCTTAATCCCCACACTCTCTTCTTTTGTTGACAAGCTAACAGCTCGAAGGAGCAGTAACTTGGTTTTTAATGACTGCTTTCGGGAACACTCTAGTGCAAAGCTTAACAGTGCACAAGTGACTAGGGAACACAACTCTCATCTCTCCCAGTTCAGAGCTCACATACAATGACAAGCAGTAGGATTTCCTGAGGCAAACAGCAGAGAAGCTATCCAAACTTTAATTTACATCATGAGAAGCAGTTCTCAGAAGTTAAAAGCTTTGGTCAATAAAAATAGTGAAGAATTCAACTAGGAAAAAAATAACATGTCCAGCTATTTCATATATCTTACACTACCTATGAGCACTTTAAGAATGCTCTCAAATGATCTGACGGCAAAACCCACAACAAATATAGCAACTTGATACAGTCCCAGTGCACCCAGACACACTTGGTCCAATATAAACACCATGTTTTTTTGAGGGGAAAAACAATAGCTGACCTTCAACAAAGTGGTACACACAAAAGGCTCTTTTCTGTTCAAGGGTGCAGTGCAGAAGACATAACGTGATCGCAGATTTAGTGGAATGTGCTGAATCATATCTGCTAGAAATTTAAAGTCATCAATATTGCAGACAAAGTACATCCCATCGACTTGTGAGAGGCTCACAAAAATATCCTGTGAAAATAAAACCAAATGTAAGAATGTTATTACAGGAGAGGGTTGCTAAACTTTGTATTACCAAATCAAAAGATTATTTAGAGTTTAAAAGGCTATTTATACTGAAAGAACAGTTAAAAACCATCCAATTTGACCACAGTAATAAAAAAGTGGGCAGGGGAGTTCCCCCTGCTCTTATAGCAGAATTTGCATTAAATTCTCCAACACAGGATCAGAGGAGAAGATATAATACTCTACACTTTATTTAAACACTTTCAGTTAGTCTCCTAAATAACAAAGTTCTGGAAAGGTACATTTTAGTTACAAAGAACACCATCACAGGAACCAGTTACCACTATGTTTAGAAATTTCTCCAGGTTTGTCACTTAGCATGACCCAAAAAGCTAACTTTACAGCATAAAATTCAATAATTGAGCTATTTTTAGCTCAATGTCAGGATCAGATCTGTTTTAGGAAGCAAGAAAACACAAGCTAAATACAGTATTCCAATAGAGGAGTTCAAAGAAAACATGAGACATACTCAAGGTTTGAAGAAACAGAAGATGCAGTGCAGCCTGCAGGGGGAAGTTTATGGCCCCCCGAAATTATTTCTCTAGTGTACATCTTTGAAGGACTTATTAAAAACATCTTTAAAGAAACGCTGAGCTTTTAAATTTAAAAATAATAATACTTAAGAGATCAAAAACAACACAAGGTTTGTACCTTAATATTTCTATGCTAGCCCAGAAATGCTAATTTTAAAATTTTAAACATACGCTGTTACCCTACCAGCCTAAGTCTTCCAGGAGATCTCCAGGCATAATCTTTTAGTTCAAGGTTAGAAATATACATTTTGCTACATAAGAGCACATCAGCAGAGAACAAAAATGCACATTTAAAACCATGAAAGCTGCCAAGAACTTCTCCACATATTAAAAGCTGTGATACTATTCTTCAAATACAGTATTGGAAACTTAATTTCTATTTAAAATGTTTAGGTACATCCAAAAGAACTAGTATCTATCTAAAGAGGAGATCAAATTGATCCCACAAAATCTGTTTTCTAAAAGTTACAAACACACTGTTTTACCACAAAATCCACAGAAACGGGAAAAAAAAAAAAATCAGGTAGCTCTCAGATATGTGGAAATCTGGCATGACCAGCCTAGTTTCCCAGGGATTTTCAAATAATTTATCTAAATTTTGATCTCTAGTATCTTCAGCCTCAGACCAAAATGTCTACATTTAAAATTCAGAAAAGCTGGAATGAAAAAGCTGCTGCACAGTCTTGAACAAGTGTAAAAATGACTGACACATTTCAATAGCTTTCAAGTTTATCATAACACAGAGAAGTTAAACATCTTAAACCTATCTGCAGTCACTGTGTCGTAGAGAAGAATCCAACTGATAAAAAAATACACGCGTGGCTGTCTGTCAGGTCTCCCAAGGGCAAGTTCGTACAAAAGCAGTGACTATTAGTAATACTCCATTCCTAAAGCAGAAGCTAATATTTTAATCATTCTTACAATTAAGTTGGATAAAGTAGCATCAGGAAGATGATAAGCAAACATTTCTATCTGTTCAGGAGTAGGATGTAGGCCAGCTGCCTAAATGGAAAATAAAGAAAAAAACTTCCATTAATTCTCAATACTGTTTTAAAGTTAATGCACCAGAAACAACATATTGAAAGACAAAATGCAAGAAACCAAAGCACCCTGCAGACTCCAGTTTATTTAGCCCACTTAGCTGAAATTTAAGAACTTTTGTGCTTGAGCTTTTAATTCTTAAAAGAGCAGACTCAATATAAAAGCAACACTGCAAGTCTCCAAACGGGACGTACACCCAAAGCCACTCTGGCATAACACAACCCACTTCTATCACTAAATTGGAAACAGACAAAAGGAAAAATAATTTGAGATCAGAATATCATAAGCCAGCCCCAGAGCACATCTGTACAAACTGGGTACTGTCGCTCTCACCTTCACAGGGGGCACAGCCTCACTCAGAATTTCCTTCAGCTGCACGAGGTCATCACGATGCATTGTGGTGACTTCTCCCTGTTTGAAGGAGGAGCCAAAACGCCCAGCCCTGCCTGCAATCTGGAGAGCCTGGGAGGTGGTAATGGAGTCTATTTCCTTCTCTCCCTTCTCGTTGACAGTCGGCTTTACTATGGAGTTAAAAATTATTCTTCTTATACACCTGAAATATTTCAACAAAAACAAAGAGGAATCCTTTTTTGCAAATTACTTCCAATACGAAGAATCAAAGCTTTTGCTTTTTTATAGGCTTTTTTCTCCTCTATAAATTAGAGTATCATAGATACTGCTTATGGACACAGCATATTCTAAAGGACAGGATAAGGCTACTGGCTAGATGCAGGAAAATCATCATTCCTGCACACAACAATCATGTCCTAATAGGGTCCCAATCCATTCACTAACACCTGCCTCAGTAGTTTGCAGCAATGTGACTACATGTCCTTCACCAATGAAATACATCTGAAACTAGGCTGAACTTGCTCTGTATTTCAGAAATACAAGAGAGTGATAACTCTGACAACCTAGCACATTTGACTCCAGTTGATCCAGTAGGCCCTGTCATCCACAGCCAACTATCACACTGAATTAGTCCAAGGGAGTCATTTAGTTCTTGGTATCAGTTTTAACATTAAAGCTTGGTTCTGCCTAACAAAATTGATCGCGACTTCAAAATTGAATGTATGTACTGTGTTATCAAGACACAGCAGATATTTAGATCAATGAATCAGACTGGGGAGATAAAAAGCAAGAAAATTAATGTGGCCATCACACCCAAAGGAAAATAAAAGTACCATAACCTGCTGCAAGTACTTACAAATTGAGTCCCATTCCAATTGCATCTGTAGCAACTAAAATTTTGCATGGATCATCAGGATCATTGAATTTCTTTGCCTGTTCAAGCTTTGTTCCTGAAACAGAATGACAGAACACTCTGCATAGCAACTTCATACAAAATAAAGACAACGCACCATTAAGTCCAATGTCATTATAATAGGCTGAGGAAAAAAATAAATAAATTGGTATTTTATTGGTATTTGGCTGCTGTTGGGGGGAGGGGGCAGGAGGGATTTAAATCATTCCCAGAGCTGTGGGTAGATCTCAATTATATCTATCTGAAGATCAAAATTAAGTACATAATAAAGGTCTAATCCCAAAATTAAAACACCAGTCAATGAAAGCTGATTACTTTCTCTAGCTATACAGAGAAGCAAAACTGGGAAACTTGCACTGCTTCATTTTAAAATAAAGAAAGCAGTACAAGGGGTTTTTTCCTACGAAAAGCAGCAAGAAACAGAACACTCTCTTAACTATAAAAGCAAGAATGCTTTACCTGGTGGCAGACTGCCATATATGACAGCACATTCTAATCCTCTGGCTTCAATCTGTCGGCTGACGGAGTAAATGTCATTCTTACTGAAACAGACAATGCAGTCCCCAGGACAGAGGTTATCCAAGGACTCTAAGGCATAATCCAGCACAGTCAGAGGAGTCAGTCTCTCGTAGTTACGGACCTAGAATCAAAGTTGTCAAAGATGGTATTTTTCTAAACTCAAATTCCGTCATATAGAGAATAACTATCAACACATCCTGTAAAGACAGCAAGCTTAAGAGAACCGTGCCCTCCTGGAAGGTCAGAATTGTAAAGAAAGTCCCTAAACAGCTGTAGCAGCTGCAGCATCCCCTGAAGGGAACTCATCAAACCACTTATTTTCTTTCAGTAAAACAGTACCACTATTTAAAAAGGGAAAGAAAGAACTTTGCAACATCTTTGCTTTACAGAAATTGAGAAACATTTTAACAAGACCTTCAGCAGGATAACTTTGAGCAGTGATACCCTCAAAAGACCCCACATTTTTTCCCATTTTACAGCAAAGAGAACCTGATGTTCTGTTCATAGCTTCTCAGAATTACTTACTTCAACCTCCTCCCCTGTAGTGTACATGAGTTCTGTCACTAAGTCAATAGCAGCAGGTTCTCCACAAACGTGGATTTCTTCTGCACAGAGGCCTGAACAAGGTCCAGTGAAATAAAAAGCAAAATGTTACTTTTTTTATATACAACAGTAGCTTCAGCTAGCTCTTGAAGTATCCAAAAATTGTATTTTCGTTGCTAAACACAATGGGGACTGTATTTCACCTCCTTCAATGACCCAAATCAGCACCTAAAGCCTCTCCCAGAATATAGTATTTCCTTAGAGCTGCTCTTTCTTACCAGCAGGTGATAATTCATTAGTGTGATAATCAGAGCAGCCAATACAGTGAGAAGACACTGCATCCTCTCAGCCAAAACAAGAGGTGCCCTCAGCCACTGAACAAATGGAGCAAAGCTTTGAGTATGTTTCATTTACTACTCCTGTTTTACTAACTCCCAAACCATAGCAGAACTGAGTTTTGTTTTCTGCATGAATTCACCTCTAATTCTGTCAGAACAGAAAAGGGAAAAATAGGAGGTAAATGAAGTGTGACAAATCTGCTGAACTTAGAATCAAAAGCAACGAAAGGAAGGGCCAAGGGGGAATCAGATTCCAAACTACTGTTCCAAATATGAGGAAAAATGTTTCAAAAATTCCTCTTAAAAATTCTAAAATTATCAAAATAAGCATTCTTCTATGAATGTAACAGATTAATGCAGCTCTATAAATGAGCCATTTGCAATTAACACTATAAAATATTTAAAGTTGCCATTTTTAGCAGTATCTCTACATTAGGCAGTCTCTTGAAAACTTGTGTTGTTTTAATTGAACAGAAAAGCATAGTTCTTCAAAATAGTCAATGTAAAAGGACAGGATAACATAGTAAAGACTCCATACCATCCAAGGAAGGAAAAATAAAAGGTGTCTGAGTAAAATTCTAAAAACCCATTCATTAAGTAAAACGCAACAGGTAACCTGCTGTCACGTAGACAAATCCTTTGAGGCAGAGTATCTAACTTGCTGTGAGAAGACATGAAGAAAAAATACCTTTATTTTGCCCCACATATTATAACCACTGATGACTAGACTGACTGCTAAGCTTGAATTCATGTGCCATTAAGCTAATTCATTGCCAACACAAACAAGCTTACCTAGAAGGGCTCTCGTCCAAGCCCAGCCTCTGGCAGGATCTCTGATCATCTGAATTTCGTCAATCACAGCAACTTCATCTTAAAACAAAAAAAGAAAAACATGATGCACCAAGGAAGAGCATCTAGAACAGCAGTACAAGACACGAAGGAACTCACAGGTTTCCTAAAAAAGCTTGCTCAAACAAAGCTAATCCTCTATCACCAAAGAGCTATTCTGAGATGATCCAGGTTTCTTCAACTGCTCTATCATAGTTCAGGAATTGTTCAAATAAGAGCGAAAAAAAAAAGAGCTCAGAGACTTCTGACTCCAAGCAATAACACACATAACGATCCCCCAGATAGGACTGAAACAATTATGTGTACTTACAAGGTGTATTAGTACTGCACATTTCAATGGTACAAGCAACATGAGGAGCCTGTCTGGCATCTTCATTGGCATACACACGCTCTTCTCCTGTCACCAGGTCACACGGCACGTTCTAAAGGCATTCAGAAATCTCAGGTTAAGTTTCGCTAATATAAAAGAATCCCCTTTCCAAAGGGGACAAAATCAGTTTCTTACAGTAGTTTCTAGGACAGTATAATAGAAGCTATCCAGGAAGTAACTACTCAGCCTTGAGAGACTTGTGCCTTGTATTTAAGTCCTATCAGAGTGGAGGTTTAATGAAGAGGTGGTATCTGTAATTAGATGCCTTCCCCTAGGAGGTAACATATTCCCCTGAGCATTTCAGAGCTGTCACATCTGCCACAAAAGAACTGCTAGAAGAGTACAAGGGGCTCATAAAGCAAGGCCCAGCAGTGAAGGAGCCTTGCAAGCTCCAGCCTGCTCCAGCTCCTTTGGCAATTGACCTGCTGCTAGCCTCACCTGCTGCCTTATACTCACAGAGCAAGAGCTCATGAGGATCAACTGTGAGAGACAGCTGAGGCCACCACCCTGCCAGCCCTACACTCCTTGGTGCTGATGGCTGCTCCATCCAAACCTACAGCCACCTGCAGAGTCCTGATGGAAGCCCTGTTTAAGCCCCAAGGGCCTAAACACGATCCAGGAGCCACCAACTGAAAAGTTCTCACACACAGTAAACATGTGGGAGAAAAGTTCAGTAACCACTACCAAGGAACATCACTGCATTGTACCCACAGTCACTATGTGAACACACATGGTACATCACAGATATCTCCTAGGACAAGCCAGTCTTTTTTATGTGTTGCTCAGATAGACTGATAATAGGAGTTACACATTCTGCATCAACAAAAGAGAAATCACAACATCACTACTGTACACACACACTGTGCTGTATTAACGTGATATGTGGTTATAATGCTTCAGAACTGGTCTGGTTCTCTGCAGCTGGAAACACACTGGTGAGGAGCCCCCAAAAATATGCCAAAAGCAATATAAAACACTAATGAAAATTTCCTCTAGGGACCTGATATACAGCACTGCTATTCAACTCAACACATCTGAATCTGCAGAATTTTTCAAGGGCAGTGAAGTGAAATATATTTCAACATTGAAGCAGAAGGTTGAGGGGAATTAAGCAAGGGTAATTTTTTGTGCATAAGCTGTAGTAAAGGTCGTAAGTAAAAGAAGGCATGGTCCCTATGCTGAAAAACCTAATAGCAGAACCTGCCTAATCCAGGGAACAACAAATTACAGAAGAACAGAGGAGGGTTACAGGGATGATCACACAGCCCATGCTTTGGGGACAGCACTGTTCCACTGGGGGAAACGATGTTCCATTCTGCTCCTAAAGCAGAAATGCCTAACTGGTTTCACATGAGCTGACACCACTGCAGAGCAAAGGCACCTGTTCAAGCACAGGGCTCCAGGTACCACCCGGGGCCACTACAAGACTTTATAGACATGCATTCATGAGACTGTTCCAGTACTAAGGATGTTGGTAAGTAATATGACATACTGACAGCATCATTACTCTTTTGGAAGATCTCATGAGCCAGAAGTTTTAGTGGACCACAGTATATTCCAGATTTGGCTGACAAAAATCTCTGGATAGCATGGTAAGTTTTTCCACTGTTTGTAGGACCAGCATGGAATATTATCTTTCTCTGAATAGCCCTGGCATCTGGATACCTAAAGCAAAGACAAAAAAAAGCAGATCTCTTGAACATTTATCTGGATACTGATTCAGGAGAAACTAGAAAATAGCTTAAGCATTTATTTATTAATAGATTTTAATGTGTGTTGAAAGCAGAAATACCAAGCCCTTAGAGACAGTATAAAGAGGTTACTGTCTTACACACTGATCTTCTAATTCATACAATGCTTTCAAAGATTCTGAGTGAAATTCTCACACTGCATTCAAAACAATTCTCACTACTCGTCCAATTCTCTCTCCTTGAGTTTATCAATATTTTAATGTTTTGATGTGCTACTTCCCAAACACATTGTCAGAAAACATCTTCCTGGAAAAGCCACACCAACTCAGTGACTTTCATAGCTGATATAATCTTATTTTAATTCACTGTGATGTATCTTGTAAAAAATGTAGGAGTTCCTGACACAAATTATTGTAAAAACAGAGAAATGGATCTGAAAATGTAGCATAATTACACTTAAGTCCACAATCTATGAAGTTCTATGACCCTAAGAAAAGAAAACAATGTAACCACTTCACCACACTGACCAGTTGGGCGGCAGCCTCAAATCACTGATCTTGCGTAGATCATCCATGCAGTCCAGCATTGGAAAGATCTGCTTTGCATGCCTCAGGAAAAATGGAAACAGATCATCCACGTGACCTAGAAGAACAAATCCTTTTCAGAAAGTTTGTGTGCTTGTTTGAGTGTGTACTTTCATAATAAACTTTGAAAAAAAAATTTCTACTACTTCCACCGCACACTTGTGTAATCCTTTCAACTTCTGGCTCTCCACAAAGTTCAATAATTATCTCAGTGGCAGAAAAGGAAACTAACAAAATTGCATGGACTCATTTAGCAATGGAATACAAACACAATAATATGAAAAAATGCATCTCATTTCAGCATAGTCACTCTGGTCAGCCTACCTGCCTAGAGAACTTCTAAGTAAAATGAGAAACTGCAGAAAAGCTGGATGAGAAACAGCTTTTCTGTCCTAAGAAGATTTTAGCCCTTTCTTCCTAAATTCATGTATTGCCTTGGAATAAAATAAAATAAAAGCTTTTAAAGAGCCTTTATGACCAAACAGAGAAAAACAGGTTTGCAGATTCTCTAAGATACCGAGACCTAGGATGCTGGTTCTAAATTCTAAGTTTTCAATCCCTAGGAGAGAAAATAAAAATACTAAAATCAACTCAGAAGAGAAATCCAGGTTCATTCTTCTGAATGTTTGCAGAGTAGGCATGTGGGCCTTAAAGGTCTCATTTCAGGTCACACTCCGACTGTTCAGGTCTCATAGAATTTCAAAGAACTATCTTGATCTAAAAAGCTGTTATTATCAAACATACACACACAAAAAGAAAAAGCATTGGTTTGGGGTTTGTTGGAGTTTTTTTGTTTGGGCGGGGGGAATGTTCTATTTTGGGGGGGGTAAATTGAGAATTATTATTCAATGAATAAAAATTATTGTGGAAATTTTTTTAAAATGTAAAATATTTAATTACCATCTTCAGACAAGCAAAACTCAGATTTAAAAATTTCAGTATTTCTGTATATGAGTTTTACGGCATAATGCTCATATATAACTAAATAAGGAGGGGAAATAAGAAAATCCTGTGGAATATTTTATGCACAAGTAATATAATGAGACAATTTCCTAAGATCGCCAACATTTAAAATCTACACATTTACATTTTAAGACAAAACGAATGGCCACTGTAACCTTTAAATTCCCATCATTAAAACACACACTATGCAGCTCAAACCCCGGAGAAAGCTGATTCTGCTGTTCCCAGCTGGCATCACCTCTCAGTTAAGTGCTGTTAATTACAACACAGGACGCACTAAGCAGGCAAACGCACCTCTGCGAGTGCCCCAGGGAAACAGAGCAGTGTCACAAACCTGTCCCTAAAGTCACTTGGCCCGGAGAAAGCTCTCCAAGTGCCCCCTAGTGACTACTGGATTTTTAAGAGAGGAATAAACAGAACAGCACTGTTTTCATTCCAGCCCTGAACAGACGCTGTACAACAACAGGCTGCT
This sequence comes from Ifrita kowaldi, assembly GCA_013398055.1. Lineage (NCBI taxonomy): Eukaryota > Metazoa > Chordata > Aves > Passeriformes > Cinclosomatidae > Ifrita > Ifrita kowaldi. The sequence goes on along the minus strand of VZRS01011622.1, from coordinate 197,990 downwards.
TCTTGCTAACACCTCCACATCTTTCATTTCCACTTTAGAAGATTTAAGAACAGAACACTATCTCCTAGAATGGGCACAAATGTTTCTGATAGGGAAGGAGGGATTTTTAATCTCTCTGACAGTATGGTAGGGGGTCCACATGTACATAGGTAAATATACAGGGCAAAAACAAGTAAAAATGCTCATTTTATTTTACAAGCACTCCAGATACTTGCCTGCACCACAGCATATATCATTGAGAATAATATGCAAATCAGCACTCACAGAACTGGACTCCATGATATACTTCCTAAAGCTTATAAATGCTTGGTGAAAGAGGCGAGCTGCAGCGAAAAAAAAAAAAAAAAGGAACAAAATTAATGTGGCCAGGATCAGAAAATTCTATTTGTAAACACCCAATAAAACACTGAAGCAATTCATTAAAAACCTACACCTTACTATAAGCTACTAGAAATATAAAGGTTATTTGAACCAAGTGGCAGAGACAATGTAAAAAAGCACTGTTGACAAGATCCCATACAAAAAGATCTAATACTGTATCTAAAATAAAACAGATTTCACATTAAAATAATATATACTTAAAACATTTTCTTACCATCTAGTCCATTTTCTGCTCCTAGTCTTTGAATTTCTTTTCTTTTGTAGAACTTGTTTAAGTTTTTTAGAACTTCACCTGTAGAAAAAGAATAACCCTTTTTTTAGCTTCCTCAAAATTAAATCACATTCTCCTGGCCCAAAGATCCAGGTTACAGTCTCCTTACTCTGGAGAGAGGGAATCTTTCCATGCTGAACAGATCAAATGAACTCTCCCTAAACCAAATACAATCAATGAGTGAGATTTGGACTACTGTGAAGGAGGACAACCTTCAACTGCAGCAGAGTAAGAACTGCCATGAAGACGATGCCAGCCATCTCCCCCAGTACTTGACAGGAAAGCACAAAGTTGGGAACATGCAGCTAACAAGTCATGGAACAAACTAATTAATGGTTTGGGGTGGGTTTTTGTTTGCTTTTTATCAGCATCTATCAGGAGGTTTTAATATGAAAAGCAATTCTGCTTGAACTACTTGGTGACAGCTTTTAATAAACATCCTGAGGTATGTTCTTCCCTCCATCCCACTTCCAAGACAGACTCTTCAGAAAGATCAGGTAAATCAGACACAGCATTCCTTCTTTTCTCAGGTTAAATAAAAGTAGGGAAGGAAAAAACCAGAGTTTCTTCATATTTATCACAAGTTACTCAGCTTTGTTTGAATAAAATCTCTTATAAACTTATTAATAAACTCTTTCCCTCCCCTAAAAGGCAAGTTCGGTGTTGCAACAAAATTGTATTTACTCAAGTACACACTGATTTTAGTTCATTAAATGTTAGTTAAATGACAGTGCAAAAAGATGTGTCCCCTTTCCATCTACAGACCAGAAATTCACAAAAAATCTAGCAAATTTCATGAACACCTATTCATGAGCTTACATTATTCTTAAAACTCTATGAAAAGTCTATGAACCCTGCATTGTAAAATGCTCGGAGTGATAAATGTAGCACACTCCTGGTGCCAGCACAAGTCACTGGACACAACACTGTCAAGCTCTGCTCTCTGCAACTAACTCCGTAACTGTCTGAGATGACATGGAAAGCTTCCCATGAGATCTATCTTAAATTATTGAAAGAGTGCCTCTCTAAAAAGCTGTAACAGAGACAATCCACTTGGCACAATGAAAATCACCAGCCGACAAGAATATGCCAAATTTAAATGCACATCCCAAGCCCCGTGCACAGCTACAGGAGTCTCTCAATGGGTTAAGGAACAATCTGAAATGTTCCCAAAGGCAACAAAGCAAGGCCGCCAGCAGGATTACATTTCCTAGGAAGGCATCTCCATTCATGTTTAAGGGCCCCGAAATCAAAGGCAGACTGGAAAACAGTGCAGTATAAGAAAGCACAGGGCTGAATACTCTTCAGAGCTTCCCTAAGAAGCTCTAGCAATCAACACATCATCAGCACGCAGCTAAATTCACAGCCCATTGGCCTTACTACAAGATTAAAAGGTCAATGCCAAAACATGTTACTATCCAAGGCAACATGACACTGGGACCATGCAGCCCCACAACCAAGGTCACGATCCTTCCTAAGCACAAACACTTGTCTTAACAATAAGGTAAATCAAAACAAAATAAAGCTGGCATTGCAGCCCATGTGAGCTTAATCCAACTGCACATACAGGTAGCAATCGGGGTACACACTCAGGACATCTGTGTCCTGTCTCGATCACCACCCTCTTTACCATTCACTTCCGTTTTGAGATTTCCCTTTGTTTACCATTTCCTCATTCTAGAGTTGTGTTTTAACTCTTACTCCTCAATTACTTTGACTTGCCAGCAGCATTTTTAAGGTTCGCTGTAAAAAGACAGCCCAACTGCAGTGAAGTTCAGGAATTATGCAGTTAGTCTCCAATATATCAGATGCATTTAGATGTTTTGATCCTGTTTGCAGGAAGGCTGTTGAGTCATTTCCCTGTATCTCTGATGACAACTATCCACTGCAGTTTACTTATGCTCACTAACAAAGTTTCTTCAGAAGCTGTACCCAGAAAGCTCATAAATACACGTTTCTTTATTGAATCTAGTTCAGTACTTGGCAGCAGAATCTGACAAAGCATCTTCATTTAAAATATAAAAAAACCCAGATGCATAATACTGTGTGTGGTCAGAACCTGAAGGGGGGAAGCAGAGGAAGACTATTTATTTCACTTCTTAAAAATGGCTACATGTTAAGGAAGGTCTTGTCCAGTTTCCTGTAACATTATTGGGTTTCAAAATACCAGTTCTTTTAAAATACATTCTTGTTTTTTCAAAATATTGCTGACAGCAACAAAGGGAGCACTAGAGGCCAACAAGCCAGAGGAGCACCACACAGGTCACATGGCTGCTATGCCTTGCCAGTCTCACATGGAAGAACTTCAGGCTGTTTGAGGTAGTTAATTTTCACCTGTGGGAGCACACATAATTTCAGCCAATCTGTTCTCTCCCAAAAACTTAGCAAAGACCAAAGAGAATCTATACTTATTTTCCCAGAGCATTTTAGTTGTACCTTTGAAGAAATCCAACATAACTGCTCCTCTAAGAAATGAGACAACAAATAATGTACAAATAAGCCATCATTCATCTTTACTGGCACCTGAGGAAAGCACTAGTCACATAAAAGACAAGTCTGACAACACAGATTTTTGCATTACAGCTATTCAAGATTCTTCTTCCTAACCAGGTTTTTTTTTAGTTTTCAAGACCAAATATTCTTTTCTCCACAGTTCTGAACAATTAAGATCATTTTCCCATGCTTCCTATACTCTGGAGTTAATATAAATAACATGCCATCAGAACACTTAATTAGGAGAAGATATGAAAAATATTTCCATTTGCACCCTTAATGCTTTTGGATCAGCAAACATAGAAAGAATCAAGAACTTGTCTCTTATTTACCAAATCTTTAGAGATCATGGAGTCACAAGATCACAGAACTTTTTAGGTTGGCAGGGACCTTAAACACCATGTCACTCCAATTCCCTGCCATGGGCAGGGACACCTTTCACTAGACCAGGCTGCTCCAAACCCCACCCAACCTAGCCTTGAACACTTCCAGAGATGGCGCAGCCTCAGCTTCTCTGGGCAACCTGTGCCATTGTCTCATCACCCTCACAGGGAAGAATTTCTTCCTAATACCCAATCTAAACCTAGCCTCTGTCCATTTGAAGCCTTTCCCCTTGTCCTATCACTTTGCCCACTTTTGATCTAGGCACATTCACACACAGACAATCTCTTCTGTCTGTAACACCAATATTCGAGGAAACTACGCCTTTTAAGATCAGATACAGTTAAGGTTCTGAAATGCACAAGATCGCAGTTTGGCTGCGGACCCGCCCCAAGCCAAGCACCTTTACCCTGACCACACCACAACAGAGAATGGAGGAACCAGGCCAGCAGAGTGTTTCCTCCACACAGGGCACGCCTACTGGCCCTAGTCAATCACAGATTGTTCTGAGCTGGAAGGCACCCACCCGGATCATCAAAGTCCAACTCCTGGCCCGGCACAGCACAGTCCCACGAATGCCACTACATGCCAGTGTCATCTCACCCAACAGCCTTTATCCCACTTCACCTTCACAGGCACCAGAAGCTATACCGGTCAGACAACTTGCAGGGAAGGACCCCCTGCTCTTCAGGTGGGGTGGTCTTTCTGACCCCAGGAAAGAACCCAAAAGCAGCAGGAGCCAGTTCCCTCAGCCCTCAGGAGAGTCACAGAATCAATTAAGTTGGAAAAGACCTCTAAGGTCATCGAGTTCGACCTATGACGGAACGCCAGAGCAGAGCACTGAGTGCCACATGCAGTTTATCCTTAAACACCTCCGAGGTAGTNCAGCAGCGGCCACGCGCAGCGACTCATCCGCGGACAAGGGCGGCGGCGCGCGGCGAACGCGTCATCAGCCCGCGCCCGAAGCGCGCACATGCGCGTGCGCGGCACCGCCCCCGTCACCCCCCTCCCAGCCCCGCCCCGCCGGGCGCCCTCAGGGACGGCAGTGCCCAGGAAAGACAGACAGCCCGGGTTTAGTGAGAATACAGCTGGTTTAATAATTCAAATAGCAGCTCAGGATGTTTTCCCCCCGCTCGTTATACATGGTTGCACAATCTCAGGCTGGTTAAGTACAATCAAGTTTTTCAAAATCATCGTTCCCAGGTTTACGACATGCAAGTGACCATGAAAATATTTGGCTTCTTTTNCACTTCACCTTCACAGGCACCAGAAGCTATACCGGTCAGACAACTTGCAGGGAAGGACCCCCTGCTCTTCAGGTGGGGTGGTCTTTCTGACCCCAGGAAAGAACCCAAAAGCAGCAGGAGCCAGTTCCCTCAGCCCTCAGGAGAGTCACAGAATCAATTAAGTTGGAAAAGACCTCTAAGGTCATCGAGTTCGACCTATGACGGAACGCCAGAGCAGAGCACTGAGTGCCACATGCAGTTTATCCTTAAACACCTCCGAGGTAGTAACTCCACCACCTCGCTGGGCAGCCCCTTCCAATGTTTAATCACTCTTCCTGTGAAGAAATTCCTCCCAACGTCCAACCTTAACCTGCCCTGGCACAGCTTGAGGCCGTTTCCTCTTGATCCGCTGTTGCACCCTAGGAGCAGAGCCCGACCCCCATCTGGCTGCAGCCTCCTGTCAGGGAGTTGTAGAGAGCGAGGTGTCCCTTGAGCCTCCTCTCCTCCTGGCCGAGCCCCCCCAGCTGCTCCTCATCAGATTTTTGCTCCAGCTCCTTCCCCAGCTCCGTTGCCCCTCTCTGGACTCACCGCCCCTCCTGAATTGAGGGATCCAGAGCTGGACACAGCGCTCGAGGTGCGGCCTCACCACCCCGCCGCCGGTGCTGGCGGGCGAGGCCTCACGGTCGGTGCCCGAGAATCCCTCCACCCAACCCCTCACGGTCCCGCCCGCACTCACCCTTGTCGAGCGGTCGCGTGAGCTCGGCGCCCACATCTTCTTCGGCCGCGCCGCCGAGGCCGGGCTTCAGCGGCACGGGCACGAAGAGCGAGGTGTCGGGGGCGCGGGAGGCGCCGCCGTCCCCGGAGGAGGCCGACGATGAGGACNTTTGGCTTCTTTTTTTTTTTTTAACTTTATTCTTTTAAGTTTCTGAACAGGCACTTACATGAGGGAGTTGAATTTGCTCTCAGCCGAAGATATCCACGTTAGGAGTATCCTAGCATAAAGTACACAGAGTCTTTGCTTTATCAAAGTGCCGCAGTAATAAAACAGTTCTTACAGAAATGTAATTTGATTATTTACTTACTCATAAAGTAAGGTTACCAATGACACTTGCACCGGAATTGAGAAGCCTTGGTTTAAAGGCCAAGTGAACTACAAGTGCAAGTTGCCTTCCTCACAGCAGGCTTCAATTTCTGCCCAAGCCACAGGTCTGATAACAGACTCCACGCTCTGTGGTGAACAGATGAACACTAACTCCTTTAAGCTACTTCTTCAAACACTAAATGCCTATGAGATGATGATAAAGACAAACAGTCTGCTATGCCAGACAAGCTTCTAAGTTTTAAGGTTTGCCTGGCTTCAAACACCCTTGCAGAAGACCACAAAAAACTTGTTTTGCCCTCTAGCAGGCCCAGAAGGATGTGTTTTGAGGACGTTTTACCTCTCCTGTGAGGACAGTTGCAGAGACTGACTGTGAAGACAGTGGAATCACAAAGCCAGGAGGAAATACAGTTTCACATATTTGCAAAATAATCAATGTTACCAGCATTTACTTCATCAATAAGATAACTACGTTCAAATACTTTACCCACTCACCACCTGAAGGTGAACTCATGACATCTCTACAGTCACTAATTACTGGGTAACAAGCCCCCAGAAGTCAGGAGCGACTCATGTGGAAGGCTTAGAGAAGTTTGACAGAGAACTGGGGGAGAGAGGGCAAAGATGCTTCCCAATATTCTTTGTTACTGCCAGATGCAAAGCCTCCTAGAACCGGTGGTGAGGTGTCTGAAGGCTCCACAGTTACCAGTCATAGTGCACATACATGCAGCTTCGGTTAAACCCTGCCTAACGTAGTAATTAGGAGATTTAGGACAGATGCCCCATAAACCTTGATTTTTAGTGTGATTTAGTCAATTGTCTTAATGCAGTTTCAAAACAAAGCAAATAAGCGACATGGGAAACAAACATGCAATAAACAACATGAGAGAAGGAAAATGCTTTAGTCTACACTGTAGAGGTGAGCAGCAAAAATCAAATATACCAGCCTACCATGCATGGAAATAACTAGATTTAAGCTTTTGCATACCCAAGTGCATATAACATTATCAAATAAAAGCAAATGTGCAGTATAAAATAGTAGCTTAAGAAAGTTCCAGTGTTTGAGAAAGCACTTTATTTTAAATGTATATACATACTTGAATGTTTAACTGAAGAACGCTTTAGTAGTACGGTAAACGCAGCACTGCAAGATGAAGGAAGACAGTTGTAATGGGAATTCTGGCCTTCTTTTCCCACAGGCTGCTGCCATCTTTAACCTGCTGAAGCATTGCAAAGTTTTTCACCTTAGACCAGTTCACATTTCGGGTTGCTCAGCAGATGCTTGTGACTCTGGAGATTCAAATCGTTGGTGGAAGTTTGTCCGTTGTTTCCTCAGCTTCTCAGGAGCTTTTCTCCATAAAATTATTTCCTGTTTGAGGAAGAAAACACTCTTGAAAACAACATTTACCATTAAGGCAACAGCGTCAAGTATCTTCAGTTGCTGATAAACGAAGACTTTTGGGAAAATAAAAAAGATAACCAAACACAAGAGCCCACAAAAAACGTATCCCCCCTGCTTACCAGTGCAGTTCACATGAAAGTAACAAAGACAGCACCATTAAGTTTACATACTCAGTTACTGCTTGAATACTTGCAATGTTGAGCAGTCACCTCTTCCTTAACTATCCTACCCTCAATTTTAATAGAATTGAAGAGTTCAAGAAATTTCTCTTCCTCCTTTTCTCAAAATCCAAAGCCTACCACAGCCACTGTATGCTCCAGCTACCTCTTGTTTTCCATGTTTAATTATACTGTCTTGTCTACTTTGTAGTAGGAAGATTCTGATCTAATCCACATGGCTTCTTCCAGTGACTCTTTTGGCTATACCTTTCCTCAGCATCACCTCATCTTTTCTAACATTTTCAGTCAAATGTCTTAGTCTGTATTAAGACTTTGCAGTTTTGAACCTAGGCTAATGCAGGAGGGGAGATTTCTCTGCAGCAGTGTAAGAAAGCAAACAAATGCACCAGTAGCTCATTTTACCCACCCAGTGTTTTGTCTGGGTATTCCCAATGCAAGTTCTATGGTACTGAGCACCCTGTCCTTGCTGGAATAGCATCCAACATCTCCCTTGGCTCCTTTTCTGCAAGCTAACATTATCTACACACCTGTCAACACACTTGCCAGCAGGAATGCTTATGCCACGCATGAAGCACAGGTGGCTTCTAACCTGTTGAATGTTCAAAGCAGCATGTACAGCAGCCCAGATAATTCTGCAACAGGACTCCTATAGACCATACCTGCTGTTTGAAGTATCGTCTGTCTTCTTCATCCACAAGCACCAGATTTAAGAAGTACCTCACTGAGAACTTTTTGTTTACATCCCTCATTGTTGGAGTTGGGTCGTAGCCTGCTAAGAACAGTCTTATAGGAATTGATTCACCTTAAAAAAAAAAAAGAAAGCTTAAATTAGTTCCTTAAAAGTGGAACAATTAATACAGTTTCAGAAGACATGCAAAATAAAAGCAGTTTCCCAAACACTGTCTGTGCCTGTTCCTCGGTTAAAAAAAAAAAAACAAAACCAAACATACACATAAAAAACATCCACCCAAAAAATCAGAACCGTAACACTGAGCACAGAGGCAAGTATGAAATGAAAAGTGAGAACCCTTTCTCAGTGCAATCATGGTAGCCAGGAAAGCCAGAAGGATCTGTATTTTGAACTCTAGAGCTGGTCTACACCATGGAGTCAGGTTTGATGAAAGAATCAGTCACAGAATTTCCAACGCTAAATAAGAGTAAAAGTTACTAGGATGCCAAGTGAAATGCCCTAAGTCCATAAAAATGTCTTCTCTGAATAGAAAATGCACCATCATTTCAGCAACCTAAGGAGAAGTGTGGTTTCTCCAGTAAAAAAAAATTGTGTAAGTCATCTCTTCTGCCCCAGATCTTTTAAATAGCATTTTAACACTAAATGCTCACCCTTTAAAACAATCACAGCCATTTACCTTTAACTGGTGCACCATCCATTATTTCATACTTTGCAATGGTTTCGGTCTCTGTTGTGGTACTGGGTCCTGGAGAAACAAGTTTTCACTGTGAGAACACACACTTCAGCTTTAAACATTTACAAAGTTTTACCACAACAATTCTCATTCTGCAGCATTTAAACTAACACAGCACTGCATTTTTGCCTTCATCTTGCATGTAAGTCAGACATGGCTAAAGCAAGCAAAACCCTCCCCCAGGCAGGACATCTCTTTTTTACTCTCCCCCCTGCCACGCTGACACAGAAGAGGCAGTAGCCAGAGCTTCGAAGGAGCCCTGGATGAGCAAGCTTTAAATAAGGGACAAGCAAGACAGTCTGGAATCTTGAAATTGCTCTGTTTGGTGAGCAGTGCTAGCAACTGATACTGCTAGGCCATGCTCAGACTAGAAACCTGAAGAGTTATCAGCCAGCTCAAGAGCCAGAAATAAAGCAGTGCTTTCTGCCCTTCCTCTATTAGAAGCTCTCTCATTCTTCATACAAGAAGCTCCCAAGAACCCCAGCCACTGGGGAATGAAGTCATGAGCCACAGCCTCTTACAGCCTTCCTTGTTCCAGCATGTACAAGCCTGATCTGCAGTAACAAGCTGTTTCTGCTTCGAAGCTGCTTGATATTTCCATCACATCAATTTTTTTAGGATGACAGAAAATGACACATTTCTAGAGCATGACTGATTTACGCTAACGTAAGCCCCCTTAACCAGTTAATCCCTGTAGAGGCAAGGGTGTCTTCAGGATGCATTTTACACCTCTCCCCTTGTTCATTACCTATTAAGGTTGATTAAGCTACTGTATATTTATGCCCAAGTTCCATTTACAAGGGTTCACATTTGTGAAGAGTCACAAGAGTCACAATGCCAGAACAATTAAACAGATTGACTTAAATGTTGACTGCAAAGTATTATAGCCAAAGCAATGGTAGTCAAACACCAGTGAGAAAGAAGCTGGTGGAGCACTAGTTTAGCGAGAGCTGCAACTACTGACTTCACTCTCCAGGTCTGCATAAGGCTCAACTGGCCCACAAGTTGCCATTTCCTTTGGACTTTGTTTCTCTTACCAATTCCAGTAATCTCCTTTTTGATCAGCTGCAACTCCATGTGCTGAATTTTTATTCTCACTAAGAGGAAATAAATTTTTCCAACAATCACATCCTTTAAGTGATACCTTTAAAAGAACAAAATGGGGGGTTTTGTTAAAGAATAAACACAAGTTTTACACGTTCTTGAATACAAGTCACACAGGCAGTTATCTGCCTGGTAACTACTTAGAGCTTACTGCCCCACTGAACTAAGCACCTCAGCCAGACCGGAGCAACTACAGTATTTCCATCATTCCATCAGTACCAGTAAAGGAAGTGCTATTAGTCACACTGAAAAGGCATAAATGCAAACACTAAGCTTTAAATACTTGCTAGTGACCTTCCTGTTAGTACTGAAGACAGAACAGCCAACTATTTCTCGAAAACGCCATAGTGTAATTAGTACTTTACAGTTTAAGTCTGCAGAAGCTGAACTTGGTCATCATATATTACATACTGTACACTTTTATACCAAGTTATTTACTTGAATGCATTTTGCTCTGATGCTTACTTTGACTTATTGTATTCAAACTCTATATGGAGACAGTCTTCAATGCCTACTTCCATTTTGATGGAGTTATTTACATCTGGGTACGTAGCGAGCTGGTGAACAATCAGATCGTATTCCTTCACCAAGTCTGACAGTCGTCTCACAATTGTCACTTTTAGAAAATACCTAGGAAGAAATACACTGAATTAGCCAGAATTATTCAGATTTACTAAGAGCCCTTGTGTTCTGAAATACAGATATTCTTTGAAAGACCAGTATACAATCTCGTAAGACTCAGTAGAAAAGAGTAAGACACCAAAGCACAAGACAAAACACTCACATGTGGGAGTGTTTTCTTCAGTCGTGGGTATGTTGGTTTTTTTTTGAAGGAGAGACATGGACTGTCTTCACTTGACTGAAGAATTTTATTTATACAAACAACATTGAGCAATTCCAAATTAAGTAGAAAAGACCACACTGTGTTACAGTCTCAACAACTCCAATCAAAGCACACTAGCTATGGGCTATTACATGTTCTATATAATAACCAAAAGGAGGGAGAGGGGGCAGCATAATTGCTAAATTATGAATTTTCTGCCGGGGAGGAGAGGAAAAACAAAAGGTTTAACAGTTACGAACCTCAGTCTGACGTTGGCACCAATGTAGGATTCATATGGCTTTTCAACCTGCATGAATTCAAAGTCATAGTTTCTGCTTTGGGTCAGTTCTCCAGGTAAGGCCAGTTCTTTCACTAAGTTTACAAATTCATGGGTATTACTTTTGTCATTGAAGAGTTCTAAAGTTAGGAAGTTAAAGGAAAATATGTTTCAGTACTTATTTTTAGCAAAATTTAACAAAATTGTCTCTAATTTGGCAGGAGCAGGTGGGAGAGTATAACAGAAGCAATTAACTTAAAATACACATATTTGACCAAATGTTTTATTCAGGTTTTTTAATTACCTTCAGTTCTAGCAGCCTACAGTTAGCATCCCTAAAGAACTAACTGGAAAGGGAACACATTTAAAGCTTCACTAGCAGGGCATTGTTTTTTAATGACAGTTTAGCTAGCTTTAATAAGTACTTCTTGCTCTGCATGCTCTGTAATTAGCATTGCCTGGTTTTGGCTTCCAGCATTTATTCCTGCAGGGACGAAACCAAAGCAATATCAAGACGGGCTTACTTAGGACAGGCCAGTGATCCTAACTGATCTCCTGCAGATTAGTAACATCTATCAAATAACTTATTATTACTACTAGTCTACAATCAAATGGTTTATTATGACCCTGGTCTAAGTCAGACATTTGGAAACAAAAGCAATTTCACAGCAACAGCATCTCCTGTCCCCAGAGAAGCATCAGTTATTCATACCTAGATCTGTGTCCAGCAATTCTCACCTAAAATTACCCTAAAAATCAAAACCCAAACACTTCAGTATCTAAAAATAAGCTTCCCGACCATTCAAAACTGAAGGTCAGCATTGGTAGTTGGTTTTACACAGCCTGAAGTTTTTCAGAAAAGAATAAAAGAACTAAACACACCAACTCCACAGTTTATCACTGCCAGTTTGGTAGAAACTGACACTAACTAGTAACTCCTATTTTCTGACATGACCACAAGTTATCTAAAAATGTACTTAGTTTGCTGTGACTAGCATTTATCTAATACATAGTTTATTTACTGCTGCACATCAAATACTTTTTGTGCCAGTCAGTCAGAAAAGCTATACTCTGAAGAGTTGGTTTAAAATATAGCTTTGATAAGGAGTTAGTCTCCAAATAGTGGAGGGAGATCACACTACTGGAATGCTTTCAGCGTTTCTATGCTAAAACTTGGAAGGATGCAAGAAAATATGGACAAGTACAAAGAGCAGTAGTTTAAAGCACTTCTGTGTAACTCTGTGGACTTCAAAATGCAGCATAACAAAGTCCCAGAAATGCATGAATTTCAAGAAACACTACATCAAATTAAATTCATCTGGAGAATAAAATTTATAATTCAAGAGTAGATGAAAAACAATCTGTACAGCTATTAGAAGACAACAGACTAAATGAAACTGACATACACGAGCTCTTTTTTTCCCTGTTGCCTATATGCCTCACTCCCATCACAGTGCTGCTTTATTCTGAAAGTTTAATTTTACAGCCCTACTGATCAAAACCTCAAAGTATAAGGCAGCAAGTGCCAGGTCTCAGTCATATCTGCTACACAACAGTTCAGACACAGACTACTGGAGCCTACTGACTGATCAGAAATAGGGAAATTGTGACATTCCATTTAAAGCCAATTGTATCAGGCTGAAGCTTGAGTAATTACTTCCAAGAGAGACAGTAATGCAAACAGCTCTCTGAGAGGGAAGGAATTCTAGCATAAGCCTAAGGGTGCAGTGAGATTACCTGGACTGGTAAGAAGTTAGATATAATAAAGATTCCTCATAGTTCAACTCTAAGCAGACTTAGTAGCTATAAGAAATTTACATTCCTAATAGGCTTTATAAAACCAACTGCCATAGAATTTTTTAAAGTATTTTTCTATAGGCTGCCTCTTAATTTCTTTAATATGCCTCTTCTCCTTCAGAGAAGGCTACAAGTTTGTTTCTCCTAAATCTCTAATGGTTATTAACCAAACTTTTAGCTAGTCTTAGACTGAATACTCACCAACCTAGTTTTCCCTCACATGCACATATCTTTCTCCCAACGACTTTCTGAGTAGCACAAATTAGTACATCACTTGCTTTAAAGTAAGGAAGATATAACTTTCTTCTGGCACTTATCACCCACTGATCAGAACAGGTTGCATTGTTTGAGCTGAACTGCTGACAGTCACAGCTGCCAAGTTCCATAAACCACAAGCACCTAAAAGCCCCTTTATAACTTAAACTCACCAATTTGTCCTACAAATTCAATTCTAATTCCTTGGTGCTCTAGTCTCTTCCCATGCTTAAGGGAGACGTTCACCTACCAAGACAAAAAAAAAAAAAACCCCACAAACACAAGTTAAATTTTTTCATCATTTTCATTCTAACACAGTCTCGAAAGGAAAACATATTAGTACATGCCCATGAAAACCAAGCTCTCTTCTCAACAGCCCTACCTGAGCTTGAAGGCAGCCAAATCAAACAGCTGATTATGAAATTAAGCATTTCTAAGGCACCACTGAAACACTGAAGAAAAATCTAATCATCCACAAGACTGAATTTTATAACTAAAATTGAAGCTTTCAAGTCCCAAAATTAAGTATCTAAGCCAGAGCTCAAGCAGAGGCAGTTGAGATGTTTCAAAGCATCTTCTGATAGTCACATTTGGAAGTCCAAAAATGAACTGCCATGAGACTGATTCCTTTCAAGTCAAGTGAGCTTCAGTCCCTTCCGTGGCAGATAGCTAAATATTGGTATTGGCAAAGTCAATGAAAAATAACAGATAATGAAACCTGCTATGAAGAGTTTCATCTGTGACTCTGATTCTCAAAAACAGACAAGAAAGGATTCCACAAGGTTGCTTTGTATTGAAACACATAAATATTAAGCATATAGAATGTTTCCTCATAAAGCAGTGATGACCACAGAAATTCCCGTACTTTAAAATCCAGTACACTGTCAATATCCAAGTAGCAAGTAAGCCACTCAAACAATCCATCTTTGTGGTGAAAAAAAGGACAGGGTAGAGGGAAGCCGTCCAAAAATTACTGGTCTCCCAGGCCTCCTCATGCCACTGCACTTGTGTTAGCCAAAACTCATGAGGCACCTCCCGCACATAGCCAATACAAGAGAGCAGTGCTCCAGGCTGTGATCATGAGCTTCTCCCTCAGCTTCCTGAGTTTGAGGCCCATCTTGTGGCCCTTCACATCCCTGGAAGGATCCTTCTAGAGAAGCAGGATCTTTGTACAGAAAGGTATCGCTAGAGCAGGAAGATGCCCAGTGAAATAGGTCAGTCAAGATCAAAATAGGCATTTAGAAGTCAATCTCAGAACACAACAACACCCAACCTAAGTCTTTTGAAGGAAAAGAGAATCGTAACAGAAACATTCAGAGAACAGCTCCAGTAAAAGAGCAATAGCAAGGAGTTCGTAGGTGCAATACTGAATGTAGAGAAATCCCTCTGGCAATCTCAACTTCACTATCTTTTTTTCCAGTAAGAGAAACTCTTGTGGACTCAGCAGTCAGCTGAACTTCATATGTTGCTCCTCTGATGCAACCCAGAAACCACTTCAGGGCATGGAACGCAAGGCTTATCTTCAGGGTTTGCAAATTTTTGACTGCACCAGCCAAAAACTACTGTTATGTGTGTTGGATTGTGGATTTTGGAGTTCAGAGGGAAGGGGAAGCAGGGGGATGCAGTTTGGAACAGTTTTCTCATCAGAAGCAATGATAGGATTGCATCTCACTGCACAAAAACCTTATTCATAAATACGAGATGACTGGAAATAAATAAACAGCTACTATTCAAAAATGTTGATTTTTATCAGCTGCCTGAACAACTTAATGGTTAAAAAGACCATATATAGCAAAACAGTTTTGTCTTTGAATAACAACACAAGCTGAAAATGCAGCTCTTATAATAGCTTTTCATTTACCTACCTATATGCATTTGCATGCCAGAATCAGTACAGTAATTAATAGCCACTTTTAAATAAAAATTTACCTTTCCTGAAACAGATTCTCCATCGTAGAAGAGAAAATGCTTTTCTACTTTACCATCTTCTGTTTTGATTTCTGCCGGTTTTCGTGTTTCAGCATCATTAAGTACAACATCTATCTCACAAACAGGAACAAAAAGGTTTCCAAGAAAACTCTGGAATAACAAAAATTGGATAAGTTACTACACAGTGGACACTCCATTTTAAATGTGGTGTTTACTTGCAGCTGTACACTATATACTGGGGAAAAAACATTTGTGCTTCCACAAAGTTACAAAGTCATTACGTATGAGAGACCCAAGAAACAGTGATGACAAAGGACAGCTGCTCATCTAGGAAACAACTGAACTCAGGTCAGTAACAAGCTCTTACAAAATATAATGTTTATAAAAAGTACACAGTGTAATTACCATTACTACTACTTAAAAACAAACAAACAAAAAAAACCCACCAAAAAACACTAGAGCAAAGTAGAATGGAAAGAAACAACAACGGATATAATGCAAAGCCTAAAGCACGCCCCCGGCTGGAGAACGGGAATAGGAATTTTATTTGCTGCCTCTGCCTACCCACCACAGTTGTCTTAGCAAACAGCACTAGCAGCTTTGAGAGGCAGCGGTTCTTCACACAGCCCACCTCAGCTGCACAACGCTGCCATCAGAGAGAGTGGGCGTTACAAGTTTACCTGTAACACTGCTTTGGGCACAATGTTTGTCGTCACCTTTCCTCAGCATTCTCTGTGCTCGAACTTTTGACCAGCATCAAACACAAGAACCTGAGAGATCATCCTTTGATCTTACACAAACACTTCTTACAAGAAGCTGCAAAACATGTTAGTGGCTCTATGGGAAACTCAACAAGATTAGTACAAAAGCCAACATTTTCCTCCAAAGACTTAGGCACTAATCTGCTTTGATGTACTAAAGCAGATGACACTTCACTAATGCAATGTGATTTTTGTGGTTTTTTGAGAAGTAACACTATGTTCTCCATGAGAACATCTGCTTCGACCAGATGAATTTGGTACACATTAAACAGTCTGTCCTGGTTTCAGGTAGAATTAACTTCTCCTAGAAATAATTTCTTCTAGAGTTGATTTCTTCTTAGTAGCTGATACAGCGCTGGTTTTTTGATTCAGTCTGAGAGTAACATTGATAACACACTGATGTTTTAGTTGTTGCTAAGTCGGGTTCATCCTAAGTCAAGGACTTATTTATGCTGCATGCTCTGCTGGTGAGGAGGTACACAAAAGAGCTGGGAGCATGGCCTGGACAAGTGACCCAAACCAGTCAAAGGGATATTCCACACCTTAGAATGTCCTGCCCAGTGTATAAACTGGGGGAGTAACCTAGAAGGGGCTGACAGGGTTCTGACATCAGTCAGCAATTGTGCATTACTTGTTTCTTTTTCTTTTTATTAGCATTGTTATCATTTATCATTATTATTCTATTTTACTTTGCTTCAATTATTAAACTATTATCTCAACCTGCAAGTTTTACTTTTGCTTCTCCTCCCCATCCCACCAGCGTGGGGAGGTGACTGAGCGGCTGTGGTGGTGTTTTGTTGCCAGCTGGGGTTAAACGACAGAATCGTTCTCACTTCACCAATTTAACATAAAAAAAAAGGACTAAACTGACTTTGTATACATTCAGCACTTGGCCCTAGTTCAATCCACAAAGATGTATATGACTCTAACTGAAGCCCTGTTATAGCTACTATACAGTCTGAAGGGAAAGCAGCAGCAGATGACCAACAAGGCCATCAGATAAAAGACCAAAATGTCTTCCACATCTCTGCCAAACACAGATCTGTACTGACTGCTGAAAAGATATAATTTTTTTTAAACAGTGCACACTAGAATCATTACTGATTCTTGCCTTCTCGAGAAGGGCAGGAGAAAAAGAAGGAAGTGTCAACAAGAACTCCAAATTGTAGACTATTTTAAGTACAAGATACTTCTGAGCATGGACACATTTTTTCCTTGAAACTGTACTTGTTTTCCAGATTAGTCTTATACTACCCTCTAACTAAATGAGGAAGCACATTACCTTTAGGCAAACTATACGGGATGCTCTCAAAGTACCTTCTGAATTATGAAGTTGACCGTTTAAATGGTTAACCAGACCAAACACTGGTAACACATCACTTCTCAGGAGACTGCATGTAAATATTTCAACTGCACCCCTTCGAGATTAGCTATGATCTCCTCCAGAGAGAACAAGAACATATGAAATAAAGAAGTCAACAGCTGGTATCTCCTCCAGTTGCTATCGAAGATACTGCTGCAGGGAAACTATGCAAAACAAGAAGTATTTTAAGAAGCTATCATAGAGCTTATTATGGTACAGTTTAAGAGAATGCAGACAGAGAACTGGGGTTTCCAGAAACTAGCCAAATGCCAGGTAACACTCTTGGTTTTGTGCAAAAGACAAACGCTGGAGATTCTGCTACATCAGGATCAAAATCAACCTGCGTTCAGCCCTGAAGTGTAACAGCTGCGCTGAAGGGCTTGTGGGACTGCCAGCGGCTGACAGAGGGTGCAGAAATCCCAGCTTCAGCTTCACACGGAGCCCTGAGCAGCTTCTGCACGCGCAACAGAGAGACACGTGTTAAGGAACCCGAGCACCCCAGAACCACAAAGCCATCGATCCAGATGACTCTTTACGACACGTATTTTTTTAACCTCTTCATCAGAGCACACCGAGCACTTCGCCGAGCCCGCCAGGCACAAGGCGGCCGTTCCCTGAAGGGTGTGATCCTTAAGGATCACAGCCCACAGCCGCCAGCGCTGCCTCACGGCACTGCCGGAAGATCTACCGATAACCCCAGGTCCGTCCATGAGCCTTCCCCAAAGGCAGCAGTGCGGGGCACACGGAACCCGAGTTTCACGACCAAACCCCGCCCTACCGAGGTCATGCGGGCACTTTTAATCCGCAAATAAAATTAATAACCCCCCCAAACCCTTGTTTTTCGAAGGAAGGAGGGGGAGAGGCGGCACCGCCCTGCCCAGGCCGCCGCCGCCGCCTCAGGCGATGGCGGATCGGCGCTGGCCCCTCTCCGCCCCGCACTCGCCATGGTACGCGCCCGTCCGCGCCCCTCTGCACACCCCACATAACCGCCTTCCCTCCCCCCCCGCACTCACCATGGTACGCGCCCCCTCCGCGGCCCGACGCCAGCCCCGCGCGCACCAGCACCAGCCACCCCCGGCCGCGCGCCCCTGGTCATGTGACCTTACGGGCCACCCAGGCCACGCCCACCCCCGAGCCGGGACCACGCCCCGCCGCACGTGACCGCCCCCTCCAGCTCCGTGCCCGCCCTGGGAGGGCGCCGCCTGGCGGCCAGGAGGCGCTAGTTCTGGGGAGGTTCCCTCAGGAAATAACCGCGGTAGTAAACCTTTTCTTTCCGCAGGATTTCGCGCTGTTTTTCGGGATACGGGGTTGGCTGACTGCTGTAAAAGTGCAGGCGGCTCCCAGCGCACAAAGGGTTGGAATTTATCTCCTCAGAGCACGATGACTTCCCCAGAGAGCTGGCTGCCCACCCGTGACTGTTGTTCCCCGCATTGGGATGGCTGCCGGACACACACATAAAAAGGCAGTTCAGACTGAACAACAACGTTTTTAGTAAGTGAAAGCAGTAAGGATCTTAAGGCAACGTTTTTATTGATGCTGGTTTAAAACCGCTTCATGGCTGTTGGGTCAGGCTCTGGGGAAGAGGCGAGGGAGCGACACATGAGGACAACGTCTCCAGCCCTACAGGAGCAAATCCTCCTCCGACAGCTTTTCCTTCAGCTCAGTGCCTCGCAGGCTCTCCAGGAAGACAGGCAACTTCGCCTCAGAGAAGCTGTCATTGTCACCAAGCCCCGATCCAGAGGCCGGCTCTGCTTCCACCATAGTATTGGACCCAGAGCCGGAATCCTCATCCGAGAGAGGGAATATGTCACCCAGCTCCTGATACCTCTTCATCCTGAAATACAGAATGGCATTTTTCTCTCTTAGATGAACACATCAAAGCCTCACGTTACCGTGGGCGAGCCACGTTGTGACAGAACTGTCAAGGCAGGAATAATAGACATTTTGGGGTGGTAGCATTAATGACAACTATGTGGCAAATGAACTTACAGGGACGGATCTGCCATGGGAGGAAGGATCCTATTGGCTCCACCACTGGGCATGTAGAACCAGGGCCCCTTCTCTTCGATGCAGTTAGCAGACCAGGCGTCAGGCCGGCACCTCACTCTCTTGTACCTCGCCCTCTGCATCGGAGCACCTGATGGAATCAGCCATGTATTATCCACGAGGACCAGGACATTATTCACCAGGTCCTATTAAGTTTTATGAGCACCTAATAAGGCTTAAAGGAGCGGATGAAAGTAATTTGTGTGGCCCTGATTGCTCAACCTCCGGAAAACTAAAGTAACCCTGGAAACTTTTTTTAAAATGGCTACTGACATCCTAAGTGACACCTTTGCCATCAGAGACATCAGACATATCTCACACACGGTACCAGGAAGTCCATGAAAAATCCCTGGGAATCCCCTCACACGCGGCACCGGGAAGTCCATGGGAAACCACTGCCGTCACAGCAAGGCTCATCCCCAGCTCACGGTATGGCACAACCATGGGGGACCTGAGGGTCCTGCAGCTCTCCTCGAGAGAAAGTGGAAGTATGTGAAAATAATGTGAAAATCTCTGGGGACAAGGCACCCAGCAGACAGCTACCTCCTGTGCTCTCCTTCCTCTGTTGGCTCCAGCTCTGCCCCTTCGAGTTCAGTGGGATGAGTTTTGACAGGGAGGTGAGAAACTCAAGGTGTGCCACAGGAGCAGGTTTGGGGTTTATGTAGGCTCTCAGAGCACTCGCCAGAGGAGAGACAGTTCAGGTGTCTCCTAGACACAACAAGGTTTTGTAAACCCACGTTTTCAGTTCTGGTGCTCCCCAGGTGCCTGATTGGGGCTGTCACTGAAAATGTGGGTCTTCAAAAAATACCAAAACAACAAAATAAGGATCACATAGTGAAGATAAAAGCAGTGGCATTTCGTCCTTCCTCTTGGTCTCATGTAATTAATTTGTTCAGAAACCTCCTGGTGCATTCTCAACCTGTTGGCACTTTATCTATTTTTTTTTCTCAGTTTCTTGGGAATATCTTTCTGTAATTACACTTCTCTATTGCCCTATATATTTCCATAATGTACTGGATGACTTTCAGCTACCTCCTACACTCTTCTGTAAAAGAAAAAAGATCTCACGGGTGTAATTTTCTGCTGCTTCTACAGTATATTCCTTTTTCATACTTATTTTCTTCTCGCCTATTATTAAGAAGGTTTTTAATAATAACAGTGGCAACAAAATAAACAGCTACAGCTGACAAATTTGCAAATAAGCAACATAGAACAAGCAGGCCATCATCCCTCAAAGATCAGCCTCAGAGTGGTAATGCATAATGAGAGCATTTCACTATCACAGCTTTGGTTTGTGGACAAATTATACTCTACATGCTTGAAGAGGAGCTTTTCTCTCACAAGAAACAAATCCACGGGGCATGGCATCATGAATCAGTATTTCCTTTTCGTTGTTGTAGTGCTGTATGTTGCAATATTTTACCGAATAAACCGTTTAGTTTCCTCATACTTACAACTAGTTTCCTTTCCTGCTCCCCCCAGAAAGCAGACCGTAGGAGTTATGACATGGGAGCTGTTACATACTATGTCTGTAACTCCGTAAGTGAGCAACAGCAGTAACCAGACCACTATGAAAGGGACATTTAGAAAAATATATATTGAAATATGTAGACTGAAAATGTACACACATACAACAACATATTTTATGAAGTCTTTTCTCAAAAATTGAAATGCTCCAATTGCAAAAAGCATGTTTTCTTGCTGTCCCCCCTCCAGAAAAGGAAACTTTAGCAAAACAGACTTTCTGAGTAGATCTCCTTACCCCCAGAAGAAGGCCAGTTTGTAAAATTCAGAGGCTGCCTGCTTGGCCTACACTGCATAGCCCAGAAAGGATTACCGAGAGAACAACCGCCCCGTTTTACCTTGTGCTGTGTATCCCACAAAGAGGATTAAACAAATAGCCAGGAAAATCCTCCCGTTACATCTGATAAGGAGCTGCATTTTGGCTGGCATCCCTCTGCTTGCAACCAGCCTTCACCACAGCTTCACACTTCAGAAATAAGACGGAGTGAGGAGATCGACTTTTAGAAAAGGTTCCAAAACCTCAAACCCAACCCATAACCTGCGTCACCACTTCCTGACTAACTGGAGTGAGACATGAACAGAAAAGCCCAGCACTGTGGCCTTCCTGCCTTCATCAATCCAAATTGAAAGTACCTCCGCCTTCATCTCTTGTTTTGCCCGAGGAGAAAATTAAACCTAGGACCCACCAGCTGGGCTGAATGTGTTGCTGCTGGCAGCTTGTGGTCAAGGCACGCATCCCACCCAGCCTCTGCCCAATGCTGAGAGGCCTCCAGAGTGAAAAAGCAGTGCTTCATGTTCCCTGATTTTCGGTCAACGGCATTTTTGCATTGGCACTGGCACTGCTTTTCCCTGCCTCAAGCCCACACCAGTCCACCAAGAGGGTTAGAAGCCAGCTACTTGCAGTTGGTACGTTTCACCGTCTGGGGTATAATCTTTTTCCACAGAAGTAAATTATCTCTGTAATCTCATGCCAGGCTTGGGTTTGGTTTTTTTTGGAAAGCAGAATCATAGATATATTCACAGTAGAAGTGAAAAAAAATGTATTAAGTTAAAGAATATATTCTGGTAGAAACACATCAGCTCCTTTCTGGAAGGGCAAAGTCAATTTGCTTGGCCAGATCATCATTGTGTGGTGCAAATGCCTCAGGAAATGTGGCAAAGGGTTTGGATCACATGTGGCTCCACAAGGAACACATCCGAAAAGCCATGAAAGCTCTTATATAGACAGATAAATAGAAGCTGCCTTTCAGCTGGCTCCTACCTTTTACTTGGCTTTTGGCTGTGATTAAACTCAGGCTTGAGTTCACTTAAGAATAAATTACAAACAACAAGGTTATCAAAGCAGTGAAGGTTTTTCTCAGTCGTACCAAGAGCTGCTGGATTAACTGGGGCACCGACGTGTGGGTCTGACATGCTGCAGCACCTTGTCGGTGCTGGGGCTGATAGTGCAAGTTGTCTGTGGTAAATCTATTTTTATGTGGTGGAAAGTCCACGGAGGCCCCCAGTGGGGATCTGGGCTGAGCAGTGACTTTCCCCAGGGCATGGTGTTCCACCAAAACCCCATGAAGCAGCAGAAAAGACTCCAGCAGCTCCCTTCCCTCTCCAGGCTGGGATTTACCACCAGACTGAGGGATCAAGTTGCATGTTCAGCCTTGATGTGGTTTATTATGAGCCTCTGCACACGGGTTTTTTTCTCTGGCACAGGAAAAATAGGAGCAGGTGTGGAAGGACTTGTGTGCAGTGGTTATTCTTACCACCCTCATATCTACTTTGTATTTTTAGCATCAACTCTCTTTTCTTTTTGTTTAAGGCAGTGCTCAGCATCAATAGGAAGCTGGGCAAACACGTGAAGGAGATGATCAGCCTCCACTTGCTGAAGGCTGCGGAAACTGTCCCTGCAATAACACCTCTCACTTTCCACTGATCACGGGTACACGCTGATCCGTTCCTCACCCCTCCACTGTGCACAAACAATCTCCGTGTGAGAAAGCAAAAACTCCACTGGCTAGTTTTGCCCATCCCACCAGCCCAGGGCATTTTCCACTATGGCATTGGAAGCCCCATGCGATGCAGCCGGAGTGATGCCCACCGGTGGGCACGGCCATGGGGAACTGGGAATTCTGCAGGAGCTGGGGGAGCTGCTGTGGGTAGGGGAGCTGCAAATTCCCTGTATCTGGAGGAGGATCTCACAGAGCCGAGTTATCTGTCTTGTACCATCAGCTGATGGAGGAACTTGTAGCACTGGCAGTTTTGCCGCACAGTTTTGTTATTTTTTTCTGTGTCCTCAGCACGCCTCAGGAAATGAGATCGCTTTAATATTGGTAGCTGTGGGAAGTCCAAAGCAAATGTGTCACCCCTATCTCATGTACACCTGTGTGACAGGGCCCTAAAGCCGGCAGGGAGGGTTAGCCTGTGCCCATCTCCTGCCCTGCTGCACTCTGCTGGTGCCCACACCCCACTGCTCTTGGCAAGTAAAGAGTTTTCCACCTTCCTACAAACATGGAAGTAACTGGAGATCTGGATCTGAAACAGTCTGGGATGTGCAGGTCTTAAAAGTAAAGCATACCCTTTGTGGAGTGTTGTGGAATGCCCAAGGAACACCGTCTGTAAACCACTCAAGACATACAATGAAAATAATCAGCTCTAATTTTAAAAAATCTCATCTTAGGCTAGAGGCCACAAACTGCTGAAAGTTAACAAACTTTTTCATTTTTTAAACAAAGAACAGCACGTGAGCTAACCTATATTGGAACACTAACCTTGAAATGTGCCATGGCATGACTATCAGAGTTTAAGAGAAACAGGATTTTAAGTTAAATATTTTAAATCCTCAGAGGAGAGCACAGTCACCATACCAATGTCAGCTACCTCAAATTTACCTTCCATAAACTGTGAGGAAGATTCATAGGATAATGTTCTTCCTGCATAGATCCTGTGTATGTAAACTGAAAGATTAAATGTACCAACAGAATAGGCCTACAAAAAGAAGCAAATAAATGAGGAGCAGCTATTTGAGAACACAGCTTGCTCCTGGAGCCTTGCTTACAGCTACTGCACTGAAGTGCTGCCATTATTTTCAAATCACATGCAAAGCAGAATTCTTAATCTGCAAAGCTCTTGCTTTGCATTTTTGTAAGGCATTAGTTTGGGGAGCGGGGAGCAGGCGGAGGGAGAAGGCTGCCTCAGCACAGTGCACCCAGACCCCTGAGCAGACACCCAGGACTTTCCATTATGTGCCTGAAAAATCTGGAAGTAGTCCTAAACTATAATAAACACTTCAAAATCTAAAGTGTTGAACTGCTCCTTAGTCTTAACTTTCAGGGCTGTCGTATCTCCCTACTGGCCTCAGGAGTAGTCACTAATTTAGTAACATCACTAAATGTGGACCACACTGCAGGAGTGCCTAGCACGAGGACATCCACTCTGCTGACGAGGGCAGAATATAGGGCAAAAGAAAATCCCAGCAGTAGCCCAGAGGGGCATTACAGGGGTGTTTCAGTCAATTCTTTGGACATCACCCCCTTCTCTGCTCTAGCCCAGGTAAATGGTGATGGAGCAGATTGGTCCAGAGGAGTGGTCTGGCAGAGCAGTGCCAGGCCAATCTCTCTGCTGCTTTTCCTCAGCAGGCAGCACTGTAAAACAGTGTTTACTGTAAAACAGTAAACACAGGTTTACTTTGCAGCCTGTATTCCTGACAAGCAGCCAGATGGACAGATGGACTCCCATGGGTGCAGGGGCACCCACAGTCCGGTGCTTATCAGCGAGGCTCACAGGCAAGGCACTATCTGTCCAGGCAGGGTCCTGATAAAGAAGTTTCATTGATAACTGCTCAGAAATCAGATAAACCCTAACTGCTGCGGGGTCACTCTGCTCTCAGGGTCAAGTTTTCCCCTGCCCTAGCTGATGGGAGCTCAACCCTGGTTTCCATGGGAATCCAAGCTGACTCCTGCACCCCTCAAACACTCATCCCCATGGAGCAGCAAAGCCATCAGACAGCTGGAGCAGCTGGGGGATCCTGAGGCGCTGGGCCCTGCCTGTGATTCTCAGCTCTTTATTTGCTCTGCTGAGAAAGTAGGAATACGTATTTTGTACAGGTCACTGCTCTGGGGAGCAGCCAGTACAGAAAAGGCTACATCTATTACAAGCAGAGCTGGAAGCAAGAGTGAAGAGAGAATAATGGCAACAGAAAAAAAAATAGAGGACAGACAGAGCACGGGGGAGAGTGTCTGAATGGCAGCTGGGTTCAACACAAGGAGCATTTTTTTTGCCCACCTTGCCCTTTGGGAAGGCAGAACAGTTTTCTTCCCTGACACTCACTGCTGAAGTGGGATGAGATTCATGAGACCTGGATATCCAATGGGCCCTGAGCACATTGGTCCATCTCAGGGAGTACCCATGAGCTGCCCTCTTAAATGCCCAAAATCACCCTGATGCCCCTCAGAAGTGAGCTCCCCTCCAGGCAGGCATTCCAGCTCCATTTAAGGATGCCTTTTGCCAACAGCTCCTGTTCAACCAACCAATTAGCCTTTGGTGACTGAAAGTAGAAATCTCTCCTGCTTCAAAATAGCAAAGAGCTGGCAAGCCAGAGAGAGAGGTTTGGGTCCAGATGGGGGGATTTCTAAATCCAGCCCTGAGTAAAGATTAATTCTTAACCTGGGTCACATCTGAGCTCAGCACTTGACCCGTGTTCACCTTTGCACCCAGAGCATCATGGCCCAGGCAGCCCATGGCATCCCTCTGCCTCTTGTGCCACCGCCTCTCTCCTCTGAGGGTGGTATCAGGGCCTGGTCCATGCAGATAAGATTCAGATCTTGTAAGAAAACACTGACATTTATTGTGTAGAAATCAGGCACTTGTTATCATATAGATCTCACAGAAGAGCAACTCCTTCTTTCTTCCCATGGTGAAGGTCAACAAGTGCAGGGGGAGATCATTGCTGCAAAGCCACAGCTGCATCAAGATCAAGCACAGCTGCTGACAGACAGGAAGCTGCCAACGAGCTTTCCCCATCAGCAATCTCCCCTCTCTCCCAGAAATGTTAACCAAGCAACAGGCCTGTCATTCAGGTGGAAAAAGCAATTTCCTTGCTGCTGGGAGTGCTGATGCTTTCTGCTTGCACCTGCTGAAGCAGGCGGTTTTGGCTGGCAAATTCAGGACTACAGTTTAAAAGCAACAACTTGTTAAGACATGACACAGCCAAGGTCTGGTTACTGGTTAGGGAGGCAATTTCAGCAGCTGACTGTCCTTTAAAACTCTGTCCCAGAGCAGCATCAGCCCTGCAGTGCAAGCAGGACCTGCACAGTGGAGAAAGAGGTCATGCAGTATTTGTTGGGAAAATGCCCCTAGACCCATAAGGAATGAATAAGGAAGAGAAAGATGGTGGGACAAAGATGTTTTCAAAGAAAAGCCTGGTGCCCTGTTCCTCCACTGCTTCTTGGGGAATGTGTTTTCACTGTGAAGCAGTTGGCGTTGCAGCATACGTTACTGGTTCAAGCTCAGCCACTCAGGAATTAGACACAGCTATTTTTCCATCAGATGGTTTTTCCTGCGCAGGACAACCTCACATGAGTGAGCTACTCAGCAGCTTTTAGATGCTTTTTGTCAGCCTTGGGCTCTTGCCCATAGATCCACCCCTGGCAGCTCACCTTGCCTCCACTGCCTGCACGAGTGCAAACTTATTTCTATGTACAAGCACCATTGGTGACACAGACAAACTTTGCACCATGTGTAGGGAGAAAGGACATCAGTAACTTTGGGAAGATGAAGAGGAACAGTAAGCAGGAATGAACCAGACCTGCTTCTCTCATCCTGTGTGTAAAGTGGAGCAGAGCTGGTGTTCGGGCCCCAGTTAACCAGCCTGGAGTTGTAGTTTTGTGATCTTCACCGAGCTGTTGGGGAAAGAAGTGCATTTATGTTTACATTAAAAGAGAACAGGGTGGGGTTTTTTTAATTTCCTATCGACCAAAGGAGCTGGGCATTTCTTAGCTAGTTTCAAGCATAGTAGATTTAGTAGGAGCATCCTTTTGTTTTGAAATGTGACAGAAGAGAAAAATGAGGAAAAGCATGAAAATCAGATCCGCCACAGGAGCCTCTCCCCAGCAGGACTGGCAGGCCCCAGGCCTCCAAGCCCTTTTGAAGGATCTGCTCTATGCTCTCTGGGTGGATGCTGCTGCAGCACGAAGCAACAGGCTCCAAATTGCTGTCCCTCGGGCTCAGAAACTGCAGTGCTGACAAAGCTGCTCTGCCCCCTTTCAAGATGAGCACATCCCTTTTGAAAACATAATTTGCATTAACTAGGAAAAAAGATTTTTTTGTCTTTTCTTACTTCAAGGACTCAGGGGTCAGTCAGCAGGGTAAGCCGAAGCCTGGCGCAGGATTCACCTCATCCAACATTTCCAGCAAAGAGCGCAGCAGGGAGGCCAGGACAGGCTGACCAGGGAGGTGAGAATCACAAGACCCTTGCACTTGCAATACCTTGTGCCTTTGCAGTGAGAAGCAAAATATGTCTTTCCATGAACCCTATGTAACGTGGCAGCTCAGTACCATAAGAGAACATTATGGCAAAGCACATGGAGACATTAAAAAGTATTTGACACCTATTTGCCAAAAGTTCCAGATGTGGACAGGCAAGATGGGTAGCAGTGTCTAACACTTACCAGGTGTCATGCACAGGCCATTGGTAAATGTTTGAATTCAAAATAAACTTTACTAGCAGGGGATAATGTTGTTCTTTATTGTCCCCTCCTTGTCTGCAGACCACCTGCTGGCAATCAGATGCAGTATCACAATTTCTGTCTCGTTGTCTGCACTAGAAATCACTTCTAGGGCATCACTACCATTGTTATTTAAAAGGTCCTGGCATTCTGGTGGAAGGAGGCTCTGGGCCCACCTGACTGCATTCTCTCATGGGCTGCTGTGAAACTTCTCTGGTGTTAGCTGAACCCACTGCCTATCTAGAGATGGCTTCCAGGAAACCAACAGGAACTTCACAGCCAACACTCAGAGTGGTTTGAGACCCTGCCTGAGAATTTCTTGCTCTTGCTCCACTCCAAGACACTTAAGCGCGCAGAAAATCATCTTGTTCATTCCTTTTTTTTGTTTACCCCATGCATTTCACCCACGGATCTCAGGGTAACTCTCTGACACAAGCACTTTGTACTCCTCTTACAGTAAGTATTCAGTGACTAACACCAGCTCACTCATCACATGCCTATCCCAGTCTTTCACTGATTACTCATCCAATTCCTCTTTGTTTCTGCAGAAAATTGCATTAAAAAGCTCACATAGAGAAATCCTTGCATCTTGGTCCAATGCCAACTAGTAAGTCTCTTTCACAGCAATGAGCATGTAAAAAGACTGTTGTATGTTGTGCACACCAGATGCCAAAAATTCAAGCACTAGATATTTAAAACATTGCTATAAACACCCAAATTATTAAAACCTTTGGTGTTAAGGCACCACATCATCCTTCACTTCTCCCTAGACAAATAGTCAGTATCACAGACATTTTCTGTTCTGAATGGAAGCAACACGTTTTCCAAAGGTGCTGTGTTTAGTATCCCAACAGTCTGCCTGGCTCTTCAGCTGTAAAGACACAGCAAACAATGGTTTTGGAAAAAAGGCAGCCAGGCAAATAGTTCTCATTGGGAAATGGCTGTTTTTATGCCTACCCATGACAAGGAAGAGCTAGAAACCACCAAACTGCAAAATGAAAAAGCACTAGGGAGGCACTTTGGACAGAGTTCCAGGGAAGTATGTAAAAGCACTTTTCAAACCAAAAATTAATCACTTGTAGCAAGCTCTAAAATAGCCTCAGATGTTGCAAAACAAGAGGAAAGAAAGTTGACAAATGCTTCTCACCACAACTTTATGCACTTAGCTTTAATGTAACAGTCTTTAGTTCTGTAATTTCAAGACTACAGAAGGGTTTACCTCGTGAGCTGCCAGACTAGCGATGTCCTCCTTTGCAGGACTACATCTGGGCATCTTATAATGAAAAGTTCCACAGAAAACATCTAGGTAACACCAACTACCTCAGTCTTTTAATGGAAACACGTAAGTAAAGGTCATCTTTGCTCTCTCAGTGCTGAGCAAAAAGAGAACATCAAACAAAAGTGAGATGGGTGAAGCCAGGTGTTAACAAGATCACTTGTGTTTCTCACTGTCTGGTGTCAAGGCTAATCAGGCTCCCACAGTAATTCTGGACGTGGAAGTGCAGCAGCAATCGCACCCAGTGCAAGCACTGCACCATTACACTGACACATCTCCATGTGCACACAGAGAAGGAAACCATCCACACCGAGCCTGTGCCAGGGCAGGACCAAAACACCCCACTCTGGAGCTTTCAGGAGCACAAGCGAAGAGAATCAGCCTGGGGAACTTTTGCCACACGGAGGCAGTGACCAGCACCAGCATCTTCCCTTGCAACACAGGGGACCTGCTTTCCTGCTGCAAAGGGGAAGTGAGGGCTCACTTCTGCCCACTGCCCCTGGTGCTTCAGCTGTCTTAAGAGCAACAGAGGACACAGCAGTCACCTCCCGCCACTCTCCTCCAGTCCAGGCCTCTCGAGAAAAACAAAGGAGCGTGCTCTGACAACCTTTGTAGGGAGACAGAACAAGGCAGTGGTTTCTTTCTTTCACAAAATACTGAAGCACAGCACAACCATCCCCATCGCTCCATTTTATAACACCTACCATATCTCTAGCCAGCATGAGAATTAAGAGCACTTCAATTAAACCAAAACTGGTTTTAGTCAAACCAAATCACTTCTCATGAGTGTTGCACACTATTTGAAGAAGCACACTGAGGTTATAGCTCTGAGGTCAGATCTCACACTTGACAGGGATTCTGCACAAACACTGACTTCTTGTAAATCTTGCTGCTTTATGCTGGTTAAGGAGAAAGAACTAGTAGAACATCAAAAAGGAGGTTTCAGTTGTAAGAATTTTTTTGCTGTACAGAAAGGAATAGAAATGCAGGTTAAACAGAGTTCACAGGAACGTAATCTTCAATTAATCTTTGAAATAAATGCCTGACCTCACACATACTTTACAGTTAAAACTCAACATTCCTGAAGGGAGCTTTTCTGCCTAATCCAACAAGCTCCCCGCCTACTTTTTTTTTTAACTAAATACACCATCTTACATAAGTTCATTCTCTCAAATCATTGAACAAAAAGGAATTATTCAAAGGGTTTGCTTAAAAAGACATGCCTTAAAAGAAACACAGCACAGTGCGTTGTGCTGAGCATCTGGCACAATGTAGTCTCCAGTAATAAAATATAATTAGCTGGCAGTAGCCTTGGACATTTACTCTAGGAGATGAACTGGCATAATGGGTTTCTGTAACTCCATATACATTTGTACGAAATGTATTTTACGAAAAGCTGGAAAGCTAAAGTGTTCTGGGTATCTTCACAAGAGAGAGCTCTCCAAACCACAGTGCCAATCACACTGATTGTGCTGAAAAAACTCTGATCCCTCTTATATCAGGCCTTCTTAACAATGGACCTACTCCAACCTGTCTGCTGAGCTCTCACTGTGGTTTCAGTAGATTCAGGGTGTTTCTCTGCACACTTCATGATGTTAATTTGCTTAAAAGGGATACATCTGATGCTTAAAAGGGATACATGACCCTGAACTTCATTCAGTCTTGCAGTAACCTGCAGGTAACTTTTCACACTTACTTCAGACCAGTATTTGAAGGGGAAAAAAAGATGGCATTTTATGCTAGGATAGCCCACAAACTATCTGCCTCCAAATTACAAGAAAACTAAGTTTGATGAGGCAGGCAATCCATGCTCTACAAAATTTGCTCAAAGGCAAAAGTATGGAAGGAAAAAATACCCAAACAACTACCCAAAACATGTACTGCCACCTTCCACTTGAATATGAAACTAAAAGTTAGTAGAAAAAATTCTAATTTGAGTTTGTGGCAAAAGTGCACACTAGCTTTACCTGAAATCAGACAAAAATAACATGCAATACAGCCTGCTGAGAAATGTTTCAGTGAGAAACTAGGGCTGTCCTACCTTCAGGCCACAGGAAAATCTGAATTAAAGATCTGACTGCAGAAATGAAAATCCTAGAGGCTGACTAGACAATTATTTAGTAAAACAAAAAGAACACACACAGGCACGTGCACTCACTCTCTCCCTGATCCTACAGGCACACAAGTAGCTGGCCTCGTTTTGA
The DNA here is from genome assembly GCA_013398055.1 of Ifrita kowaldi. Taxonomy (NCBI): domain Eukaryota; kingdom Metazoa; phylum Chordata; class Aves; order Passeriformes; family Cinclosomatidae; genus Ifrita; species Ifrita kowaldi. The sequence continues at coordinate 167,062 of VZRS01011622.1, read as the reverse complement.
GTTTTGCTGCCGCTCATTTCCAGCACCCATTTGTTGGCCTATTTGTTTGTGGTTAGCAGTCTAGCTTGCAGAATTCTCTGCAGAAGAGATTTTTGCTACACATTTCAGATGTACATGCTTTCTTGCTTTGCACATGCTTTCCCCTTACACCCTTTAAGCAAATGTAATGTTTCCCCCCACCATTTTCCAGAAGAATCCAGTTGTTTTGACTATTCTCTTTCAATGCCCTCTAGTGTTGTAAACATCTTCCCACCCTATCACCATGTCAGTGATAAGACTGCTGGTGCACTACTGCACAAAGTCACACTTGTCCCTTCACTTGCCCCATGTCCCCTGGCATCTCTGGCCATCATCTCTTACTATAAAGTTGTGCTCTGCCTGTATTTCATCTAAAACCACTTCAGACAGGTCCCAATTGCAGCTCCTGCTAAAACAGCACCTGGGCTCCCTCAGCAACACAAAGCAAGAAGCCATCCATGGCATCCCAGGGCTTTAAGTTGTATTAGGCAAATGTTTGGAGGACTACAGCACGGGACCTGTAACCTGTGAATTCTCTATCCTATATTATGAGCAGGGTATCTCCTCCCACCACAAAGAAAGATTGCTGCTTTCTTGCTCTGGCTTCTGGCACTACAATTGCTCATGTGTTTTTACTGAAGACACTCACATGGAAACACTTTCACAACTATTTACTTTGGCCAAAGTTGAAACGTATATTGTATCTTAGTAAGACACAGGAAACAGAATTCCAAGGACTCTGTAGAAACATTTAGCCAAGCTAGTCAATTTATTGAGCCTCTATCAACTAGGTTTTGATTAACAAGGGAAAAGAACAACAAGCAACATACAAAATAAATACTAAAAACAAATTCCCTTCACATTCATAAAGTTTTCTGGGGACAAACACTAGAAGAGATAAAATGCATTCTAGTTGGAAGAACGTGCCTCAGGTTTATTAGAAAAAAATTTCTTAGAGAAGAAGATTCTCTTAAACTATTTTCATACAGCACTACACTTAAAAACTGAATCATACGCCAAAGAAAAAGCTGTGAGGGAGAAAAGGTTTATATTTACATATAGGACACACAGTACAAAGCATTAGCCGGACTTATACTTTACATTTAGAGTTTATACCATTAGTGTGGGTGAGCTACGGACCAGGAGAGCTCAGAGTTTTTCACAAGGTTACACTAGTGCAGGCTCTAGGTGGATGTCCCTGCAGACACCTTAGTTCTATCGATCAGTACGGAAGCTGTGCGACAGCACTGGCTCGGATAGGTAACTGTTCTGATAGTGCCCATTGCCTCCAAGGCAAGTATTTATACAAATGAAGACAGCTTTGCTCTTAGCCTCTCCATGCTTGCTGGAAGAAGATTCACCATCTCCTTACTGAGTTCTAGTTCAGTTTCAACGGCAGGGACAGCATCTGGATACTTCTCACAATAGTCTACCAGAAATGTGTAATATTCCAATGATGTCTGCATATTTTCCAGTTGCTTTTTGCTATCTGAAGTAATAAGCTTACCATATAGTCGTGCAATATGAAATTTAGCCACCATTGCAGGGCGAAGAACATCTTCCTCGAGCTTTTCAGGAAACACCTTATCAGGGTTCCTCAAAGAATCCAAGAAGAGTTCATAATATTTGATTGCAAACTGAGCCAGAGAATTAATTTTTTTAACTGTGTGGGAGTCTAGTTTCTCTAACCTGTTACCAATAGCTACCTTTAAATCCATCATCTCATAATAGGTGTCAGCTAGTTCACACTGAAGCTGCCTACAAATCAACAGGTAGTACTGGGGGTTCAGGTCTGCATAGATTGGCTCCAGCATATCTATTCTACGCTTGTGCATTTTGCAGCGCCTCTCATAGTCTTCTTCAAAGAAAGCAAGTACCTTAAACAAAGCACTGTGATCCTGAACAATTTCAATATGGTCAGTAACATAACCATCAACCTGAAAGAACTCTTTTGCTTCCTGAACATAGTTCTGGCCAACCAGGAAGATTTCTCTGGCTTCTTGAAAATCTAAAGGATATACGCTGCTTACTTTCTCCTCCATGGCTAAGACAGAGTCACATATATCACTTGTCCCAAAAAGAACAGCTTTTTTCCTGCCCTTCTCTTTTTCATCCTCTTCTTTTTTCCTTTGGGCTTTAAGTTCCAATTGCCTGTCTGGATCCAGCTCTCCTATGTTATCCTGAAATGAGAAAGCATGCTAATTAAAAACAAATCTGGCTTTTAAAGAGATACTTACACTGAATCATTTTGAGTCGCCTTTGAAATATAAACTAGTGAGCAACAAGACAAAAGAGAATTCATTGATATATTAGGCCTTATATTAACAAAAGAATCATGTAAATTACAGTATCAATTCTGAAAAGACATGAAATTAAGGTGGTTCAGTCTCCCTACCCTATATGGCAAAATAGCCAAAGGAATAAACGTTAAGCCCAAAGGCTCTGCTCCACAAAGCATTTCAGCAAATGCTGTTTTAAACATCTGTAGAAATACTTAAATGAATTAAATGAACTGAATCAAATCTGAATTAATCAAATGCTTGAATGAATGAGAACATCAGCACACAAAACTGTTGCATATTAAGACAATGTTCTTACTAGCAGTTAAATAAGAGGGAATCTGTCAAATCAAGCTGCAAGAAAATGCAGCAGAGAGGAGGAAAATTTGTGAGGTTGCTCTAAAAGCAATGCACTGATCACTCTACAGAGGTGATCTCCTAGCTGTGCTTACTCTTAAGTGCTGCATTTAAGTCAAAGCATACCATGAAACACTTGCTACACTGCAAGCATTTGTTGTACTGTTCACTGGGCAATTGCTTACTCCTTGTTACCAACTGCAAAGTGATTCATCTTGCAAACATCAAAGCAGACTTAGTTTGCTGTTAGACAATGACAGCTACAGAACAGATTTTCTGTTACCTCAAGCAATTTTCGAGCGCTTTGCAGAAGATTCAGGCAATACTTAATCCAACACCTTGCAATTTCAGCTTTCCTCTCTGGAAGGTCCTGTTGGTCTGGCTCTGTTTCATCTACTGAATGGACATAAACACATAAAAACTTTAAGAGAAGTCCAGCAAGACCCTCAAATGTTACATGTAAAGAATAGGATACTTGTACTTAGTTTTTCCTCATGGTTAGGCAGAAGCATGTTCTCCATGTTAGTTTATGTAATAGTTCTGTAAACTGTCATTTCTGGTAGAAATCTGTATAGATTAACATGGATTTATCATGTATGAATTCTGAAAATAAATAGATCATAATGCATCTTTAAAAAGACCTTTCATCTTCAAGGTGTTTTACAGGAAAAGGTTTCCAGGTCTGTTTGTACTAAGAGAAAGAAATCAGGATAATTCATTTTCTGAGATTCAGCTGCCTGCCCAGTAATTGTTTCTGAAGATGATAAAGGCATTGGTATTGCAATGGGCCCCAGACTTGCTACCAAAAAAGGGAACAAAATAGGGGAAACTGCCTTTAGTTAAGCTACCTGGTACAAACGTAAGATTTATTAGCTCTACAACTTCTGTATTTTTCTCCCCAAAGTCTCTCCACTATCATAAATAGCAGCACTGCTGATGTCTCAAGATAATATTTTCATAAACCAAACACATTTGAACAAAAACTCACTTCCCAGTCTCTATGCAGAAGGCAGTGAGTTAGCTGAACAATGAGAGGACATTCCTACAGGACAGCAGCACTTCTGTTCACCAAATAAAAAGCCAACTTCAGACTCAGACTCTGAAAGTTTCTTCTACTGGTATTCACACTGGACTGCCAAGTTGTTCCTTTGCATCAATGCCCAAACAACAAGGAGGGCAGCTACAACTCCAAAAACAGCCATTGATGAGGCTGCAGCATGCAGCAACAAAAGACAATACAAGTACCTTCTGGATCTGGGGTTTTAAAAGCTGCAATTTTGCTCCCTCTTTTAAAGCTATTCCCAGGAAGCATCTGGTTTGGTTCACTGAATCACTGCCCTCTGATCACTGAGGCAAACAGCATTTTTAGCACATGTAAAAAGCCAAATGGATGAACAGAGACATTGCCACTGTTGAAGTAGATATTGTTTTAAATTTCACTTTTATTCTGGTATGCTTTCTGAAACACCACCAACAAGCGCTTGAGTTTTCCTCACAGGGTCTACTTGTAGCCAATCTTGAGCTGCAGTAGCAGTCGCTTTTCAGAAACATTTGACTTCATTGAAAAATATTTTAGAAAATTAACACTGGGGTAAGTTTCGTACATTTATTAATGTTTAAACTTCAGTTTTAAACATTAACACATAATGATGCTTAATTCACAATAATTTTATTCAAAACTTTTTTATAAACTTACCATCTTCAGCAGATGGCACCTGTCCAGCTTGGCTAAAGATGACACTGGCTGCTGCTAGGCAGTGTCGAGCCTCCATAAAGCATTCCTGAAAGAAACAGGAACAGAGCAGCACTTAGCACTGGTGTGAGCAGCCCAAGCACTGCTCTCACTTGGCCAAACCCTTCACCTCAGAGAGTGAACATGCATGACCACAAGGGAAATGGCAGAACTGAGAGACTCCAGAGCATACTCCCTGGGCACTGGAAGAAAATATACAATTTTTCCACACCTATTACTGAATACAGTATTTTCTAATCAATTGTTTTTTCTGTACCACAGCCACAACACTAAGCCTTGACTTTAATATTAACAATGCAGATTGAACATTCTGACTGTTCTGCTCTCTGCTCCTCTGGCCGCCTTGAGGTGAAGGAAGTGATGCCTTGCGGCAAACACTATCACGGGGTGTTAGTGGGAACGAGCCGGACATACAAGTCAACATTGTGAGTCAGATCTAGATTCCTTCACCCATATTTGGCAGTGCACTGTTAAATAATTGGTGCTACTGATGCATCAAAAAGATATGGAAATTAGGAGTTACTACTGAAATTAGCATTAACTGGCTTAGGTAGGGCAGGAATCTTTTTAAGCATCAGAAAATATCGTCTAAATAGCCTGGAATATAGAAATTGCTAAATAAAGCTGAAGCACTTCCTAACAGTAGATTGTTTAGAGTCAACATGTAGCAAACAGCTACCAACTTACATATCCACTTTATGTAGATTCAAACAACTCTGCAGCACATGCTAAAGTACAAAGGACAATAATTTAGAGAAAACAATGAGCCACACCTTGGGCTCTCAGATGCTTTTTGTTTTCAAACTTTATTGTAAGAGAACAATATAAGAAAGAATTTTAAAATAAATTATTATAATGTTAAAGTTTACTTATGAACATGACATCACATTATTGCTAATATTTCATTAGCTACAGAGCTTTTCTCTTGTTTACACCCCTGTTGATCTTCCCCACTGCCATCGCAACACCACAGGAAAGCCACCATGTCCTCTTCAGAAAAAACTGACAGATGCTTCATGTCAGAAGACAACCTGTGGTTTTACAGGTGCCCATTTTAAATTCAGCTCGGAGCCCTGTCTCAAAGAGCTGTTTAAACAACTGTTTTAGTTGACAGTAACATTAATGGTATCACTACAGCAGAAAAACACTGGCTATATTACCTTGGAGAGATAGTACTGTGACAAAGTGGCAGCATTGCGTGCCCATTCTACTGGGTAGTAGCCACAGTACTCAAGCTGTCGTTTCAGAGTAGTATGGCAATACTGAGCAGCCTTCTCAATCATGTCCAGGTGCTGGTAGACTTGTGCCAGGTAATACAGAGTATGTGTGTAGGCTTTTTCAAATCTGGAAAAAAAACCAACAGTCTCTTAAGATTTCTTTCTTTTTTCCTCCCTAAATACACCCTCATAATTTAAAAAAAAAAAAGTTATAATAACATAAGTATGCTGCTTAACACCCACCTTTTGGATCTTTCTTGGTCTGTGAGTTTTTCTTCTTCTGCCATGAAATGTTCACTGGGATCCAGGGGAGGATTTCCATCCTGCAAGGGTACATCATACATTCAGCAACTACATTTCTTACTCTGTGACACAGTGCTCCCTCTTCTGGCTGCACATCACTTACCACTTGCCAACCCCAAATTTAACAAAGCTTTGCGTAACCCATCCCAGTGACATATCTCTGGAGCAATTCCACAACATTCAGGAGATTTAGAGGATGAAAGTCACAATTCCACATGGAATGACATGGTTCACAGCTTGTAGGAGACTTCTGCTTATGTACTTTAAATCAATGCATGCTGCCTGTACCAGAGATACTCAGCCTGGATTCTGCAGGACTCTACTGGGCATCTTTATTTTGTACAATAACATACTGAATTTTGAGCCATCAATTTAATACCAAGCACGCCTTCAAGTGTGAAATATTCGTTTGCCCAGCTGCACTGATCAGTAGCAAGAAAACATCCTGCAGGAAGTACTGCAGAGAACATGAAGTGCAGAATGCTCAGCAGACCTGCTGTGAAGACTAACCACTGTGAAGGGACTCCCGGTATCTATGAGCTAGCAAGATCCTTTACTCAGACAGACAAATGAGACAACACGCAACGTCTTTGGAGGATGAAGCTGTTAAACCTCCTATCAAGCATAACCTACATGCAAGTTATTAGATGTGGTAGTTCACACCATTAGAAGCACTTTTTTGGTTTTTAAACCACGACTTCTGTCAGAACCCTTACATGGACAACTATACACCTTTTGGCATTGCCGTACCCAAGTCTGCCTTAAGACAATTCTCAGTTATCAGACAGCTCACAGGCAACCCCAACAGATTAACACTGCTTATGGCAGATCTTTATTAGCATGTGCTTATCCCATTTCCTTTGCAATTTTGAATAACTTCAGATGCCAATTCTGAAACACTTCAAATGAAACCATCTTTTAAAGACAGCTTTTCTCCCATTACACAGTGCATCCTGGAGGGTGTCCAACATGACTGCAAGCAACGAAGCCCAGGTTAGTATGCCGTTTCTCTAGCCCTTTCCTAACCCCATTTATTTCTTAGCCCAAGAGAAGGTAAGGCAACAAATAAAAATCAGTTTCAATAAATACTTTTCGTAAGTTAATACAGACTTAGGCAGGAACAGGAACAAGGGCAGAGAATACATTCAGTTTACAGGGAAGAAAACATACTACGTTTGTACTGCCTCTCATTAAAAATCCCTGAATGGGCTTGTTTACTTGCTTTTAATAGAAGTGCTTTACTCATCTTAAAAAATGAACAAATGTACCTGAAATAGATAGTGACAAATAAATGCGTGTTTAACCTACCAGAGGCATGTAGATTTTTGTACATTATCTTTTAATCTGTAGGGTTTTGTTTACACCTCATTCGTTTTTAAGATCTGATTTTACAACCCTTCCTCTTGTTTTCTTTAGATACAAACCTTCTAACAAGATCTGGAGCATATTCTGGCAAGACTAGAGCTATTCCTGCAAAGAAAGCAACTGAAATAACACAGTAAGCAAAACTCTCCCCTCCTTCCTGTATCTACAGATCTATCTCTGATATCAAGCCTTATGTCTTTACTTATCCTCAAAAAGAGCTCTCCAACTCTCCTTTCTAAGTGGACTTCATTAGCCCAAGCTCCTTGCCTTGGTTTTGCTTTAGGCGAGGGAAACCACCCTATCCAATTTGTAAGTTAATTAGACCCAGTCAGTAAACAACTAAATCCACCTGCTCAGGAAAATGTCTCCATCATCACCAGTTTACCAAAGACTCCCTGACAAGAAGGCTTCCTGATAGCCTAAAAATGGGGAATTTTAAGAAAAGTATATTCACATATTTATAATTTGTGAAAGACAAATGCTGACATCATTGTATAAATCTGTAGTTTCTTCTAAAAGAAACACTTGAACCACTGTTATGTTTGACTGCATAATGCCTTGAGCTGTAAGTGGCAAATAATGTTAGGGGAAAAGGTGTGGCACGAGATCTTGCGTGGGCTCGTCACGTATGTATAACCCTAGTCAGGCAGCAAAGTCCTAGAAGAAATATTCAGTAACCACTACTAACAAAAATTAACAGTTTCAGAAAGTCTACAGTGAAAACGTGAAGTACTTGGCAGCACTTTAATCCACTACACCAAAGTACCAGTTTAATTTCATAATCACTGGAGCAAGTGCCAGAAGCTTTTGGAGGTCGTGTGATAGCTGGGGCTGGGTATAAATATCAAAGTTGAACAACAGGAATTAATAAGAGAGAGAATCTGTAGAGAGATGTAGTCTCTCTAGTTAGTCCAACTGATCCAGAGGGCAGGAATAAGCTGACAAGCTTTGCAGCACGAGTGGGGCTTTCTTCTGGATCCATTACCTCTTCTATCACTGTAGGCCAGCATGACTGCAAAGGTGGAAAGACGGCAGTAACCAACCAATAAATACTTGCCCACTCTAAAATCTCCGCAAGAATAATTGGTACTCTAAACCAATTTCATGTGAAACCTGAACCGAACCTGTAATTTCATTAAACTAAGGTCTGTCCAACCTATTCAGCTGTCCCGAGATACAGCTTCTTGAAGGCCACAAATGTTTTTAGCTCACTCCAGAACTATCCCTGAGGCAAGTCAGTGTAGAAACAGCTTTGCAAAGAGCTTAAAAATAGCACAAGGGAGTCTTTGTAGGATACACAGCAGAATCCACAGCTCAAAAGGTTGTTTAATATGCATGAGAGGGTTAGCTGTCTGTGAGATTGTCCTCTTGGATGTGGAACTAAACTACTTGCCCCTGCAAAACACTGCACAGTCAGAGAAAACCACGCAAATATTAGTTTTGTTTCCTTTTCCTACTGAAAGCAATGGACATTTTTACTGCATTTCCAAGATAAGATTTAATAACAGTCATCATTAAAACCCAAATTCTACCTGGCATTAAACTCTGGATTATTAACGAGCTTTCAAAAGGGACCATTATTTTTGAGCAAAATAATTTTCTGTTTTGAAATTCGCAAGCAATACTCTAGTTTGCCTTGTCCTATACTGCAGTACAACTCAAAAGTATCACAGCAGCCAGTATAAAGCACAGAAACTCAGATTCCATTGCATGTTTATTTCAAAGATTACTTAACCTGCAAGCGGCACGTGAAAGTAAGACCCGCCATGATATTAACACAGTACCTCTTTCATGTATTGATTATACAAGGCTTCTGCGGATTCCAAGTAAGTTTGTGCAGTTTCAATTTCATCCCTTTGAGACCACAGGATACCCAGATTGTTCTAAAGGTAGAAGATAAAAAAATAGTCATGCTCCATTTACATCACGCATTTTTTTTCCAAACAACTGATCAGTCTTCATCTATATATACCTATGTGTGTGTCTTCTAATACAAAGGATTTCAAAAACCAGAAATTGTGCCCACAAAGTTCACTGTGAGTTGCTCAAAAGGAGGGGGTTCTCACACAGCAAATTTCACATTAAAAAATCACCTCACAGTCTAACGTTTTCTGTTTACTCTGCTAGATAAGGACTGATGTGCTGAAATAATGAGCTTTTTCCACAGAGTATGTTCTGTATCCAATTCATGCAGCTTTTACATCACATACAAATATCATAAAAACAGACAAGAAATCAGAAATTTGTTAACATGACTCCACAGAAAAAATTAACAGGAAAAAAATATGCTAGGAATGAATGCTTGTATATTTTCAACAACAGAAAGAGATGAAAAGCACCTCTGAGATGCAAAAGTTACAGATTATTGCCTTCAAATTTAAGTTAAAGCAATGTACATAGTAACTTACTGCATCTGTGAACCCAACTCTAAATGCCACTAATTTTATTAATAAGATGAAGGTGTTAATAATAACTTATGTCTGATGTGCTAATTTAAATCCTAAGCAGTGCTGTTACAAAATTCAAGAGGGCTAAAAAAACCCCAAAAACCTCCAAAATAATTAGAATGTGTAGCTGTATGCCAGCCTTGTGCCCCTTTCAATTCCATTCTACTGTTTTTCTAAGAAAGCACATCACATGTTGTTTATGAACTGAAACACTTTGCCCAAGGCCAAGCAGTGGAACAGACCAGATTCCATTAGACAGAGACTGGGATACACAGTCTTATGCAAAAGCTCAGAAATCAGAAGTGGGGCTAAAGAAAGAGGCCCAGCAGGAAAAAGGAATGCCTCTTCCTTCAAAATAGCAGTTAGTGCTGTGGCAACACACCCCAGACATCCCGGAAGGTGGAGAAGTACGGCCACTGATGATAATCACTGCTTTTAAATCAGAAATGGTTTAAATTTAGTACTCAAGCCTGTTACAGCCCTTGGGACTGAGAGCTGAGGGCTCGTTTCCCAGCACTGTGCACACCTTAGGACAGTGCCAGGCAACAGCAGACCCATCACTGTTGGACCACAGCACTCCATATGCATAGCAAACTTTATCCTGCTGCTTCCTGAAGGCCCCGAAACAGTCCATGCAAACTTTGGTCTGATAGAGAAAAGAGCTGCTTTGCAGCACACCAATTCAGAAGTGCAGTGGAATCTCTGGTGCTGAGCCACAAGAGCCACATCTCCCCAGGACCATGCGGAAAGATGTTATCTTATTTCGGCTGGAGCAGTCTCCTTATCTTACAAAGGGTAAGAGATTTGTAGCAGTGTACCCAAACCCTCACACTGAAGGACAAGGAGCAGATGTAACCTCACTGTTCCAGACAACTCAGCTAATTTAACCAGTGCAAGACAAGTCATCCTTTCACTTGCACCTTTCCACACCAGCCCACAATTCCTTGACAGTTTGACGAGGAAGCACTATGGAACCTTCTCTAATGACAGCAACCATTTTTGACAGACATCTAAATAACTGCTCCATTTCATTTACAGTCTAGAGTCAGTTAACTAAGATACCTAACTATACATCAGCTACCATGACAGAGTGATCAAGTAAAGGCCCCTCTGTGAATCTTCATGCAGCAAAAACTAATACTGGTAACAGTATTCCCTTCTTCTGAATAAAGAGAAAATATTACTACTTCAAGCACCAACAAAACTGTATTTACCCATCTGGGACAAAATGTAATAGTTTAAAATATAACAGACAATGCTGAAAAGCAAGCAATTTATCATTTCAGGATAACACATCAATAAAAGCACCTCCCAACTTCACTTTGACAACCACTGAGTTAAGGAATCACAAATAAATTCTGGACGCAGTGAGGTCTTTTACTAATTTATTCTTGCACGGTTCTTGCAAGTTCTGTCTCAGTCTGTCCAGAAGAGCACGCTGTTCTGTAACACCCAATTTCAATTAGGAGAACACATCTTAGATGCTCTGCACGCCCAGAGGCATCAGTAGGAGGCTTAAAACAGAAGAGCACCCCTCCAACAGCCACCACCTGTGAATGATTCCTTCCAACAAGAACTGAACGCCAGGGCTGCTGTGTTTATTATGGTTAAACGAGCAGCACCTGTCAGAACAAGGGATTCCCCCGGATCTCTTCGCAGCCCACTGCAGAGAGCACCCGGCACAGCCCGCAGACGCAAGGCCCCGCTCCGCCTGAGCCTCCCGCCCCACGGACACCCCCTGCGGCCTCCCCTGCCCACCTGGGCCTGTATGTAGAGGGACACGCAGTCCGGGGAGAGGCGGTGCGGCTCCAGGAGCTGCGTGCAGCGCTGCAGGTGCTCCTCGCCGGCCGACAGCTCCTCGGTGTCGGTGTGGTTGACGCCCAGCTCGTACTCCAGCACGGCCCGCCGCACGGCCAGCACCGCCTCGCCGCCCTCCTCGGCGGCGCTCAGCAGCTGCTTCACCTCCTGCAGCAGCGCCCGGGCGCTGTACTTGGAGCGGTACGGCTCCGTCTCGGGGTCCTTGAGGGACTCCACAGCCGAGAGCGTGCGGGCGGCGCGGAACTTCTCGCACACCGCGGGCCNCGCCCGGCCCCGGCCCCGCCCCCGTCCCGCCGCCATGGCCGCGCCCCCTCAGGCGGTACCGTGAGGGAGCCGGCAACAGGAGCGCCCCGAAGGACACCGCAGCGCTGCCACCCGCGGGAAGCGTTCGAGGAAGGGTGCTGAGGGGTTAATATCCAGTTTTTCTGTAAAAAATTTCTTTTAGAACCCGATTTTTTCTCACTGCTGAAGAGGCGAAGCGTGGTTACTGTACGTGTTTGGACGAATTTTGTTCCCTCGCAGTGCTGAGTTTCCAGCACGCTCACTGGGTCACAGACACCCTTACAGGCAGCAGCTACTTTGCTGGGCAGAAAGAAAAATCTCCCAAAACACCTGGTCATTTCAGCAAACATGATTTTTAGCCATCCTCAAAGAGAGGCTGCTTTATCAAGGAATAAAGACAAAGAGGAGTGTCTAACAGGTTTTTACTGTCTGATAAAATTCAGCTCAGTCCCATAGCTGTAGCAGAGGTTAATTGAGTGTTCTGTTAAAGTCCCCGATTTCCACTCTTGAACCAGCTGTTTCTCTTGAAGTCTCCTTGCCTGCTGTTTCCGAACCTGGAAAACCCTCGTCCCGCCTCCTGGGGATATTCTTCTAGCTCAGGCAACTCGCTTGCCACCGACAGCTGCCAGCGCCGCGTGTCCTTCCACTGCTCCTGAAACAACACCAATGTAACCAGACTTTATGTCCCTGCAGGGGAGTCCAAGGTAGCATCAGAAGCAACACTGAATGCAAAGGCATTTCCAGACAAATCCTCCCCCTGCCATTAGATCCCCCATGGGAAACACAGTTCTGTGACAAAGGATAAACAATCACAAGGGACAAAAGGGAAGGAAGTCGACAGAAAACTGGTGAGCTCTCAAATACACTGGAGAGGCCAAAACAGACTAGCCAAAGACCATAGAATTTTGTTTAATGAAATAGGGTAATATCATGGGAATGGAAACGAGAAGAAGCATGGCAGGGTATTTCCTAATGACTCTGCTGTGTTCTTTCTAGTCACTCTGTTGCCTATGCAACATCCTTAATAAAACCACAAACCTTAACCTCCCAAACCACCCTATACTCAATCCTTTATGGCAGTTGCCAATTTTCAAATCACCAGGTTTTAAAGCCAGCTCTGGCTACACAAACATACCTGTATGTTACTCAGTTCATCAACAGGGATATCAAAGCACACACCCTAACAAAACAAAACAAAAGAGGCACAAATTTACAATGGAAGAATAAAGACGTCAACAACCAATCCCACTACATATATATTTCTGATTTTTTTTTTTTTTTGGGTGGTAATTCCTGCATTATCATTTAGGAGTAATGTCTCTAATAAGTCTTTTAAAGCACTGAAGTAACAGCAATGCTTTTTTTTTTTCATTAGTGTATGCATAAACAGCACACTTGTGATAGGTTACCATTTCCTGAGAAATGAGATTGAGTAGGGATAGTGTAGTACCAACATTTTGTACCAATACTTCAGAACTCCAGCCTCAATCACTGCACAAACTGGTTTCATGTGAACACACACAAAGCCCCAAATCCCTTCATTCCCAAGGCTGGCCATCTTACCATCTTCCCCTTGAGGAAACGCATTGCGGACACTTTGTTATCGACTTCCTCCCCAAGCTGTTCCTTCAGCCCCCGCCAGGCGTAGCCCATGGTATGCATCTCTATTGAACACTTCAACACCATGGTCACAAAACCCTGCAGGAAACAGAGAAAAATGTTTAACAAGGCTAAACTTGGTCAAACCTACTGCTAGAAAAGATAAAAACCCCAAACTGATACAAGACCCACAGTCCAATCACACGGTATGTCCAAAATTGTGTTACCACACAATGAGCTGGGCCATGCTCTCCCTAAATGCATTAGAAAAAGGAAATGCTGTACTTTTCTTCAGTCAAGATCTCTTTGAGAGATCACATGCTATACTTGCAATATGACAGAAACATAAAAGATTCCTGATAAGGGGGAAACTACAATAGCACCAATCAATTTATTTGCTTGTAAAATGTCATTAAACTCTCTCAGAGCATCAAAGTCTTCTGTTGCTTCAGTCTCTGGAGAAATTCTTTTAACTCTCATCACAAGAAAATTTACTGATTTCAAGTTTCTCCCAGGAAGAGCTGATTTCAGCTAAGGAACAAGCAACACAGCAGGAGCCTGGGGGAAACAGCTATTCAGAAACCCAGCTGAAAAACGCTGGGAAGGAGATGCCACATATGGCCTGGACACAAGCAATTCATGCATCCATCCTTGTTATCACGGGTGCATCATTACTTACAGCTGTTGAGTTGAGCAGGGAGCGCTGCTGGATGTGAGCTGCCCCGGAAATGTGCGCCAGGGCTGCAGCCAGGGCAGCCACTGCCCCCTTTTCATCAATCAGCTCTTCAGCTGATTTTCTGAAGTAGTCTACCGCAGAGGGAGGAACAGCCTCCAGCAACCTACACAGTTACAACATGGGTTTAAAGAGGTAAGAAAAGGCCACTGTGAAGTGCAGCCATGTTTAAGACATACCCTAAATTGGTTATTTCTGAAAAAGGCAGGGGGAAAAAAAAAAAAAAAAGAGATAGGAAACTAAGAACAGCTACTTCTGTAATGCTATTTCTGGTGCAACAGCTCCCCCCATCATTTTTCAGTACACAGTGAACCCAACACCATGCCCATCTTCTGCTTTACACTGGTCAAATCCTTGCTAATTATAATCATGGGGCAGCATGTAAACAGAGCTGCATGGAATAAAAGCCACAACTCTTGGAAATAATACAAAGAAACACTGGGGCAGCAAATGTAAACAGAGCTGCATGGAATAAAAGCCACAACTCTTGCAAATAATACAAAGAAACACAAGCCAGGGCTAAAACGCCATCTCTACTGTAGAGTAACTCCTCATTATACCAAGTATTGCTTTTTGCACACTGCTTCCACCATGTCATCTGAACAGACAAAATCAGTTTCCCCTCACAACAGTAATTCCCTCATCTGTCACTGATTTCTGATTTTTATAAACAAAGGTTAATTTTTGCAAAAAATTAGAGAACATTATGTTCTATGAAAAGGTCTGTGTTCAGCCCACAGAGATTTACTGATACCATCTTATGTTGTCTATATACAAAGCAGCTGACTTCTACCACATAGGCAAAGCCATGCTCACATACAGGTGTGATCCCTTGAAGTTTTGCATTAAGCTCTAAGCATCTAGAGCAACAACATCTCTAAACCTTTTTCAAGAACAGGCAAATAAACTCACTTTTTGGCATCACTACTTGAAGCTTTAATTACATCTGTAGCAGAGGGAACGCCTACACGCTTAAAGGTAATACCCTGAAATCGAGAAAACACATTAAAGGTATTTTCAGCACTATACAATTCAATGCTACGTACGTCACCTTACTGAGACCTCTACTTACTGCTTACAAGACCAACATACTTTTTACTAAGTTATTTCCAAAGCTAAAATAAAGCTTTGAAGTTCCCAGCTTTGTTAATTTGGAGCTACTTCAACGTACATGCAGACTGTGACGCAAGGCATGGTCTGCCTCATGCATTCCTGTCCCAGCCTGCCTGCTGACATCCACAGAGGACTGTCAGCATGAGAAAACTCAGGCAAAGCAAGAGCAGGTCAATACAAAAGCATCTTCAAACACCAAATATCAGCACTTTAGGCCTACAAGTCTATGGGACAGGACAGTCCCATTCTGGACTTATAAGCAGCTCATGATTACAAAGTCTAAGAGTAGCAGGGTGCTTTTAGAGCTGAATAATTTCCTTAAGCAGAGATCTGAGGTACAACTCACCGCTTTGTGCTCAACTTGTTTCAGAAGATCTTCTTCTCTTCTCTGAAACAAACAAATGCAGATGCCGGTTCGGCCAGCTCGGCCCGTGCGTCCAGAACGATGGATGTAGGAATCAACATCCTTCACAAATTGAGATCAACAAGAGAAAATCTTATGTTATTTAAACTGTTGACATTTCAGATTAAACACAAGCTAAATTCAAATCCAGAAGCCTAAGGAGTGATACATTATGTGTTTATACCCAAACTCATAACTGCACATAAACCACTCAGGTTTGCCTGTGCTCCCCCACCCAAAAGTATGCTAGTCAGCTTTAACTAACACTGCTGAGAGACATTTTAATTTTTTTTAAATAAAAAGCTCCACTAGAGTTTCAAAAGATGAAAAAGGCAGCAGAAATATTTTAGAGTTTTTATGAAACTCAGCAACATTCAGAAGGAATTCAGAAAAGATGCACAATATCAAAACCTATCTTAGGAGTTTCCAGAGTAAACAAAACCCAAGACTTTAATCAAAGCTCAAACTGTAAAACTTTTAACCACGAAAGTTTAAACCTGGCATTGACAAAAAATTCACCTAATTTGTGAATTGGAACAGAACATACTTCTGATGAAACACAAATAACCCACCACTCTGGCACCAAAAAAAAAAAAAAAAAGTAAATACAATTTTAGTTTCCCCTAATGACTTACTTTTGGTGGTGAGCATTGTATAACAAGGTCAACCTCAGGAATATCCAAACCACGGGCAGCTACATTTGTTGCAATCAGAACTTCAAACACACCGTTTCTGAAGCCTTTTAATGTAATTTCCCTCTGTTTCTGTGGAATGTCACCATGCAAGGACTGGGCATCCTGTCAGTGCAACAAACCATCAACACGACAGTTAATGGGAGTCTAGGCTGCAGCATCTAAAGATATTTACCTGCAAACCCCAAAATACTGTGCAGAGCAACAGAAAATAATTACATAGCTGATAACAAAGGAATATAAAGCATCCTACTTTGTTAGATCCTTTTCTGGGATTTACTGTGAAAGCAGCATGGCCAACTGGCAGAAATTGCTGCAAGTTTTTAATGTGGATGGTATATGAGATTTCTCTAACACTAGGCAAACCACGTATTCCTACCACTGCTCTTTCCCCATAAATCAGCACTTAGTATCAAACAGGGTTTTCTCAAAAAAAATATGCAGCACTTTTCCTCACACTCAGAAAAAGGGCAGTAATTCAAGCAAGCACAGAAGACCTGCTCAATAGATCACTTGAGTTCCAAACAAAGTCTTGGCAAACCTTCCAAGGGCAACAAGACATTTCATTCTACCACACTCGGATTTTCCTGAATGACTGTTCAAAGATCAAATGCCATTAAGAGATGGGAATCCAAAAAGCACACTAATGTAAGATGGGGTATGTCCACTACGCTAGCTCCTGTTTGTTACAATTATTACTATCTCCTGGTTATTCAGCATAAGCTGTGTATTTCCTATTGATCTGTGTCCTGCACAATTCTAAAGCCAAATGAATAAATTAATAATCTCAGTCAAGAGGATATTTTAACTTCAAATTTCCATTTTTAGAAACAACTTTCACAAGTCTTAAAACCACCCAGAGAAACAATTTTCTTCCCACAGTTGCAACCTCCTATTTGTTTCAGGGCATTCAACCCCCGACTATTGGAACCGCTGCTCTCCGCTCAGCCCCCGGTACCTGTTTGAGTGAAGCATTCATGGCCAACTCATTTGCTTCCCTTTTGGTCTCACAAAAGACAATGGTCCGCCCACGGCTGCCACTGTAGACCTGAATGATGTCCCCAAGAACTCCTGCTCTCTGAGATGAGCGACACTGTATAGCCAAGTGCTGTTTGGGAAAGAAACAAGAAACCTATGTTAAATCTAAGCCACACACAGGACAGATAAAATGAACAAAAAAGGCATTTTAACTTTTTTTAAGCTTGAAAACAAAATCTGTGTGTCAACCATGCGAAAAGTCATTCCATACCCCCATTTGTAAAGTCAATGCACAACCCATTTTATCAAGGCCACTTGCTTTCACGACCCGCACTGCCCTGCAGCAGAATCACTCACTTCCACAGTTGTGGCTGTCCTTTGAGTCTTCCTTCCAATCAGGTCAATCTGTTCATACTCATCTCTCATGTATTTTTTTGCTACATCATAAACCCATCGTGGACAAGTTGCAGAAAACAGCAGTGTCTGCGGGTTGTTCTCGGAGCCTGGAAGGAAAGGCCATCAACTTCAGACATCACAACAGACCATGACACTTGAGAACTGATAACAAAGCAAGAGTTGCTCTCGAATTGACAGGTTTCTACGTGCACTAAGTCAGTACAAGATGTGAAGAAACACTGCCAGCAATCAGCTTTTCGTGGCTTTCAGAGCCAAAGTGGTAAGCCTTGCTTTTAGTAATTGTTGAGATTTCTATTTCCAGTAATTCAAGCCTTTTCAAAGGCTTTTTCTGGCATTAGTGAAATGTGGCAAGGAGTTTCACACATTAAAATAACCTCCTTCTGCTCTATACCTGGTACCTGACAGCTTTGCTGAACACCCACTGCATCAGAAAAGAGCAAATACTCCCTAGTTGTCAACTTTGTGTGACAACAAGTGTACAGACAGATCATAACCCTGCTCAAGTCACCTCTCAGGACAACGAACACTAGGGCTTAGGGAGCTCAGTTTGCTGCTTTTTTCCCTAGCTTTTTTTTACTCCACTCCATCCAGAGATGCCTCTCCAGCCCTTCAGCCATCTGTCAGCTCTCTTCGAACTTTTTCCAATTCTACCTTGCCCTTTCCTAGTACCACACAAAGAATTTACGTTAGGGGTGCACCAGAAGTTTTTTAAGTAGCGTAACTGCGTTTCCTGCGTTGTCCCCTATTCCTCTCCTGATGTCTGAGTTCACCTTTCTTATAGGACGATCCCAAGATTTCTTCCACTTGTTCTGCAAAGCCCATGTCTAACATGTGATCCACTTCATCCAAAACAACATGCTTCACACTGGAAAGCTGCAGCTTGCTGTTCTGAATGTGGTCTTTGACCCGTCCAGGAGTTCCCACTAGAATATCGATGCCACTTTTAAGGAGATCAACTGGAAGACAGAGAAACAAGGACAGTGTCAGACTGCTAAGAGACAACATGATAAAAAGTTAGCAGTACACAGCAACACTTCTGCTTTTAGAAGCAAAAAGCTGCTGCCCTTTAACCTCAGAATAAAGCACTACATGCAAAGGTAACAGACATGGAGGTTAACTGCAGTCCTAGCTGCTCTGTCAGGAGTACCAGTCAAACCTCATGCTAAGTTACAGGGAAATACGCTAATTTCCAAGCAATTATCAGCAGACATTAGGAACCTTCAGAGCTTTACCACATAGAAACACTTTAGTTTTCCAGCTAAACTCTTTGTCTCAGCTATCTCTGGAGACACACAGAGCCACAGGCACATACATAGCTCTCCCCTTTCTGTGGACTGTCACCTAGTCCCAATCTATGTCCACACAAAAACACAATAAAGGAGAAACTAAAAGGACTAGACATGTCACAGAACTACAGCCATTCTTTTCCATAAAGATTTACTGGAACTAAAATAATTCAACCCAGGCTGTGTGCTTCCTTTGAAAGCCAGGTCATTTGAGTTCCTGACTGAACTCAAAGTCTGAGGGGGCAAAAAGCCCATTTTTACTTACTGGATGCATTTGGAAAAAGTCAGCTCCAATCCATTAGTAATTTCTTAGCAGTTACTTACGCTGTTCTTTATATGGAGTTCCTCCATAAAAACAAGCAATTGACAGTTTCCTTGTGAGATTCTTGAAGTCTTTGGCTACCTGAGTGGCCAGTTCCCTGGTTGGAACAAGAACAAGCACCTGGAGGGAGAGATAAACAGACAAAAATGCAGCTGTGCTTGGGAGAAGGTGTAGGAGAAAAGAGTTTACTTTCCATCAAACAGCTTGCACTCCCATCTTTATTCTACATTTGTTGCAGAGCCCACAGCTTCCCACCATCCCAGCAATATCAATATTCCCTGCCACCTGGAGCCTGCACAACAAGCCTCAAAGCCAGCAAGAGGAAACAAGGCAAAGTGTTACAAGATAACCAAGACCAGAACAACAGTAATTTTCTTTCTTACGTTAAAGCCAGATAAAAGACACTTGAGTAACATTACCAAGGGCAAGGAAGGTGCAGCTCAGCATTAAAGGGTAGGAACAGTCACTAATTCTGGTGTAGTAAGATTTTAAAAGATACATAGCATGATGCACTCTAGCCATACATCCTTCCTTTTCTCCACCAACCTGCCTTCCTCCAGTATCTACCCTTCCCACCAACACTTTATTTAAGGGTGAACCAATAAAACAAAGAGCTGAATTAATCTCTTAAAAGCTTTCAGACAATAGGATTTTAAAATTTAAACTGCCTTTAGAGTTAATAAAATAAGTTAATAAAACACAAGGACAAAGCAGACAACAAATCTGCAGATTATATATAGTTCCGCGGTCTAATGATAAATATATACACTGCAATGTATGGGAATGGGCATCTGATCACTGGCACCTGGTTACCAATTCCATCTCTGGTAAACACCACTTGCATCTCTTGAGTGTCCAGACATGACGGAAAAAACAAAAAAAACAACAAAATCCTTCACTTACCGCCATGGAATTTATAGTGAAAAACAACCTCAGCAAACAGAGCCAAGTCCAGGTGACTCAAACATCACCTAAGAAGAGGCAGGGGACTGAGCCCCAAAGCTGCACACTAAGTGCCCGAGGACAGCAGCCTGGAAGCTCCCTAGACACTGCTGCAGTGCCCTGACTGTTCTCCCAAACATAGTCTCAAGGGACCCCAAACACCAAATGTGTCATTACTGTGATGCTGGAAAACTCCGTCACACTCTATCTCCTGACGTGAGAAAAGTACTCAGTATTACAAAAAACAGTATAGGATAAAGAAGTCCCAAACAAAAAACCCCAAAGCAACAGCAAAATCACTTTCAAAACCTGCCATGCTCTAAGGTTTTGGTGTAAACCCTTAAGTGTAAGTTACTTTTGGTGCACGGCCTCTTCTCCCATCCTGCGAGACACTCTGAAGCTTTTCAATCAGTGGAAGAGCAAAGGAAAGGGTTTTCCCAGTTCCTGTTCGAGCTTGAGCAATTACGTCTTTGCCATCATATATGGGCTGGAAAGTCTTCACTTGCACAGGGAACAGGTATCTTACACCTCGAGCTGTAAGATAATTGAAAGAGGTTTCACTAAAAGGTGAACTAACAATTAGAAGCCCTCATACATAAATAGCCCAAATATGTAGGGCACACCACCTCAAATCCTGTACATAGAAATTGCAACTTAGAAGAAAACCATGTATCTTTATATTTTATTCCCACTCTAGACCAAAAGATATTCCACCCCCACGGTGAGAGTTGAGTATCCATGATGAAATACAGTCTTCTTTGTGATGTATAGTCTAAGAGAACAGGAGAAGAAGGAAAAAGCCTACATTTTTTTCTTATACAGCTTAAGATTTTGTGGTAGCTTGGTTTTGAAGGTGAGATGGTGATGGTGTTTGTTTCAAAACATTCTAAAACTTCAAAGAGATTTTGCACAGTGGAAGTGAAACAACCCATCCAACAGAAACTTCAGAGCAAGGAAAACATAAAGCAACAGGGAGAATTTTTTCCGAGGAACAAGAGTTGCACATCTTCACAACACAGGGGACAAGAACCCTACAGCCATTACTTCCTCAACAAAACCAGACACAAAGAGATATGAAAATGCCCCAAACTATGAGAATAACCCTAGACAATCTGTTCATACAAGGCAAATAGTCTTCATATACAAAACTCCATTAAGCTTGTCTAAGAAGCAGTATTGTACACAGCAGACACAGGAACAGAAGTAAAGATATACAGGATGATGCTGACAAGAAATGTGTTTCTAGAATGTGTATCTAGGAATAACCACTCCATGAAAGAATAACCTCATCTTAAGGCACCTGAAATTGAACAAACCAGAACACTTTTTTCTACTAACAGCAGATTCTCTGAATCCACAGCGACTGCTCATATCATTATTACCATACAATAAACGAAACACAATTTAGGACTATTTAACTTTGGCTTATGCAGGTAATGGAGTGTAATTTTGAACAAACATTTACAGAAATGTCTTTTACCATACGAACTAACCTGTGAGAAGTTTGATAGTGTTTTGTGAGAGCGGAAAATTAGAGAAGGCGCCTTCTTTTGCTTCTTCTGTCAACTCCTAACAGGATATAAAAAAGAAAAAAGACATAGTAGTCCTGCAAGATGAGCACAAAATATACTCTACACAGGCACCCAAGAAAAGCTGTGCATTTGCTGTACTATCACAATTTAACCAGATACTTCCTTTCTGCTCAAAGGAAAAAAAAAAAAAAAAACCTTTGGATGCAGGCACTTGTACATACATGCCTGGCAAATCAGGAAACAGAAACTATTTGTTAAAAATTTTAACTAGAATCCACTAAAACTACGAGAAAACCGTTTTTCACAACAAAATATATTTGGTGTAATAATTCACTCACTGTGCAAAGCATGAATTTCCTTCTAGAAGACACCTACGTGGTACACCATGCAAAGAGCTTTGAACTTTACACACGAGTAAATACTTAAAACACAATATTTAGCTTTTACTTTAAAGATCCAAGAGGTCACATCGTTACACCCTATGTACAAAAACCACTCTCTTGATTCATGTTCCCACCCTAGACACAAAACTACTCACAGAAGGCCCTACACAGGGCCCCTTGCACGTATGTGCAAGAAGCAGGAGAATTCCAGAAGTAGGAATTAATGAGGACAATTGTGGCTTTCTATTACAGAACACTTTGCCAATACTTCTTCAAAGGTCCTGCCATCAGAGAGTGTGCCATCACAGCACAAAGCAAGGCACATTTCTGGGACGGTGGCTGCCTGTGCAGCAGGGAGAAATATTTGTGCTGTGGAACACAAACAGCCTGTGACACGAAGACGAGTAGCACACGGAAAGTGCTCCCCTAACCAGCCGCCTTCCCTACAGGTCACACCGCTCCGAACGCTCGGCATTTAGCGCGAGGGGGAAAGCACGTGGAGAGCAGCTCCCACGTGTTGGTGCATGTGCTGCCGAGCTTCACTCACCGGCCGCAGCCCGGGCGGGAACGAGCAGAATGCCGGGCAGGATGAGAGGGATGCCCGGGCACTCCCGATGCCCAGGAGCAAGTGCTGCACATCCAAGGCAAACAGCGGCAAAATGTGCCTACGACAGATGCCTCGTGCTCCCACTGTCTCGAAGCTCAAGTCTCCACACAGCGCGCAGTACTTGTTATTAAGCCCGCTAATTACCAGCAGAACGTTAATTAATCAAGACGTGGGCTGTGCTGGCAGAGGATCCCTACCTCGGCGTCGCTATCCTGCTCTCCGGCAGCCACGCTCTGGGCAGCTGGGGATGTCACGCTGTCGCTCACAACGGAGGAAGATTTCACCACGTGCTGGGACGCGTCGCTCTCTCCTACCAAATCGTTGCTCTTCTCCTTGATCTTTTTCGTCTTCTTGGGCACGGGGGGCTCAAAATCGCCGTCCCCCAGCCCGCTCTCCTCCGGCTGCCCCTGTTCGGCCTTACCGCGCCNCGCCGCGCCGCCCGCCGGCCCCTTCCGCCAGCTCCTCCGCCACCAGGAGCTCCTTCACGGACCTCGCCTCGTGGTCCGCTTCACAGACCTCCTTTTGCGGACCTCCCCTCATGCGGCTCCCCTTGTTGCCCACAAACCCGGGTTCGTTCCCCCGTGTGCAACAAGCCAATAATGACACTCGAGAGAGACCTTACTGATTTCAGAGCTGTGCAAGCCCGGGTGCTCGGTGGTGTTGCACAAGTATAGCACCCCCATCGGGCTTCTCGCGCCATCATTTATACACAGAAATTGAGAGTTAGGAAAGTGCCCAGCACAGCCCCTCTACAGGTATTGGTTAGTATTTTCCATACAAATTCGGTAATCCCAGCTAACTTCTCCACATTCTCACTAGAAGGGTCTTGACCCCCTACATAGGCATCTTTCTGACCTGTAGCCGTGATTTTTAGTTACAATACTAAAACATAATTCACCCATAGGATACATGGTCCGTGAGCATTTTGCCAACTCAGCAATGCATATATACACATACATCAGCATACCAATTTACTTCATCCTTAAAGCTTGTTAGTTCCAGGATGTGCTTGAGTAAGGGCTGCTGTTATCTGTTGCACTCATTAGGCTTGAAAATACACAAGTATCTTACATTGAAGAACATCCTTACCTACGATAATCTTGACATATTCCACCCTTTTCAACAACCTCATGGGGTTATGAATCTCCCTCACAGTTCTCCCTCATCAGGGCTCCTCTTCAGGAGGCTTCCCCTCATGCTTTGGAAACTGTCTTTCCTACCCCCGTTGTATAAGGAGTCACAATTTGGGACAGAAACTAAAAAACAGTAAGTTTTAGGGAAAGAAGAGTTTCATTCCAATTCCACGAAATAAAAAACCAACAGGATTTATTTTTCTTTCAGTGGCTCCTGCTGCCACAGTCCCCAATCCGGCACCTTCCCACATCTCCACCAAATACTGCTTCAAATACATGACAACAAAATATGAAGTTGTAAAATAATATTTAATTTTATCCGAAAATGTACAGGTTTGAGCAGCAATTCAGATCTATATATTATACAGTGAACCAGGCTACAGTTTTGAACGCAACAGACATATTATGGAAAGATTCAAAGAGCAATATGAGAAACAAAAGAAACAATTCATTTTTTCTTGTGGATTTTTTGGGGTTTTTTTCTTTGCACTTTTTTTTTTAAATGAACAGAACCTTGTTTATGAGCAAAGTAGTACTGACCAAAAAAAAAAAAAATCTTAATGAAGTATTTTCCCCAATGGTACAAACACACAGAAACAGCCTAGTGTAATGTAATATAAAACACTTCAGTCCCATTTTTTTCTCACTTCTGGATTGCTGAAGTTAATGTTCAAATGCTCTGCTGAAACTTCGTTTCTGGCCTCTGCTCCTGAATCTGTTTCTACCAGAGCCACCACGCCGACCATTCCTGGAGCTTGAGAAGCTTCGGCCATTTCCTCCACCACCTCCACCTCCTCCTCGTATGGATTCTACCAACTCTGGTAATTCAGTTGCCACACACAAACGCCAGTGTTTTGAATCTTCCCATCTTGCCTATTGGAATGAAGTCAGACATAGCAAGTTAAATTCTAGGAATACAAATACAGGGTATGTAATAATTATTAAATTTGCTCAACTGAAAGGTAAAATCGTGAGCTCATATATGGGATTCAAGCTTCTAACTGAGGGGATCAATTATTTTGGCATGGTAATACTAATGCTGCCAAGCGAAAACCTGAATTCACTTTTCTGTGGAGAGAATTCTGGGTGAAAACAGAATAGAGAGAAAAGAGGAGTAAAACTTGCTGCCTACAAAGATGAATCCAGCACCACTTTTCTCAGTGCAAGTTTCAAGTTACAGACTTTTGGTCACAGGGGAATGCCTTAGAAAAGAAACACTGTGCTTATTCTGCTCTTCAATTCCTTCCAAGCCATCCCTTTTGCAACTAGGAAAGGTAGGATAAAGGCTACATAATGTTTTCAGTCTAACCCAGTCCAGCCATCTCCAGCATGCTGTACCCAGTATTTGCAATGAACATACCTCTATTTCTTTTTGGTCTGCTGCAGGAACGTCAAAGCACACACCCTGAAAAGAAAGAATAATTTTAATGCATATGAATCAAGCGTTTCAAATGATTGTAACTAAAAACAACAGAGCCCACAAATCTACACCTGATGGACAGGTAGTATCAGGACTGACTGTCCTAAGAAATGCTTTCCTGCTTTGTCATAAAGGCACAGTTAACATGCTTCATACCTTTTACCTGTTCTGCTATCCCCATAACCATGCATTATCCTACCTCCTGAGCATGTCAGCAGAGCCCTAAGCACTAAAATAACAGATTGAGGCCCATCATCAACAGTGCCTGGAATAGAGAAAAAGACCAAATAGCTCCCCTGACAATTGCTAAGAAAAGGCTGCAACCAGAAGAGCCCAGTATCAAAGACACAAAACAAAAACTTACCATTCTTCCCTTGAGGAAACACATTCTGTTCACCTTCCGATCAACATCATCACCCAAAACTTCTCGCAGTCTTCGCCAGGCACAGCTCATATTGTTTATTTCTTCAGAGCAGTGTAGTATCATTGTAACAAATCCCTAAAAAAAATGGGGCATGTTCCACTCAGTCAGAGGAATAAGCTTCAGTACATGTATTGGACAGGAGAAACCTGCCAATTTACAGTTTATTAACTAGATCTTCAAGTAGGTACTGTTACAGGGCATCAAGTATCTTTACAGCCACTCTATTGTTGCTTTTAACAAAATCAGTACTTCCTAGTGGCTTAGGTATAGTTCTCAAACAAAATGGTCAGGAGACAAATAATTCTCTATTTAGACAACACAGAGGTGTGGTTCTTTCCAGTTTCAAGACAAGCATTAAGCCATACACCCTTCCTTACCGCATCCGAGTTCAGCAGTGAGCGCTGTTCAATGGAAGTAGCGCCCGAAATATGGGCCAGAGCTGCAGCCAGAGCATTAACTGGTCCCTTTTCTTTTATTAGCAACTGAGCAGATTCTCTGAAATACTCAATAGCAGTCTGAGGAACAGAATCCAAGCACCTAAGTAATTAAAGCAAAAAATTAAACAATTTATACACCAATATTTACTAGGCTCTGGAATAGGAAAAAACCACAGTAGTCCAGGATTTCAACAGTGTTAAGAAAGTTCAAAGAGACAGCAAAGAATAATTCAAACAGCCCTTCTGAATTAGGAAGGCAGGAAGATACAGCAGGGCTTGAGTCCCCAAACACACCTCATGGCATCTTTGCTGGAAGCCTTTATTATGTCTGTTGCAGTAGGAACACCAACGCGCTTGAATGTAATGCCCTGAAATTAGAAAGGCAAAAGACAAATAAAAATTGCAGACCATAAATAATTCAGTCCTAAAGAAGCAGTATTGAACGCCAACAAAGAACAAGCATTAAAGTCTGTCATTTTTCTTCTTGTTTTCACCTTTTAATTTCCAATTTTTCCTAGTGAAAATTGCAAGGTTAAGCTTACAGGAAAATGGGTAACACTTAGAAGGCTTTTATGTACCAGGTCAGTTTAAATGATTCGGTGACCTTAAACTGAAAACAGAAACCATTCTGGCAGATTCCTGTGGAAAATAGAGTCCTACAAATTCTAAATTACTACTTTTAGTCTGACAGATTTGGATTTAAGTACAAATTACAGAGCCTTAGTCTAAATGTAACTGTTTCATGTGACAGGAATAAACCATCTCATCCCAACCATATACTTAATTGTCAAGGAAACTACCATATGGAACACTGCACAAAGTGCAAAAACGCAAGTAACAGTAGTCAGTAAAACTGCACATATGCACATCACTGGTCAGAGGATAACCAGGGTGAACACTACACTGAAATACTGCGAGTTTTTTCTCATTTCCACAAGGACAACCTTACTGGCGTTTGCTGAAGACGTGTGGGCGTGAGAATCTCCAGTGCTCTCGCTGCTCCACAGTAACCGACTAACCACCCTCCTCAAGACACCCGAACCTCCTCTGGATGCTTTATAAACAACATTCTGTACTTGAACAAATTAGACTCTTGCAATTAGAAGAAAATGGTACTTTACCGCTTTTTGTTCCACGTGTCTTAACTGATATTCTTCCTTTCGCTGATAAAAACAGATACAGATCCCAGTCCGCCCAGCTCGACCTGTGCGTCCAGAACGATGGATGTAAGACTCCACATCCTTCAGAAAAAGAGAGCCTTATGAGTTACCTAATTCATTGTAATTTGATCAATTCATTGCATCCACGTAACTTGTACGAGCCATTACAGTTAAGCCTGAACAGTACACAGTAACTGCATCAGAGAATTAAATTAGAAAACATTATTTCACTAATAACAAGCAAATATGCTTTTCCATAATCCTCTACAAATCTGGTTTGAAAGCCAGAGCCATAAGCATGGATCAACTTTTCTTTATGCTTTACCACACATTTGG
The DNA here is from genome assembly GCA_013398055.1 of Ifrita kowaldi. NCBI lineage: Eukaryota > Metazoa > Chordata > Aves > Passeriformes > Cinclosomatidae > Ifrita > Ifrita kowaldi. The sequence continues at coordinate 139,306 of VZRS01011622.1, read as the reverse complement.
AGTGTGTATTTCTCTACAACAATCCCACTCACCCTCCTGCACATCCACTTGAGTGTGGCTACTGTGGTATTAATAGCGTATTCACTGAAATGTTACATTGTTTCTTTTAAACGCTCTTAATTTCAGCCAATGTTCTCACTGTTGTGGTCCATAGCTCACATTCACCCCCACTTAAGATAAATCATTCTCCTCACTGCTTCCAGTCTTGCAATCACCACACCTAGCTTCAAAGTGAGAGGCTTTGAACAGCCTCATAAGAAGACATTTTAAGGAAATAATCTTTAAACATACTAGGGACTGACACATTTTCAAATAATCCGCTAAGAAACTACTTCTACATATCTGGACGTTCCTCCCCCTTAAGCACAATGACGATGAACTCCGTGTGGTCAATACCATCACCTTATAGTATACACTACTTGAAAACAAGACTTAGGATTATTACGAGACATCCAACATAACAGTCTCCTACCTTTGGTGGTGAGCTTTGTACAACCAGGTCAACTTCAGGGATATCTAAACCACGGGCAGCCACATTGGTTGCAACCAGAACTTTAAATGAACCATTTCTAAAACCCTTCAGCGTGATCTCTCTTTGTTTCTGAGGAATGTCACCATGCAACGACTGGCAATCCTGAAAAACAGTATTATTTTAGAACTGCACCAAAATCCAATACAGTGCTCCATTTTATGGTCAGTTTTGGGTATAACATCTTGGTATTTGATAGGTACCATATGGCAAGATACAGAAGATGAACTGAATTATTCGAATTTATATTTTAGGTGTCTTACAATATGTACTCAGTAATTCTTATTAATATACCTCAAAGGCCTTTAACAGTGTTAGGAAAACAGAACTGCAATGTGTGTCTCAGCTCTACATCTAATTATTGTGACACATGAAAACTTTGCCATAATTTGCCATCCACACCATCTATGCAATGCTTGGCTGTTTCAAAATAGAAATCTACAACTTTTGTTTCATGTCCACAGGGAGAGTAAAATCCTATCTGACCACACACAAAAGCCTGACCTATACATTTTGAAACTCTCTCTTTAAAACTTACTCAGCATAGGTCTGGTATCAACATAGGGTTGATACATCTCTGACAGGTTTTGTTACTTAATACACATGATAAAATACCTGTTTGATTGAAGCATTCAGAGCCAGCTCATTTGCCTCCTTTTTGGTCTCACAGAAGACAATGGTCCTCCCATGGCTGCCACTGTAGACCTGAATGACATCTCCAATAACTGCAGCTCTCTGAGACCAGTGGCACTCTATTGCCAAATGCTATGGAAAAGAATTCCAGAGATTAGCTTGTGCAAGTTAAGATTCTTTTAAAATACATTTGGAACTGATAAATACAGAAATAGTAAAGACAGTTCCCTGATGGGGAAAATGTGCTAACTCACGCTCCTGGGACATACAAAATCCACAAAGCTCTTATGCTCACCACAATTAGGTCTTATGTTCAGCAAAATAATTACAGTAAGAGAAAGTCAGGCTTCTAGCATACATGTATTATATTCCTTCCTATGGTATTTACTGCACAGCAAGCAAAGGCCTACTGAGGTGAGATACTACAGGAAGTTTGAAAAAAAGTATCTTGTATACAGAAGAAGTCAACTCTGATGTCCATGAAGATTTAAAAGCAGCAGGCTGATGTTCATGTGTGCCTTTTGCTTCCAACTTGAATAAATTCAGATATTGCTTTTCTCTGAAAATCCACAAAACTGACAAGAAAAGCCTCTCTATACCTGTGATCTGAGAAAACAGATCCTAAACCCAGAAACAGCTTCACTAGCTGTAATGTGCCTTATGCTTAGAAAAAAAATTCCCAAAACAACGTCCAACATCACTGTGATAATGTTACCTTAGGAAGAGATGAGCTTTTGTAACATAAAAGAAAAGGAAAAAAGCCTGAAAACATTTCACATGAGATTACTCACTTCTACTGTTGTAGCAGCCTTCTGAGTTCTTTTCCCAATAAGGTCAATCTGTTCATATCTGGACTTCATGTATTTCTTAGCCACATCATACACCCAGTGTGGGCAAGTTGCAGAAAACAACAGTGTCTGGGGATTGTCTTCAGAATCTTAAAAAAAAAACCAGAACAATGCTTCACAAACTTCATACACTTCACCTAACAGATGTACACAAGTTGATTATATGGGTCATTAAAAATGAGGTTAAATATCAGTATGTAACATAAAGAAGGCAATTGAGTTTTTTAAATTTATGCATTAATGACACCTGGAGTAAAAAATATTCTAGGAAGTCTAAATAATTTCAAGATTATGAAAAAATTACTATGGCCAAAAAATCCAATCTGTTTTCAAGCAGTGATAGAAGTAAAAAGCTAATTTGTTTTAATTTGAAGTCCAAGCACAACTTGAAGACAGTTGTCAAAGACAGTTATTTACAGTCCCCTAGGTACAGAATTTCAAGCTTTGCAAAGGTTCGGTGAATGAGTCCCAAGATTACAATATATAATATTCAGTCATTTCTAAACAAAGTCACTTTATACCTGAATTTTAGCAAACTAAATTATTACTAATATTTCCTACTATTTGTTTAAATATTGAGATTACCCTTCTTGTATGCAACTCGTAAAATATCTTCCACTTGCTCAGCAAATCCCATGTCCAGCATTTGGTCAACTTCATCAAGTACAACGTGTTTCACCTTGGTAAGGTCCAGCTTGCCATTCTGCAGGTGGTCTTTGATTCGACCAGGTGTCCCAACCAAAATGTCAATGCCACTTCTCATGAGATCAACTGGTGAACAGGGAAGAGAAGAGTTAGCAGTGAACTAGGGAGCAATAACACATGGTAATAATGAAACAGCTTCTTAAACCATTCATAAGTAGTCTCCTTACAAAAGTGAGAACAAATGATGAACAGGAAGAAAAAAATCTGGAACAAAAAAAGTAAGGTAGAATATCTACCTCTCTTCATGAAGAAAAACAAACCCAAAACATCTACCTCCCTTCCCTGTCCCCATGATTTAAAGTGGCAAGGATGAGCTTCTTTTAATATTCTTTAGAAACACTTAGCTCTTCCCAAATTATCTACTTTAACTGGAAATTTTGAAAGATTTACCTATTTAACTATCCAAATTGCAGAAATCAACTCCTTCCTGAGGTTCTGCAGTGGAAAAAAAATCATCCCTAATGTCCCAAGATATATCACAGTGAAAGAGCTCATTCTCATTCTCATTCCTTGTTTACAACCACCCAGACAGTAAATTATGCTGTCACAACAGTTTCTTCTCCACTTTACAGATCCTCTATGTGTCCCTTATCACATGAAAAAACACATACCCACTCACAGCTTTAAGATTAACGTTTTTTAAAGAAAATGGGTTTACAAGAACCTAAACCCAAATACAGGTGATACACACAGTATACTCTGTTTCACTTTAATGTAAGGTACATGAGCAGATAAGCAACACCAGGAATATAATGGAGAGCCACAGCTATTTATCTCCATAAGAAGATACATTTTGAGCTGCTGAATTTCCCATGAATAGTCTCCAGCTCTTGAGCTGTAAGTGTGCGTTTGGAAAGACCCAACTGCATTTCTTAAATATGGTAGTCAATCAATATTTCAATTATTAGTCCTAAGAATCACCTACCTTGTCCATTATAGGGAGTTCCTCCATAAAAACAAGCTACTGTCAGCTTCCTTGTGATGTCCTTGAAATCTTTGGCAACCTGATTTGCCAGCTCTCTTGTTGGACAAAGAACTAGAACCTCCATAGAAAAAAGACAAAACAGATATTTTCTCAGTATGGCTTCTGCCAAGAAACCACTAAACTTCTGATCATTAATTTACATCTGACCCTTTGTAAAATTAAAAAAAACCCCAAAAACTGGTTTTAAATAATTATCTAAGCAAAGGCTGGAGAAACACACAGCTTAAGTCTCTTGTAACATCATTAAACTCCTTCAACATATACTCACTTAGGACAGGCTAACTTCTCTTTAAACAGGATAGGAGAGACTTAAATTTTATTTAATTTTAGCTCCTGAACAGATCAGCTACAAGTTTTCTTCTACATGTGCATATGCATATGCATGTGCATATTCCTGTGGAAGACTGAAGGATGTGGGTAACAAAAGGTTTTTGCACCGGCTCAGTAATGCTTCACAGTCCTGGGAGAAGGTGTAAGGAAGAGCTATCAGCTGTCTCTCGGCTTCCCTGTGGCTCAGGGAAACATATGTTCAGTCTGCAGTGCTGCTGTGCTAATCTATATCCCTGCAGAGGCAACCAAGGAGCCATCCTCTCTTCCAACAGGCAGCTTCCCTGCAGGCAGGTTAACCAATTGCGTTTAAAATGTGATTGAAGCACTGCTCTCCAACCTGGCATCAGTCGTTTCACAAAAGGAACCTTAAAATCCTTATCCTGTTACCTCTTTCAACATTAAAACCCATAACCAAAAAGCAAGCAGTAGTGTATTATGGTAGAGTGAGGCCTGGAATCTTTTATAAGGCTTACGACTCCCTTGAAGAAAGCTTTTCCAAAAGACTGTGCCAAACCCAGAGACAGCATTCTCAGTCAGCCAAGCAATGTGATGGGCAGATGCATATAAAACTGCTAGTACTAGTTTTGGAATGCACTTCAGGTAATCTATGAGATGGCTGACAAGATTAAACAAACTGACAAAAATTATTAATGAGGATACGCTGAGCTTTGGCCTATCTAGTTTTTTTGGAGGCATAATAAAAATTCAGTGAAACACCACACGTGGCATTCCTTAGCAGAATGAACACAGCTCATAATGAATCTGCATTCTCTGGAGCAGAAGCTTCAACAGCTCATGGTGCTCCTAGTGAAAACTAAATCTATTTTTAAAACCTCCCACTGTTTACATGTTTTCGAAAGAAACACGTTTAAGTAGACAGCTTTTATCAAGCTGTCAAGTTACAATTAGTAACTAATCTGTTAGCAATTTAGGGGAAAAACAAGCATCCAGTAGCCACTGGCCCTGAACAGGGAATGTGACTGAGCAAAATTAAATAGGAACACGTTGAACACCTGTAGTTTTGGTCTCCCTGTGGCAGAAAAAGGAACTGACAAGTGGATATATCTGTTGTGCTCTTCACTCTTCATCAGAGGCTGGGAGGTAGCACAGCATACAGGCAAAGCCCAGCGAACACAGCTTTCAAATCACCTTTAATTTGGGTTAGCTTACCCCTGCACAGACCTGAAGAGCTTCTCTAGCAGCTGAAAAACCTGAATCATTTAGATGTAAGACAAAGCAAAATCACCATTCTAGCCAGGCACAGTTACCTTTGGTGGACGGCCTCTTCTTCTTTCCTGTGACTCTCCCTGAAGCTTTTCAATTAAGGGAATAGCAAAAGAGAATGTTTTCCCAGTTCCAGTTCGTGCTTGAGCAATGACATCTTTGCCAGAATACACCGGGTTGAAGGTCTTCACTTGCACAGGGAACAGGTATGTCACCCCTCGAGCTGTGACAATTTCAAGAGATGGCCTTAATATGATCATTTTACAAGTGTTCTTTCATACTCTTCAGTGGAAATTATTCCAAGAATTTCCATCAACTCTAAAGTAAGACCGTATCATCACCTCTACTGATTTATTTGATCAGATGAGTCATCTGCAAAGAGTGCCCCGGGTCTGTCCATTTTATTCTCCCTCTTCACACCCCCAGACACAGGGCTAGCTAGGACAGAGAAAGTTACTAGCCTTTGTGAAAGACTTTCAGTACTGTGCCAACATATCTCAAAATCCCTTCTGTTCTTCTTCTAATTCATACTAAATCATGTGCAAACTAATGTCACAGATACTAAATATAACTGGTTTTCCTTTATTCACACCAAAAAACCCTTTAACTGAAAAATTCTCACACATCTTTTTTTTTCCCCCCTTGGCTTATATAATTTAGAATTTTACTGCAAAGGCTGAACTGGACAACACTGCAAACAGGGAAGTCTGTGTTCAAAGGTGTATTTACAGCAGGCAATCAATGTCTTCTGCACAGCATCCTTGCTTGTATAGGCACAAGCAGAGCATATCTGAAAGTTTATTGATCGAGTGTGTTGAGCATAAAAACACCACAGAGATCACTGACATTCTATGGTCAGGCCTTGCCAAGAAACTTACCTTGAAGAAGCTGAACAGTTTCTTTGGAAATAGAAAAATTGGAGAAAGCACCCTCTTTCTGTTCTCCAGTCAACTCCTGTTAGGTAAACAATAACTCAGATAAGATTCCACGTGAATGTCACATGACTGTCGGTAAATTCACGGCAATTTAAGTAAATTCAGCGTAGCCACTGGTGTCACACTCTTCAGTGACAGTGTCACAGCTGCAGTTAAAGAGCCTTCTTGGTTTTACCATCATATTTGAAACTCGGACAAAGTTAGCAAAAGTGATCTGTAGGTTAAGAGTGTTTCATATCTAACAGCATAGTAAATCCAAAACACTCAAACCAAAACTGAAAACTCTTCATTGGAATAGTAGAATATCATGAGTTGGAAGGGATCCACAAGGATCACCAAGTCCAACTCCTGGCTCTGAACAGGACAACCCCAAAAATCACATACACCTCATCACGCTGAATCATACTAAAGCTCCATCTCAATACAACCTGTCTGTCCGGCAACAGCTACCACAGCACCAGACTGCTGAAGTGAGGAAACCATGATGCACTGATCCAGCACTTCAGGACTTTCATAATTCAAAATTCTTCCAAATTCTTGGCAGATGGAATAATTCAAGAACTTTAAATCTTGAAAATTTACAGCACTTTTGACTGAGCAGGAAGGGGGGAAAAGGGACTACAACCCATTCTAAATTTGGCCTTGTTACAATGCAGGAGTTAAAAAATTATAACACACCACTATAACTAAAACCAGTCCTTAGCTTTACCTGATCCTGCTCGCTCTCACTTTCGCTCTCACTTGACGTTTCACTAGAACTACTGTGTCGGCTTCTGCGGGAGGATTTGCTGCTAAAGGAAGACAATCTCGATTTCTCCAGGCTCTCCTCTTTCGTATGACCGTTCTGTTTACTGACACTCTTTGATTTCTTGGGTTTCGGGGTATAACGCTCCTCATCCGATTCCTCGCTTTCATCTGTCTGAGTCTTTCCCCTCTGAAACTTGTCCCGGCGTTTAGATTTCTTCTCCTTTTTTTCCTTCTGGCAAGGCACAGAGCAAATGAAAATACACGCTCGTGGATCCAAGCGACACGGAACAGAGAAGAGGATGCAGAACAGTTAAAGCTTGAAGTGCACGTTCTAGTTACTGACGGGGGCGGTGGCTGGCACAAAGCAACAGATCCCTGCCGGCCGCCGCCGCTCAGGAGACACGTTACCGACCATGAGACAACCGGGCCTTCGTTTTCGGGACTCTCCCCCGCTTCGGGTGCCGGGGAAAGCGCTTCCCGGGCTCCCGGCCGGCTCCGGCAGGCCCAGCACGTCCGCTGGGGCCGCCCCGACACGCGGCGAGCCCGCGGCCCGGCCCGCCCGCGCANGCTCTGCCACGCCGCGCTCCGCACCAGCCGCGCGCCCGCCGCGCGTCACGCTCCGAGCGGCCGAGGCGCCCGGCAGCCAATGGACGGCGGATCCGGCGGCGCGGAGGCGGGGCCGCACCATCCAGCAGCCAATCGCCTGCGGCCGTCAGCGCGGGACCACAACTCCCGGCGTACCCCAGGGGACAACGCGAGGACTGCAAGCCCCGGCGCGCCCCGCGCGCTATGAGGGGGCGGCCGCCATGACGGGTCCGCCATGAGGGCTCGGGTCGTCTCGCCGGCCCTGCCGGGGCTCTGCCCGCGGCTGGTACCAGGGCGCCTTCCCCAGAACAAATCTCCAGTAGTTTTACAAGCTGATGACTTTAGCCTCTATAACTACCGCAGAGAAGTGTACAGTTGTGAAAAGTCTAAAGTAGGAAAGGGCAGTGTAACTAAATGACTAAGATTTAAAAACCTCAAGCCTGTGGTGATTTGCGGCATGAGCCCTTGTAGCTACAGGGATAAATCAGGAGAAAGAAGTCAAAATTACTCTTACGAAATAAAATCTGTGAAGCAATCCTAACAGCTGCCAGGATGTCGATTCCTTGTGGAATGGGAAGGTCAGGATCCGAGCAGGGCCTCTCTTAAAGCAATGCCACTGGCCTTACCTGTTGTCTCCTGCAACCAGCACATTTTCATTTGCAAAGACTAAACCCTGCTTGTCAGATACAAACACACCAAGCAGGCTGAGGATCGCTGAGAGTGCTGCAGGACAGAGTCGGAGAACTTTGGTGTTGAAGGAATTTTTGTAGTAACCAGGTGCGTGTCTAGTTCATTTGCTTTGTTTTCTAGCAGGGAAGGTGAAACATGCTCTAATTTCTGTGGCACAAGTAGGAAACGCTCTCCAGAATTACAGTGTAAAACAGCCCTGTCCAACTGCAGTTCCTATTAGAGCAACACAAGCCCTTTCCAGGTCAATGGTGTGGTCTGAATGAAGAATGCCAGTTCTCACTTTTATTATCACAGGGACACACAAAAAATAATTCAAGATGAGGGCAAACAAAATACACATGACCTCTCCAAACACTATTGTCAAAAGTTTTAACTAACAACTTTGATTTAGAGACAGCCTCGCTGATGTGACTGGCTGCATTTGCAGTATGGGTACCTTGTTACAAGGGGGAAGTTTACAAAGCTCATTAAAAAACCAATCAAATATTCATGACCAGAGTTACATGAAGTAAGGAATTTTGTTGCAATTGTCCTTTCACTTGTCCTCCTCTTTGCATTGATGTTTATACTTTTAGAATTTGGTAGGAAGCTTCATCTTCTTTTCAGTCCACCTGAAATAATAGAATTATTAGAAGTCAGACTTCACATTCCAAAAATGAACTGAGTTGGCTTAGCTTTTAGTGCCACGGATGGCATCAGTACAAACAGTCAGAATGACCCTCTGAAATACATTTTGCTGAAAATTTAAAGTGTTCATGTCCAAGTAATACACAGAAAGTGTGCTTGGAAGAGTGCACAGCCAAGACCTGCTTAAGGAAAAGAGTAACAATTAGCGGAATTTCCTTAGAAACTGTAGTTTGTGGTTGGTTCCTTCATGTACTGGCTTCTCAAGGTGACAGTACAAAACTAATGAGAACTCCAATGGTTTAATTAGTTAAATACTACTCATTTAAGATATTAAGAATATGTGTTCCTGTAAAAAAAAAAAAAGGGACATCATTTTTAACATAGGTTCTTGCCAATATAGTTAAGTTTTGGAGGTCTCCATGTACAACTGTGTAAAAGATTGTTTCATGCCAATTTGTTGTCCATTAAAGGATTTTCAGGTGTAATTACATGCAAAATGTATGCTATGAAAGCTCAGGTGATGTACACATTCTCCTGTCTGTTGTGGGCAAGTCAGATGGTATTTTCTACTTTTAATTTTTATGGGATCTCTATTCTTTATGTACAACTGGAGAAACTATGACAATATCTAATGTCATATGGTGAGATCTGTGTGAGCTGAACCTGCCTGATAACAGGAGCTTATCAAGCACAGTGTTTAACACTGAGTTTATCAAACACCATGTTTCTTAACATTTCTGTGCTTGGCCATCTCTGCCTGCAGGACAGATCTCGTACTGTTTTCTTGCCTCATGAAAACAAATGCAAAATACAAACACCAGCATTTGTATAACTGATGTGAGCAAATGTCCATGTAAAAAGACTTAGCAGAACTACACAGTTTGAGTATTTCTGGATCAATAACACTGAAGTTTTAAAAAATAATAAGGATTTTTTTTGTTGAGGAGGGAGTTTATGATTTACTGCATGATTTCTGCCTAAATCTGATGGTCAATTTGAAGATAAAACATCTTACTTAGTTTCAAATGTTTTCTTACCTTGGGGAGTCAATTCCACTGTCTCCTGTAATGCTGTGGTTTTCTGTCCCTTCTGAGTGTTTCTGTTCTGGGATCACAGGACATGTATTCTTAAAAAACAGATCTTTTTTTCCTAGAGGGCTTCTCACTTCTTTGGTCTGCAAGCCCAAAGCAGAGTGTGCTTCTCCTTCTTCTACCTCATGGGTGAGGTTCTGCAAAGTGTCAGCATTAGAGTCAGCCTCATCAGTGCGGCAGCAGTCAGCCACAGCTGAGCCCTTCCCACATTCAGTAAGGCCAGTTTCTTCATCCTTTCTGCGACCTTTCAGAAGAAGCTGACTGCACAACCAACCTTCTTCTGTGGAGTCTGGTTTTGGATGCTCTTTTGAGCCGTCCATTGATTCTGCACTTCCGTTATGTCCGTGCTCTCCAGAGTCGCATTTATTTACAGTTGTGTTTTGCTGGGCAGGACAAGCACTAACCTTACAGGCTTTTAGAGACACAGCTGCCCTCGGCTTTTGCACAGCTGTACTCCAGTCTCTTGTGTCTGAAAAGGCATGGCCAGGAGGAAGGTGACATGGTGCATGGCCTTCAGAATTCTCATCCAGATGTGACGAGTTACAGGTGTCCCCATCATGTCCCTTTTGGTACAGAAGACGGAAGTTATCGGTAAATCCTTCACTTTCCAGCTCCATTGATCCAGGATGGCTGGCACAGTCATAGTTAAATATAAGTTCACTCTTTTTATCAGTCTTTGGTCTGTATTTCACACCATTTTTTTTGGCCAGATTAACACTGGCTGTGTAATTTGAAAGATGGACATTTTGAAATGTATTGGCTGTTCCATCTAACAACTCACATACAGTGTCAGCTTTGCATCTCCAATGCTCATTTTTCAGATAGAAGGGAAATTTTTCATTTTCTTTGCACACACCACTATCTTCAATGTAGGAGCAAGGGGACTTTTTTTTTCCTGTTCTTTTATAGACATTTTCTTCGGAAATATTACTCTCCAGAAAGTATCTACTTTTATTATCTATTTGCAGATTATTGCCTTGTAGATTACTACCATTTTCACTGAAATTGTCTTTCTTTAGTTGAAGGCGAGACCTATTAGCATGGAGTAGGTTGTTTTGCTTAGCTTTGTCAGCCTCAGTTTCTACAGCCAGCTGTTCAGTTTCACAGCCAAAGGGTCTTGAGGAGGCCAAGGACTGTGGCCTTTGGAAAGCCCTTCCTTGCTTTTGAGTCCGGCACTTCAGCTGACTGTTAAAAACACCTTGGTACCCTCTCGAATGAAAGCTGTGAGGTCTCCATGGCAGACCCTGGAAAGGATTCTTAATCTGCTTCTTATATATCACATGGGATTCCACTGCTACATCAGGTGGCTCTTGGGTTTTGATGGGCAGTGAAATGTTCTCTTCCAGTTTCACATTTTGAGATGTTGGCTTCTGAATGCAAGATTTTCTGCTGCTCCTGCTAATCTGCTTTTCTTTCTTTGATTTGGTTTTCCTGGTGTGTTTTGCTATTGGTGCCTTTTGAATACAATCCTTTGAAAGATGATGGTTTTGCCTGACTATTGACGCTTCAGCTGAGGTACAATTACTGATGTATTTTTTCTCTTTACTGATATATTTTTTCTGCTCCTCAAACTTCTGCATTAATATTGTGTGTTTAGTCAAATTATCAACTGTAAGAGTAGGGTTAATACACTTGATGATTTCATGTTCAATATCACGTGGAATATTGTCTAAGTCATCTTCATCCCTGACTGGCCACTCCTGGGGAGGAAACTGGGCTGAAAAAGTGGAGTATTCCTTCTTGTGTTTTTCTTTTTTAGAACCACTTCTCCAGAAAATACCAAGGCCAAACCTTTTGCTTTTCAGTTTTGCTTTCACAGATGCCAGAGATTTGATGGTGGCCCAGGAATGGTTCTCAGCAGATGCGGAGATCCCTTGAGTTTGAATTGAAGGCTTCAATTCACTGCAGCCTCTCTTTCCTTCTCCATTAGATTCATGGCTCATTACCTGCTGATGTCTTTGTTCACAGAGCATATTTTGGTCAGGGAAACAATGGCAGGATCTGTAATGGGTTACTGTAGGAATGTTTTCTTTCACTAGGTCTGCACAAGGCTTAATGTTTACCAGGTAAGTGATGGAAGGCGATGAACAGCAGCAACTGTCCTCCAACAGGACCTTTCTGTTGTCTTCTGTGGCATCACTTGTGATAAAGTATGTGTTGGGAGTCACAATGAAATATCCTTCTCCTGTATGATAGATTTTTCTTTCCTTAATTAGAGTGCCAAGGATATTATATAATAAATTGTGGGAGGGCACTGCAATGCCTACAACAAAGAGACAAGATATTTCAAATCAGAAATATCATATAAAATGGGTGCTGGCCAAAAAATCTCTCTCATACAACAGTCCTGAAATCAACTGAACATGAAATACCCAAAGCATTTAGGAAAAGGCCAGCTGTGTCTCCGGTTGTCACTGCAGCACCACTGTGAGGGAGCACTGTCTTTATGCCTGTCAGGATATGATATTCATGAGAGAGACCTTCTGCCAGGTACAAACTAAACAACGTCTTGTTCAAAGCATTTCCCTCCTGGCATGTTATTTAACAGTGACTTTCATCACTCTCTCTGAAGTTTCTGGTGTAGTTTGGTCAGATGTCAATTTATTATCTCACTGAGACTGGTCTCAGCTACTGGTTTTCCATCAGGTGTCACAGTCTCAGAGTCCTTAGTCTAGTCACAGCTGATCTGCTGTCCACAAAATTAAAAACTTCCAGCAAGGTGAAAACATAGCAAGAAATACCTCCAAGACCCTACAAACTTCGAGAGTGCTACTTCTGGCTGACATACAGATTCTGCTTTGTGGTTATCTCAGTACACTTACTAGACTACAACACGTTCCTGGAATGGTTCTGTGCCAGTTTGTGGGGTTGCATTAATATTTTTCCCACTGGTTAAAATGCCTACCAGGTCAGCCTATATCGTTCGCAGAGCTGTAAGGTTAAGAGGACTCAAAAGAAGTAGCTCAATATCAAACAAGCAGCCTCCTGAGAGGGCCATAATGAGACTGTACGAAGTCTCAAACACATTAACATTTTGATGTTGCAGATCTAAGGGAAATGGGATATTTTTCAGATTTACGGAAAACATTTAAGGGAAGTGGCTGCCACCCCATCAGAATCACAGAATCAGAATCAATGTTCTGAGTTGGAAGGGACCACAAGGATCATCAAGTCCAGCTCTTAAGCCAATGGCCCATATAGGAATCAAACGCACAACCTTGGCATTATTAGCACCATGCTCCAACCAGCTGAGCTAGAAGTGAAGAACTTAGTGTAAGTAATTTGCTTTCAGGAAGGAAAGGGCTAGAATATGACCAACAAACTGAATTTGAGGCTGGTTATATTTTTTGATAGCAAACACCAGATGTAGACTCCTACCCAGTCCGTTTGCAGTCACAGTCAGGTGTGTTCCTGTCTCTTACAGGAGGACTTAGAGTCTCTGTGGTCTAACAGTCTATTTTATGCAGTTCCATATCTGGCACCTAAATACCACTTCTGTGTTTTCCCACCCTCTGGAAAGGTCATACTCTCAACATGCCACTGCACTCAGTTCCCTCTTATTCTCAAAGATTTATTACAGTCTGTGAAAAGGATTACATCCAAGTCAATGTAGTGACACTCACAGATTGATGAGAAGTATGCACATTCATGTGTTCTACCAGGTGCCTGTTAACTTATCCTCCTTCACCTTGCCAGCTTTGCTTGTAAACATTCAGTGATCCCTTGTCCAATATCAAAAACTCAAGCTTGATGATACAGCCAATTTTTAAAGGAGGGAGAAACAAACACGTTACCTGGATAATTTTTCACTAGCTGCTCCATTAAACTTTCCTGTGTGACCATCACATGATCTGCATTCATGTCTGATATAGTCCAGCATATTGCTTCTGCCAGAGGAACAGAGCGTGACTGCGAGAGAGGATTCATGAGAGCAGGGGTCACATCACCTAAAAGAAAAGAAAACTATTTGAATGGAATAGTGTTTCATTTTTTTCTGTTAGCTGTGAAATATTTCCACTGAAAATTTCCCTTATCCTTAGCTAATTTTCTTTGGCAAATTACTTGGAAATACTTCTGAGAGGAGGAAAGCGGTGCTAGCACTTGTCAAGAGCCTTTGTAATGAAGGAAACAGAAGGTTGCCTTAAGCATGTTAGTTTGTTTGGTATAAAATTCCAGCCAAACTCATAATTTAGATAAATAAACAGGGAGCTAAGAGAGAGAATTATTTCTAATGACTGCTGATTTTTTAGAAGACTGCTTACATGTTAAACCATGCAGAACCTATATTTCTCCAAGTAACTAATGGGAAAAGGTCAACGTCCAACAATCTAAGTACAAAATGTTTTCACCAAGTCAGAACACAAGGAAAAAAAAGACAAGTAATAGGCTTTGTCCCTTGTCTATCACATAAAATTGAATAGAAATGGTAAAATGCCACTTTTAGATTGGGCTCTAGAACTAGAGATTATTTAGTATACTGGGTAGAGAGCAAAAACTCTTACTACAAGTGCATGCATTTTTCAGGCTACCTCACTTACCTGCCCTGGTAGGAGACAAAAACATTGTCCTTGTTCTGCATAACAAAAGCAGAAGTTTGGAGGGGCCAAGAGTGTGACCCAGCTTCCCCAGTAACTCTGCAACCCCAGCCCAGAGGGCTCAAAAGGGTCTTAGTCCTTCACCTTAATTCCCCCATCCATAAAACACAGATAAACTCTGTCCTCTCCCCTTCCCAAGATGGCAAAGCCAGTAAGGACAAGCCCAGCAAGTACTTCTGACACAATACCAGCATGATTTAGCTGAAATAAGTATTTTCCATGAAGCTGTTGATAACAAGGCATGAAGCAGGGACTCACCTGAGGTCTGTGCACGCAGTGAGACAATGACCGCATACACCTTCTCAGACAAACAAAAAATCAAAAAGCCCCACCTTTCTTCTTTTTTTTTAGTTAGATTAGTGGTCTGTTCCCTCAACAAGGTGATGTTCTGTGCTCCCCTGTTCCGTGCTACACAGAAAGCCCCTGGCTGTGCCCAGCTGCCAGAGGAGGCAGAAGGCAGCAGGGACTTCTGCTTCCTTCACAAGGCATGACCCAGTGTTAAATGCTAACAGGAATTTTCCCGCAAGTGAAGAGTGACATTTTAGATTAAGCCATGTTCACGTTTAACTAAACCACAGTTGTCTATTGGATGACACCGTAACCCAATATTTATCCTCTAGGCAGAAAACTACAACACAAACACTTCTCTGAGTAAATGAAATACACAACATTGCTTTGAAGAGCTTAAGTTGCTCTTGACCTTTGTTTTACAACTGCTGCTATATTCAACAAAAAGAACTCTGAAAAGAAAATCCTGGCATACAGTTTCCTCAGTGATGTTGCTAGGAAACTCCTTGCAGGTGCAGAAACCATTGCAAGCTTTCTTTTTCTGTGGGAAAGGCCATCAGCATTCTGTAATGACTCTTTTGAATAGTTTGCTGTCTGAAGTCTCTGCTGTGGGCACACTGTGCTGCTGCCAATTTCGCCATTTGTTCCTGCAGAGCACCAGACTGCTAAGGAGTAAAATACCAAGTGTCATTAAAATGTATTCATTATCTTTATAGTTATTATCTTGCTGTTGTTGTCTGTATCTGTTCTGCAGCCTCAAATCCAGTGTCTCCATTCAGGGAAGGCTGTTTCAGAATAGTATTTAAAACAAAGCATTAAGCATAAGCCAGCTTCATACTGAAGGAATTTTAACAAATCTAAAATGTTTGAACACAAGTCTAAAACGATTGTTGCAGAGTCAATAGTGCACACTTGCTAACAACATAAATATTAGATATCATTCTCGCCTGACTTTGAAATGAAATCCAATATTGTGAAAGCAAGAATTAGATCGTTGGCAACATTGATAAGCAATGTGGGTAAAGGCCCAGGCAGTACCCTACAAGTGTCTATCAAGTTTTTATTAAAAACTTTGTAGATTTACTTTCCATAGCTAAATAACTGTTGTTGCACTTCAAATATTCTCCCAAGTTTGTTGTAAATACATAAAAGCTGCACCCCTTAGATTTGCAGATGGAGAAGACTTAACAATTTGTGCAAGCTGAGTCTTATAGGCCTGACGCAAAATCACCAGAGCACCATGCTCATTAAAGCTCCTTAGTGTCTGTCCTTTTACAGCTCAAAAACCCCCTGCAGAATCCCCTGCCCACTTCCCTACTCTATGTAGATCTGATGACAATCACCTTATTGCTTTCTTCATAGTCTTAGGAAGGCCTTGCTTACACCTTTGTGCAGGGAACCTGTCAGCAGTCAAGGAACTCAGCTTCTCCCTTGATGGTTTAAATACAGCCCCATTCCCTTCCACACTATGCAGGTTTTGCAGAACCACGTTAACCAAAGCCAATCTTGGCAGCTGGCCAGGGCTCGGGTATTCTTATCCTTCAAGTTTGCTTTACAGGTCTGTTCAAACTCTGCTCATTACCTGGACACCTAAAACCCAAGAATACCCTTTTTGTAGCACTTATCGACCGCAGTGTGGGAAGTCATCTGTAATAGGAGCACTGGGTAACAAAACTCAGCACACAGAAAAGCCTCTGGGTATTCTGGACTAGCACAAAGAGGTTTTGTTCTATCTCTGTAATGTGAGCATTATCATTTTTCACTGAGTTTTTAAACAATTGCAGAGTTTTTGCATCTTCAGGCTCTTCAGAAAAATTACATACAAGACGAGTTTTATGTGGGTGAAACCTAGGCTAATTCTGGGGATGTGAACAGAGAGGCATTTACTACAACGGCACTCAGTTTACTTCTTAAAAGTTCAGGTAAACTGTTTACAGAACAATAAAGGGCTAGGAGTAAATCCATTCCAGAAAAAAAACCCCAAAACATCTGTTGAGGCAGAGAAGACACAGCATGTGCAAATAGAAGATTGATGTTTCTGTTTTGTAGTTAGGAGGATCTGTCATGGAATGGATTATACAAAAGATGCCACATATCCTGTGCCTCTCTGCATGAGAGCCTTGGCATGTTTGATGTAATTCACTTTTTGCAGAATTGTACCAGGAAGATCATAAGCAAGAGTAGTACTGCTACCAACTGCAAGGCTTCTGCTTTTCTATAGACTAGAGTGTATCATGGTCGCATTTTATAGCAAAAATCACATTTTCTAGTTTAAGAGTTTTAAGGAATAAAATGCTAATAAGAACATCATAGAAAGTTGGGAACTCTAGCAAAACCCTTCTGAAACATTAGTGCTTTTACAAGATGTGTTCTTATTAAAGAATAAAAATTCTGTGTAAATTATAAAGGCAGTTAAGATAAACATTTTCAATTTTAAGTATATAACAGAGAAACTATTTTGGCACGAGTACTCTGTACTCTGTAGATCCTGTTTTCAGAAACATCTTTTTACTGAAACAAAGAGTAAATAGTTCAATTAAATGAAACTGTCAAGTCTTGTAATGTGTTTAATCTATTACTGAAACAAACAACAGCTCTCAGGAAAAGCAAACAATATCTGTTGTTTGATTATTTTGTACAACTCTCAGAGAAACTATTAAATGTCAGTTTAAGGTCACCACACTTCTTAAGTTTACATGAAAGAAGCTACAAACACATGAAAATGTCAGATTTCTGTACCTACTGGTTCCTGCCAGGACAGACACTCTCAAATCAGGACATTTAGGCAAAGAGTACCCTCCATTTGGTTGCAATTTCTGGTTTTTACAGTTCCCAACTTTCTATGATTAACTTATCCTTACTAAGTTCTTATTAACATTTTATTCCTTAAAACTTTCAAAGACTGATGCCATGCACCTTGATAAGAAATAAACCAAACAAAAACCAACTACTTTTTCTGCCTTCCCAACAATATGCAAAAGCCTATTCCCAAATGCAAGCGTTATGAACTTTTGGAAATATGACCTCTAAGTGCTTTCTGAGGTTTCTAGCCAAGAGCCATCATCAAATCCTTACTCTAATCTTAGTCCTAATGGCAACCCACAGCCATTATTTCTTTCACCAGCTATTAAAAAGCCCCACAGGCAGCTATGGTGAAAACAAAGCAAGATTCAGGAAGAATAGGAAATAACTCTCTCCTGCAACCTCTGCCCAAGTCCCTGGATAGGAACAAGTCACGCAGCAGACACCAATACATTCAGTGTGGTACTGTTTTCCTTAAACTGAGCACAGTGCCTAAGTTTTTGCCATTGAAATGTGTATGTGAATGTCTCTCATTCAAAGAGACAAAGCCCTTCAGCTCTTAGCAGGGCCACTGACATGTCCACTTGGATGCTCCAAGAGCATCTCGAGAGCAGGTTTCAAGCTCCAGAGGTACTGCCTGAACACATGGGCAAGAATGCAGCTTCTAATCCACTATTCAAGAGAACACAGCCCAAGGTGTCCAGAGATCTTTGTTTCACCCGCAGCTGGCAGAATAGCCAACAAGCAAAACTATCTAAGCGCATCTACCTTTGGGTCATTAACTGCATAACTGACAGAAAAATTCAACTATGAGCAACAGCACTGCAGATAATTATTTTTCATATAATGTAGCCTGCTGATAGCTTTTAAGCCAATTCATGTATGCACTGAACATACAGAGCACATCTGATAGCAAGGAAGGTCATCTTTACCACTTCGGTATTCGGTGTCAGGCTGGTCATAAAAGACAGGGTGATTCAAAATGTTCATTGCAAGGAGATAAAAAATAACACAAAATTAAACAGTCCCAAGCAAGTTGCAAAACAAGCCACATGGAGCCAAACAACCAAACAGGAATAGACAAGCCACTGGCAATGTCTCTGGATCCTTTGACTGTCCTGAGGTGCTGCCATCCACTGCTACAGGAATTTGACACAAGCACAGCTTTTCCACTTGGCCTCATCCAAAAAATCCCCTTCGCAACCCTGGCGTTTCTCCACTAAAACTGCTCTGCCTTTTCCTTGCTTCCAGCTTGTGCCCTCTCTTCTGCAATAAATCTCAGACATTCAAATAGCTCTTTAATGCCCAAACCTTTGTTCTAAGCAGCAAGCAGTACTGGGGGTTGGTTAAGTACTTACCTATACAGGGAAAGATTGATTATAAAAGCATCAGGATGAAGTTGTGCATTCCCGTGCCTGTACAGCTAAAGCTCAGCTCCAGCTGCTGCAATATTCCTGCTGCCTCCTTTGCCTGGAAGTGTGCTATCACATAAAAGGCGTCCACAAAAAGTATACGATATAAAGCCTGGAAGTAAGATATACCTATGGTCACGTTTCCCCTCCCCTTTGCACATTCCCCAGCTCCAGCTCACACATACCCCAGCCCAGGGAAGTCACGTACTAGGCTTTCAGAGGAACAGCACCCACAGAGCTGTTCCAAAGAGAACACAGCTCCCTGCAGAGGTTTTGCAGCAAATCGTGGATCGGGGGACAGAGCTCATGACAGCTCACTCCCAGGCAATGCCTGCCCCAGTCCCACCCTCTGCAGAAGAAGCTGTCAGAGAGCTTGTGCAGTTGTAACTTCCCTTGGACCCAGGCCTCTGGCTCAGTGTGATGACAGGAGCCACCATCATACAATACAGTGGAACCGAGCAGGCCTCAGATCTTGTTTTAGGACAACTCCCACTGCAGGGAGGTTTTTCATTCTGCTGAGAACAAAACTTTAACGGTATAGGGGCAGCTTCACACCTGCCTGGGAAGCCTGGGATGTTGTGGATGTGCACAGCCACTTTTCCTTCCACTCTCCCTAGCTGGATATCCAACTTTAAAGATATCCCCTTACTAGAAAATAAGTTTCTGCACCCTTTCATTAGGCTGGAATGTATGGTCCACAGGGAAAAACAAAACAAAACAAACCAGTTTAGAAAGGAAAAGCAGCATCTTTACCACCACAAGAGGTCTCAGAGGACTTGTTTGAACACTGCAGATTGAACAGCACTAATCTGAACTCAAGGACTCTGGTCTGCAGTTCACAAACCTGTCTCCATGGCTTTAGTGCTATAAAACACTCTTTCCATGTTTCAGTTCATCCAAATTTCAGCCAAAAGGATGTCACAGAAGATAAACAGAGCAACCAAGCAACTCCATTGCATAACAGAAGACTCAGTAAATGTCTTTTCAAAAGCCAGTTTGGCAGAACCCTTATGGTAAAGATACTGGGCTGTTGAATCCCACAGACCAAGGTGAAGACTCCAAAGGAAATTACAGAGATGTGCGTGTGCCTGTGGGATGTTGAAAATGTAGAACAATTTCAGGGGGAAAAGTAAATTATGCAGTATATGGAGCACCTAAGGGAATGGAGGCAAATTCAGCAGAGAGACACCAAGATGGGCAGGCCTGGAACACCTGCCCTGGGAACCACAGCTGAGGGAATGGCTCTTACAGAACCTGGAGAAAAGAAATAGCTTTGGGGGGCCTGACAGCAGCCCCTTGAGAAGATAGGGCCAGGCTTCGCACAGGAGTGTGGGGTGGGACAATGAAACACAACAGGCACCCGCTGAAACAGAAGAGGTTCTGATTTGCTGTGATGAAAACCTTTTCACCTTTAGGACAGCACAGCTGTGGAACAGTATGCCCAGAGAGCTTGTGCAGTCTCCAGCCCTGGGCAGTTCCTGAGCTGCAACTGAATAAAGCCCCGAGCAACCTGGTCTGACCCCACAGCTGACCCTGCTTTGAGCAGGAGGTAGGATAGGAATGAAAAAGTACAGCAGTCATCTGCTTTAGCTGGGGCCGGTACCTGTACCTCCCACAGCCAGCCTCACCCCCCACCTTGACCACGCTGCTTTCTGTAACCCAATGCAAGGGCACCTTTGACCTCCATGAGCTGTGAAGTTTTCTGGGGTTTCACCAAGTTAAGGAAACAAGGTTATACTTTCCTCACACTGTTAATGAGGCCATGCCAAACAGCGTCCATATGAGAAAACTACTGGTTTTCTCTTCAACTCTCAGATAAATGGCTCCTGTAATCATAACTCTTTTTGCATAACTGAACTCCAGATGTATGGGCTCATTGTTAGGGCTGGTGCTCTCCACAGCAATGGAGAGGGCATGTCCTAAAGCAAGATGGCAGTATAGAAAAAGCTAAAAGTAGCCTTGAAATGTCACTGATTCTGAAACCATGTCAAAACGCAGCAGAAGCACTACTAATTGATGACATTTATTTCATTAACTATATGATATTAACACAAACTATTGTCTTTTCTGACTGAGACAGAAAAAATTAGGCCTGTTCAAATTACCCTCATCCTAAAAAAGCTTTAAGGCAGTTAAGATCTGCCTTTCAGGATTCAGGGTGCAAGAATTCAAAAGATCAGGGCTATAGCACAGCTCAGCCTATTTTCTTGTATTTTTTTGTCACCCAAAAGACAGAAGCTAGAACTTTTGCTGCTGAAAGTCTTTAGCACCAAGAAATACACAATACATACCAAGGATTTTGCAACTAATCTGGTTAGAGATTATTTTTTTAAAAAAATCAGAGTAAATTAAGTTGAATGGAGCTTATTATAAAAAAATATAGACTTCTGCTCAGTGGTACTTGCTAAACAGTATGATTAGAGACTACTTGCTGAGGTAGTGTGGAAAAAATTGCATGCACAAATGCTTTTAGAGATGACACCTTTCAGGTAATTCAATCTGAGCAGATCTGGTAAATGCATCAGGATTCTGAAGAACATCACAGGCCCTTGCACCTTGCTGTTGAGAGGTCAGTCAGTAGTTTGAATCTAGCATTTAGGGTTAGTGCAATACATGTTCTACTGAGAAAGGACTTCTATAATACAGGATTAACACCTTAGTAAGAATTTTATATGGAAATGTATTAAATGTGCAGGGGTACCATCTAAAGTCAGTGGTAAGGGCTAAATGCCAGCTAAAATTAGGTACTAAACATTGTGAAATAAAGTAAGTTTTACACAATCATTACACGGATAGAATTAGATCAGTAAGCAAATACTAGCAAGGTAGATTAAAAAGCTGCTTCAAAGAGCACAAATGTTTTCTTCCCTTTTTCCTCCTTAAAATACATCAGCAGAGTCACCACTGGAACAACTGCGATAACTGGTAAAACTCAATTACAACAGAATATGCAAGTTAGTAAATTCTCAATCAAGTATCTTACTGAAAATAACTTTAAAGTAATGTTTGACAATAAAACAGAAACACAAACGGTTCTTCATGTTTGGCAGCCTATACACAGCAGTGCAAAATAAAGCACCGTTTTAGGCCATCCACTCTTTTCAGGTCTGATAAAAATAAAAAGGCACAGAATTCTAAATAATCCTAAACAGTTCAATGCAAAGCATGACCACATGCTGTGAGTTACATTTCACAGAAGCCAGCACCATAGAAGTACAAAATTTTTCTCCTTTGACTTGCAAACGTACATCCTTGTTTGTGGGGCAGGATGAAAGACACTGGAAGAAAGGGACTCCAAAAGAAAGGAATCCCATGAGGCACATCCTCAGCCTCTTGCTGAGCTGCCATCATTAAGGTTGTGTGTTCCTATGTGTAACTACACTGCCTGACAAACAATATCCACTCCAGAGTCATGACCTTTTGTAGGCCAAACAGAAATCAGCTACTCACAAGGCCGTAATTTCATCTGTAGCTTCACTAGACATGAGGCAGAACCGTGCTGATACTGCCATTCGTTGCTGTGAACAAATTTAAATTACTCAAATGAAAACAAATCTGTCCTCAAAGTTTGCCAGGTAGCTTTGGGGGAGGCATTTGTCTCTCATTTTAAGCAACTTGAGAATTGCTAATAAGTAGGAAATGCTCAAATACCCAGCTGTAGGTGGACCCCAGGAGTACCAGTGCCACAGGTGGCACTTCAAAACTGTTCCTGAAAGCTGGTACAAACACGCAGAGAAGCTGAGCATGTGAGGACCTCCACAGCCAGGCAGCCAGTGCCTGCTGAGCTCACTAAATAACTTAGACCTGGGAGTCATCACCCAGGAACAAATACAGTTCCCCAAAGCTGTGCCTGCTCTTTGAAAGGTTGTTACAGCCCACAAGTACAACGGAAGTTTTGCTCCTTACTCCTTAAGCTGTTGCTGAACATTTGCAGGAGATTCAATTCCATCCCTCTCCTATCACGGGGATTCTGTTTGAATATCAAATCAGCTTCAGGGACTATCTGCCCATTTTTTAGCTGCTTCTCAGAGTGCTTCTCTTCTCCTTACGTTCTGTGGGAGACTCACACAAGGAAAAGTGAGGAGCTACACCTATCAGATTACTCTACAAATGCACAAACAAGAGCACAAAACAATTCCTTGTCTGATCACATTCCAGTTCATTCAATACCTCCAGCAAAAATGCATAAAACTTGACATTTCACAGGAAAGTGTACTATCCTTTCAATGTCACTCTTCAATAGGATATTTCCCAAGAGGTATATATTTCCAGCCTGCAGCAGAGCCCTCGTTGGAAAAGGTGACAGGCACATTACCTGTCCACAGGAAAGTCACAGTCTGCATGCCCCTCCCAGCTTCACCCTAACTGGAAAGGACAGGGCTTTCTTAGCTTTCCTTGGGAATAATTTGTAGCCCTGCAACACAGATGCTGAACCGACAGCAAATTCAGCCTCTAAAGGCTAAGCAAAAATGTTTCAATTTGATATTTTCGCTTCTACTCGATAGGAATCACTAAGAGGGAGTCGGGCCGTTCAGGCACATGGGAAATGCTGCTGTCACGAGAGAAGGCAGGCTGGGATGACAGAAACGAGCTGGTGACGACCAAGGACAACAAGCAAGCAGCTACTGAGATGCATTTGCCTGGACTGTCACCCCAGTTTCTCTCTGCAAAGGCTCGGGAGGTCAGTGCGCCGAAATCGAGTATTTGTACTTGTATCTAATCTCAGCTAAGAGTCTCCTACTCCTCTCCCAGCACCGGCCCTGCATGCATCCCCCCAGGCTGTACGGGAAAGGTGGGAGGGAGCAGTTTGCCCCTCGTTTGGTGAACAATTGACTGAACAACTCAGCTAAGCACAGGAGATGGTCCACAGAGAGATGTGGGCATTTCCACAGCGTTTGCTCAGTTATCAGATCAGAAGTTTTTTAAACTAGCCCCTGCTTCACCATCTGAGGGAAATTTTAAAATCATTGCCGTGATTTTCACCTTTTCTTCCCCTCCACCTCCCAAAGAGAATATAAAAGCTCCTACCCAGTCCTGGGTGTACCATGCACCCCATGAGATCCCCATCCGAAGGGACGAGAGAGACATTTTGGATTTTATCTGGGAATAAACACAGCAGGGCAGTTTGTGTTTTTATAAACTTTTAGGACTGAATTTTCCCTTCATTTGACTAAACTTCCGGTGACCAGTATCTGTCAAGGTGTAGTCTGTTCTGTAAAGTCAGGATGTCCAGCGCCCCAGTGTATTTCTCTAGAACAAACCTCATTTGAAATGCTGGGATAAAGAGCAGCAACGATTTGTGGGACCACAGTGTCCTCTGATGAGAAACAGTAGCCATTGGAAGGCTCCTTGAGATAATCAGTGAGGAGGGATTCTGAGTGCCGAGGGCTTTAAACCCAGCAGGCAACAGGGTCTGGATAATTCTTCACTGAAATGTTACTTGGCAAAATTAACGCTGCAGTGCTGCGTGCCCGTTGCTTCTCACCTATTGCCCAGCAAACAAGTGGTTGTGGATTTAAAAGAAAAAAACCTCAAAAGCGTTGGCTCCTTATTCTCACGAGTCCGAAAACTCATTCCCAACACTTTTCGTGTACCACAGCCAAGGATAAAGATACTGGCAGCCAGGTGATTCCCGTCTCTGACACCTGCTACACCCACATACTTGTGAAATTTCACAAATGTGAAATTTTCAGACGCTGCTGGAATTTGCAAATACTGCTATTGCTACGTGTGCAGGAAATGTTTCCTAAGAACCACATTGCTTGGTTCCCAACATCCCAGCCTTTAGTCAGGAAGCATGAAAAACCCAAGTGGCTTGAATTTCTCATTATTGCAAACAGTTACATGAGAGCAGGTAAATTAAAAATGCAGTCAAATCTCTATGTAAAATACAGGCAGCAAATGTGATACCTGTAGCTTCATTTTTAAATATTGTCAATTGTTTTAAAAAAACCAAAACACAAGAAAACATTGTCCTTTGGATTTTCATTGTCTAACTTGCTACTTGCTTTTCTAGAGCAAAATGTATATAAGAAATGGGAGAAAAGTAATTCTGAGCAGAAAATGGCCATTATGATAATTTCTGGAAGAGAAGGCATAGAATATATAATTTTTACTCAGAAAATTACCTAAATAAAGACATTAAAATAGACATTTTTTCAGTTAAGCTTCCAGAAATTGAAGTGAAATAATGAAAATGTCACTTCAACATTAATTGTCTGAAAAAATGAAATTCACAAAGACAAATGAGAGAACTCTAACTTGTTAGAAACCCCTTTTGCTGTTACTGCAGCAAGAGGCAGGACAATAGGGGAAATAATCTAATTAATTTACTGGAGTAACTTACATTTGTATTCAACCAGCCATGCTATGTATCAGAAAAGAAGTTACTAGGAAGCAAAGAGGTAAAAAACAATGGAGTCAAGTTCTCTAAATCATCCCCAGGAGACCAGCAATAAAATATAATTTTTTATCAGTGATAGAAAACTTAACTATAGTAAGAGAGAACCATTCTCAATGTACTCAACATAGATGTTACTGCTTTCCTAGGTGGAGACCAATAAACCACTCTTCTTCCTTATAACACCTCTCCTGGATTGAGTTAAGAGGTCAGAAGGTTAATTTGTGATTAGGGAAGAAGAACTGCAGCTGGAGTTACCAGATGTTACCAGTTCAGTAAAGTTATCAGAGTGCCCAAGAAATGACTGTATGAAGAGATCAATTTTGTAGTCAGAAAATGGGGCTGCAACAGAGAGTGGCTATTCTATACAAATTACTGGGAAAGAAGGGTAAATACCAGAAATAAGAAAAAAATAATTATGTGATTTAAGCTAAGACACTGTTAAGAAAATAATAAAGAGGTTGAGCTGGCCAAGGATAACACAGGCTAGACATCAGAAATTTTCCTGTGAAAAATTTTGAAATATATAATTGAGAATTCTTTAGGTCTTCCAGAAGTCAGCAATTTCTTTTGCTTCGAGAAAAAGTGCAGTTTTGAATTCTTTCTTGAAGAAATGCTCGTTAACTTCAACAAAAAGCTTTTGTGATCTAATTATATCCAGTCCTGCTTGAAATGAGGTAAAATGCACTTCTAACTTACGGTATAATTCATCCCTAGATAGAGAGGATTGCAGAGCTACAGTCAGGGAAAAGTAAAAATAAACCTCTCAAATAATGACAGCTATGAAAATCCCTACTAACTTTTGGAAATCCAACTGAAAAGAGATTTGTCTGCACCTCACCAAATACTAGCAGTTACTACAGGGCTGAACAGCCGAACGTCTTCACTGCAGCATCTTCTGGTCTTTGTTAGCAGCATTCCTGGTTTGATTGTTAGTGCTTCCTGTCCTTTCGTCTTGGGAAAGTTAAAGCACAAAGTGGTTCACATCAAAACGT
Source organism: Ifrita kowaldi (assembly GCA_013398055.1). Classification (NCBI taxonomy): domain Eukaryota; kingdom Metazoa; phylum Chordata; class Aves; order Passeriformes; family Cinclosomatidae; genus Ifrita; species Ifrita kowaldi. The sequence goes on along the minus strand of VZRS01011622.1, from coordinate 112,885 downwards.
TAAAGCTGATATCTGAGCTGCCACAAAGCAAGGACTGCACTGCACTGCTCAGGTATCACTTACCTGCATTAGGCTCGATAATTAGAACTTGGTACTCCTATGGTCACCTTCCACAGAGAGCAATCCTCATTAACCATGCCCAAACCACACAGAAAGTTGCAAGAACTACAGAGGTCCTGTGCTATTGTCTCCCTCTGCTAAAGGTCGGTCACACAAGGGCAGCCTTCCGGGATGCTCCGCAGGACAAACCGACACAAATCCCAGGGACCAAAAGTAAAAGAGACTCCAGGATTAATGACCCCAGCATACCGAATCTGCCCTCACTCCAGCAACTGCAAACAGCAAAGGGATTTACTGACCAAAACCAATGCCCCGAGTGAAAACTGAAGAGCTGGGAGGCAGCAGTTAGTACCAGGAGCAGAAATTTAATCTGACCCACTATTATGATGCTGGTGGGTGTATTCTGCAATCACATTTCAGAGGACTTTCTGTGGCAAACATGCAGTAAGAACACTCGATAATCCCCAGCTGTACTTTCTGTGTGGACCAAGGCCTTCATTACAGCCTGGCCTCGTTAGACTGCAGAGGTCACTAGAACAGTCAATTACATATGTACTAATTGCGGGTAGCAAATGAAAATGATGGATAAATATTCACCAGTATGATGTAGTTAAAATTAATGTGAATAATTAGATATTTAGGGTAGCAAGTTGAATGTATCTGAGCCTGATTGCTTCTTAGATCTTTCATGTCCACTTTTATAAATTTTTAGAAAAGGTTTAAAAGATCACTTTGTAGAGCTGCTTGCTTGCATTTTTTTTTTTCTTGTGGTGAACATTTCCAGAGAAACTAAGACTAAAAGCAGCTGCTGGCTTCAGACGATCACATCTGCATTAGGTAGCACAGTGCCTTCCCCGGCGGGCAGCCGTCACCCACCCACGGTGCTTTGTGCCCTCCACCTTTACCTTCTCCAGCAGCAGCACGTTCTGTAGCGCTTTCTCAGAGGAATCTTTGTGCTTGCTCAATCCATAACATCCAGCCCCAGCGTTTTTTCCAGTGCAAGATCCTTTTCTTCAAAAGCCGATGAAGAATGAAACTAATTTATCCTTCCACTGGTCATGAATGCACCTTCCAGTTCATTTCACTGTCAGGCTCCAGACACATTATATCCACTTCTTCCAGGCAACATTACTTGCAACAAAACACCGGAACCAACCGGCACACCTGCTTCCTACCACATTTTCCTAAATACCGAGTGCCCAGTCTACCCTGCAGTGGACTCACCAGGTCACCGCAGACTTGGCTGCAAACCAGGCTATCAGCGAACCCGGTTTGCCTCAGTGTCCGACTGATGGGGAGGCTGTGCCTTTGGAGAAAGCTGTGCTGGTGGTGCTCTGCTTGCTCGCCACTTTTTCGCCAGCCTGGCAGCAGGATTTTTGCCTGCCAGGATTTATATGGCCCGTCACGAAATGCCACAGGCAGGACTTAACCTGCCCTGAGAGAGTGGTTTGGTACTTCCAGCTGATGAGGACTCTGATGGCAGCTCAGGCTACTCTGCTTGACTCAGCCGGCAGCTCTGCAAGAGAGAGGATCTCACCATTGGGATCACTCAGGCAGGCAGCAACACAAGTAGGAAAGAGTCAAGATGAAAGCAAATAAATTCAGTGGCACGGGAGGGCTCCAGCACTGGCTCTGTGCCTCTGCCACTTGTGGTCAAGCCTTGCTTCAGCTCTCCCCTCCCGTCCCTGCTGCTCGTAGCTCCAGGGCGGGGCACTCTCCTTCCAGGAAATCCCACTCTGGGCTTGAGGAACTCCGCACTAAGATTTCAGAGACAAAAGGCTCCCTCCCTCTTATTCCCCCGGATCAGGGCTCTTGCCCTGTCTCAAATTACACTCCCACGAAGCGAGGGCTGGCAGAGCAGGCAAAGGAGGCACCAGTGCAGACGCACAGACCACGCTCTAGCCATGCCCTGCGCGCTGGTTACAGTCACTTGCACAGGTCGTACCTATTCTGCAGAGCTCTGCCTCCTCTCATTCACTGTGCAAAATCCTTGACAGACATGGTAAGGGCACAGCTTGCTTTACAACCCGGTGCTCACAGAGGGATCTGGTGTCCAATTCGGTGTGCTATTTAGGGAATTTTTGTAGGTTCTTAAATTGCATGTTGCATTAGAATAATCATTTTTTAACTGTCTTCATTGAAAATAAGACCTAAAGTGGGTTCATCTTCCTTTTAAGCATGAAGTAGGTAACAAAATTAATTCACTGCTCAGAACATCATCTGTACAGCCATCTCCTACCAATCCTACCTATTCTGGTAGCCACCGCTACCCAAAAGTCACACTATACAAATTCTGCTTTTGTCCATGGATTACCAATATTGTACATTATATGACCCCCACAAGTCCCCTTTTGTGCTGTCCATCACTACATGCCCAAATCACAAGACTGAAAATGCCGACTGCACATTCCTTACAAGCATATTACTGGATCCCATGGATGGTCTGAGAATTTATACATGTGCTTCCGCCCATACATGGCCCAGTATTTTTCCCTCTCCTTTTTATAATGAAAACATCACCCCTCCTCTCAAAGAAAAAAATAAAAGTAGTTATTAGCTTGATTTCAGGAAGAACACTAAGGCAGAAAAATCAGGTTCAATATTGGTAAGCAGCTAATCCATATTCTCAGCTGTTTAGTCACATTATATATGGCTTTCTTATACCAGAGGAGATACTTGATGAGTGCAACATTTTCTCTGTTTACCAAACCCTGAAGTTGCTTTTGGAAACTCTTCCCCAAGATTTTGCAACTTGTAACATGAACGCTCCAATAGTTACATATCATATTATGTTTTTAATGAAGTGTTTAACTCACCTGCATAGTACTTTGATAAAACAAGGCATGGGGAGACAAGCTGAAAAGGGAAGTCTTTAACTGGAGATGTAGACTACCTCTTGTGAAACAGACAGGAGTCTTTCCAGATACTTAAGAGAACTTCCAAAATTTTTATTTCTTACTAGAGCCAAGCTGAAAGTGTAACCCATCTACCCAGCGTGTACATGATGCTTACAGGGGAAGTCACCTACTCTCCTTTAACTTGTTCTCTGCACACAAGCAATGGACTGTTTCACAGCAAAGGAGGTTGCTCTGTGAGACAAGTGTTTTTGAGACCAGCATTGCAAGGTACTTCTATCTCCAGCTGTTCACTTCTACAACACGTGTCACCCATTTCTGCTTTTTTAGATGCTGATCTGCTGGCTACCATCCAGCCCTGCTAAAAAGGGACCAAAAATGAACGCTGCTATTCTCCAGCTGTCTCTGCCCCTTGCATGACAAAACAGGAATGTAACTGGATGACCCTGTGTTGGGAAAACCAAAAAGATTTAAGCAATACAGGGAAAAAAACCCATTTGACACTCAAACAAATCCTATATACCACTAAAAAAGTTGCAAGGAATTCATAAAGCAAATTAGTACTTGAAAAATATCTGCTGGAAAGCAGAGTGGGGAGAGTTCAGGCCGGGATTCTTTGCGGTTTTTCCTCCTCCCACTCTTCCCCTCTACCCAGCTGTTGGTGATGAAATGTGAACAGTGACTCAGTCAACAGCATCCTTTCTCTTGTGTCCCTCGGTAGGCTGAGGGGAAAATAACCTGGGAATTAATTTCCTATCAGAATACCTAGCATTGGGAATCTGTCATCTTGGTTGGAATCCAGCTCAGGTTAATTTCTACAAATAAATATCAAACTGTAGCATGCAACAAACAAATCTACCCAGCAGCATTATTCTGCTGTCCTTTTAAAGAGATGAATAAAGAGAGCTGAACTAATATTTGACTAGATACAACACCTTGCAGCATTATTGAATCACACCTGCAAAGGTACTGGTTCTTACACCTACTGTGGGGCACTTGATCCAAATCCTCAAACCAGTTAGAATTCACTTGTTACAGACAATTTAAAACCAGCAGGACACAAGAAATCAAAAGCAACATCACATTTTCAAGACAAGTTCAGATATTAAGATACTGCAACAGTAGGAAACAATTACAACACTACCAAACACACAGTGTCAGGGGAGATTTGGTGTGTTCCCAAACTCTTAAGTTTATACTCTCTATTGTGATGCAATGGATTATATAGTGGATGAATAAATAAGGGAAATAGGTTTTACTTGAAAGCAATGCATTTTGTTATTAGAGCTTTTTACTGTAACAACTTTTGTGCAATACATCAATGAAACCCGGTATGCAGAAACATAAAAGCTTGTTGGGAAAACACTGGCAGTTTTGATAACCGAGTAAAAGTATCCATTATTTATGGCATTTTTATTGTCACACTCCACGGCAATATGCAAGTCCCAGATGAATTTCTATTTGACCCACTTCTGCTTTCTGGAAGATACCAGTATAAGCATAGTGACTGTGCTACCTACACATTTTGCAATCTATTGCTGGCTGTAAGACTCAGTCACTCAAAATGAATTATTTTATCTTTTATATTTTTAAATGTAAACTGCACTGAACAAATGCATTCAAGGTAAGAACCTGACCTGGGTACACAAACAGTACAGAAAAGCAAGAGAAAAACACATTTTGTGCACATTCCTGACAAAATTATCAGTGAGAGTTAACTGTGTTACATAAATCCAAACAGATATTCACACAGCACATTACTCAGCAGAAAGATGGACTGGAAGCCATTCCCCTCTCTCAAAGCAGTTAAACATTGAAAAAGAAGTTATATGAAAGAACTAGGCTTTATGATGTTAGATACTGAAAGAACTCAACTGTAAAAGCTGGATCTGTGGAAACCCCCAGACACCAGAGAAAGAATTCCAATTTCTCCATTGTACACTCAGGGCATTCCAGACTGAGCCAGAGGATGCTGGACAAACCAGCAACCAGGAAATCATTCTGCAATCCAGGAGTCCCTCTGCAGCAGTGCCCGGGCACTATGGGCACTGGGCAAGCCAAGAAATGCCTGTGTCTTCATCATGCCACAACATGCAGCAGTGCTGGCAGCAGCTTCATTTCCTGCATGCAATCCTCAATACTAGAGAAAGCTGGCAAAAACTCACCCTTGGTTTACTTGCCACTGTTTCTATTTAGCAATGAAACTAGACTTGTGCCTTTTCACTGCCGGAGCAAAAGCAAAGGGGCCTCAAGAGAGCCTGTGTTATTCTAGGTCAGTTTGCATGCACATGTATCACTTGCATCTTTCTTCCCAGCCTCATTCAGACATCCACAGGGCCAAATATAATTTTGTAAGGGTTAAATTCATTAATCTGCCCTCATTAGACAAAATAGCAAAAGGGAGGGAAATAAATCTATAACCAGAGATCAGATTCCGTTTATGAGCCTGCTCTAACAGGGCTTTCACGACAGAACAAGGCAGTCCAAGATCTACTTTCTGTAGAGCATCTGTGATGATTTAAGAAGTCCAAACAAATGGTATGCCAAGGCTGAAAACGACCCAGCTCAAGTTCACTTTTAGCAGCCTTTTGCCAGTAACTGGGACATAACGAACAACTCAGAAGTGCGAAGACCACGAGGTGGGAAATGTGGACATGAAATACAAAATCTTTGTTCATAAATCAAAACTGACAAAAGATTGCTTCTCCAAACCTCCATTACTGACACACTGTTCAATTTTCCTAAGAATTAGTAACATTTCTGGGAATATTACTAAGAAGCTTTAGCTAATACACAGCATCAGTGTGGGTCATATACAGAACTTTGTGGTGTTTGGTCCAGCAAGTCACACAGCCTGTAAGAGGTGCCTGTTCTTCCTCAGATTATTTGTGCTTTTGGAGACTGATCAAGCTCTGTGTAGGTTGTACAACTTTTCCTTGGTTTTTTTTTTCTTCCTTTATTCTTTACCCATTTAATTTCCTTTCCAACATAAATGCAGACTGTACATAGTATCTGAAACACTATTACATCAAAGCAATATAGAGAAAGATTACAGTCATTCTAACAAATGCTTTTTTCCTTAAATATTGTAAAAATCTGTATCACTCTTGCAACTGTCTCACAGGGCCCCTCAATGAAGAACAAGATGAGGCCTGCTTGTTTTAACAACTGCTTTCAGTTCAGCAGTTTAAGGTAAAAATACCCCAGCAAAATATTTCAGACATTTCAGTGTGCCTAAAATGTCGTTATCTTGAATTCTAGACTCATTTTCTTGTATGTTCACATGTACTGCTGAAATTCAGGAAAAAGTATTTCAGATGCAATTCTTTTAAGTCCGTTTAAATAAATGGTGCTCAACGTCAAAAATTAAACATGCTGTCAACAATCTGTACAAAGGTAAAGGTGAAAAATATAATTTGATTACAAAAGAATTTAACACCATCTGTACACCACAGATAATGCTTTTCATAAGATAAATTTATCACCATCCTCATTCAATCATTCTGAGATGTTATCTCCCAGTTTTTAAAACATGTATTTTCTGTGTACTTATATACAATTAGTGTTTTTATAGTATTTCCTACTTGACTGTGAACAGTTCAGCTATTATACAATGACTCAGCTGAGATGAATGAAGGAGAAGCTTATGCAGGTTACTTTAATGAAAGATATTTCACTTGTCTAGCTCCAAAAGAGCCAAGAAGGGTAAGTGATAAAAGCACCAGCTTAGACTATTTTGAAGATAAATTCAGGCATTTTAATGTGTATCTCATTAAAGCTACATGAGTTTCCATGTAGGTTATTCATACATATTATGGCACTTGGACTTTCCTAACAGGTATTTAGTTACCTAGGACATCTAGGCTAAAAAAGAAAACATCTGCTAAAATTAACCATTTCTGTAAGAAAACACTTCTGTCCCAACTATCAAACCCCTTAATTTTCTTGAAAGTTGTACCAAAATACAACTGTTGATATTTCACATTCTTTGAGTAAGTTGCCTTTGACAAGGAGGTCACATTAACTTGTGAGTTTCACTCTCTAGTGATTTGTGAACACAAAGAAAGGCCATCTTACCCACAAACCAAGCTGTGTCCTGCTCCTTTGTAATTACAATATGCAGTATAGATACTTGTGGATCCATTTTTTTTGTGGACTGAAGTCTTAGCAGTAATTACACACTTTGTCAGTCCAAGTTTAATCCAAGGCAGTTTATACTTGCAGCTTTTTCTCCATATAAGGGATTATTCTGACATCTACTGGCTTGGTATCCAACCATACACCTTAATACACTGCATTTGTTATTAAAAAGGAGTGTATATATTAATCCAAAGATAAGAACAATTTAATGAACACAAATGACACACACTTAAAACAGGCCCATGTATTTTCATATAAATCTCACAGCCCTACCAGTATTTTGGTAGGTTTCTATTGCTTTCTTAACTCATCTGAACTACTGCATATTACGAGGCTTTAATACAAGCAGCTTTGGGGAAGAAAGTTATATTTGGAACGGAAAAAAAGTTGTGACAAGTGAAAACAAAAAAAAAATTCCAAGAAGCTTTTTTTAAAAAAAACCTTTACTTGTAAAATTAAGCAGCATGCTATTTTGTGATTTATATTTGAATTTAAAAAGACTAATTAGACCGAAATAAAGACAAAAACCTAAAAATGGCAAGTCTATAAATAATGAAAATTTTGATTTCACTAGACTTCAATGAAAAACATTTGGTAATTAAATACTTGCTACTGTTCATTACGTTGATGAACTTTATTAGGGTTAAAACTATAACAAAGTTCATCCTAAAACTTTTTGCAATGCAAAATTATTTTCACTCAAGGAGTGTCTCAAATTGAATGCTAAGAATTACAAGCAATCTTCAGGAGCAGACACTCACATTCATAAAACTTTATACATCTTTTGGAACTAAGATATTTATACTACTAAAATCAAACATGCATCACTTCCCATACATTCTGGTATCATGATTTATATTACATTATGTAACACCATTCTTCTAAACAGCAGCAGTTTATCATACGTTTGCTCCATTTTCTTTGGATTTCTGATCTTTATCTTCATTCTTCACAATGTCCTGTAAAAGGAAAAAGGGAGAGGATGAGAGGAATTGTCAAAGTTGTATTTCTCATGTGAACCGTAAAGCAGCATGAGACAGACACTGTTGACAACTTTAAATACTATATGAGCTGGTATCTTACCCAGTTTAGTTATAACCAATTCCAGTATCTTCCTGAAAAACTGAGGGGTAGAAATGCTCTGGAGCTTACATGGTTTGCTTAAAACTCATTTTACTGAGATACTCCCACATACTGAAATATTTGGGTTCTGCCTTGAAAAAGTTCTCTTTACCAGTCAAATAGAGGAGCAGATTTGGACTGCTGGGTATGGACAAGATCAGGACAGGAAAACATTCAGATAGCTTGAGATCTACATTAATATTTATACCTTTTTAAAAACATAGAAGTCAGGAACATATGTTGTAAGTTAAGAAAAAAACCATTTAATTTGCTATCTTTAAATAATCAATCAAACATTAAGCTTCTTCTCTATATATGTTAAGATACTGCTGCCCTGAATTCATCTCAAAATAGTTTTTATATTGAAGTGTTTGTGCCAATAATTTAGTCTACAGAAGTTTGCCTACAATAATAAAAAATGGAATTAAACAATTCTAACCTGTTTAAGAACACTCTGTATTTCATCCACAGCAGTAGCTAAATTTTTGATTGTCTTATTCAGCTGACTCTCAAATTGCAATTTTTTATCATCCGAGGTCTTCAAATTTTCTTGCAGTTGGCCAAGGTCCTTTTTAACATCTTTGAGCTCCGCAGACAGACTTTTGTTAGAATTCTCCAGTTGTAGTATAGTTTTCTCATCCTCATCTTAGGAAGGGAAGAAACGAAAACATCAAGTTGCTTCCAATGCTGCATACTTTGCATCTTGATATTCTATTTACATGCAACATCATAATACTAATTTTTAAAGAGCATTAAAAACTCCATTGAATTACCATTTGCCAATATTTAGTTCTGACTACGTTGGAAGTCTTGCATTCAACTTGAGTAAAATTTAGATCACCAATATTACCCAAATTGATTTATCTACTTAAAAAGTCTGGCACCCTGTAAGCACTGCCTTCAAAGTAACATCCCACCTGTTTTTTCTTCTAGTAGCTGGAGCTTTTGTTCTATCTCTGCCCGCACCCTCTCACTCTTCTCCAGCTTCTGTAGAAGGCTCCCAACATCCACCATGGCTCCGTTGTACACAATGAGCCCGACGTTCTCCTCCACGGCTTTGGACTCCTGCTTTACAGTGGGCGACGGCAGCAGCAAGCGGTTCCCTGCATTGGATTAAGCAGCAGCAGGAAACAATCATGAAGTCATTCTCTAGTGACCAACCTCAAAAACTTCTTAAAAGAACAAATACAGATTCAAGTTTGCTGGTCTATCTGTCACATTTCCATCCTTCTTCTGACCCCAATTCTCCCCCCTGCCAAAAAGAAGCATCCTCTTTCAGGACATCATTCTATGCCTCTTTCCTGCAGTAATTTGTCTTCAAAACTCAGGCTCTAGTCTACTACCTACAGCTCTGATCCTCCTGACTTCAAAACTTATAATGAGAAATGATGTTCATCAATATTGAACATTAACCTCTGTCCTCTTTCCTGTTCCACGATACCAACATTTCTCCTAGAGTTGCAACATTATGTGCTGGAAGCACAAAAAACCCTGTTACTTTTGAACTGCCAAAGATTTACTTTTCCAAGCTGGCTCAATTAGTTTCTGCCAGAAATCAAGTACCTCAGGACTCTCATTACCATTCACATTAAAACAACCCTGGAAGTTAGAGGCAAAACCAAAAATAAATACACCACCTAACATATCTTCCTGTAGCTCTTCAGACTCTTCCTGGTTTTCTTCATCTTTAGAAGTATCTGTTAGTCTTCTGTAAAAGCAAGATTCTCGAAGCACTACTTTATTAAGCAGCTTCTTGACCTATGACACAGCCATGGGAAGAAATAATGGTGTTATTTAACACCCAAACACCCTGTTACCTAAACAAGAATGGTTTAATTTGGAAAACTTCAAAGAAATTGCATAGCTTTTTGAACTTAAACATACTGGGGCTTAAAATGCAAACTAGGAAAAGAATAAATACAATTTTGAGACAAAAGCTACATATACAGCATGGGCATATTGTAAGCTGTATACTTCACCTTTTCACTCCAAGAAAATTTACAAAAGATTAAACTAGTATTTCATTGTAAATACGAAGTGGCTGCATAGAAATAAGCAATCAGATACGTAAGCAAAGCCTTTAGAAGCTCAATTACATTTCTCCCACTTAAAATATTCCTGTAATATTTTGAAAGTTTTTTAGTACTATACAAAACCTGAGCACGTGACAGGTGTAGTCCAAGAGTGTACAGGATCTCCTCCATGTCCTTCTCCAGAAGGTATCCACAATGACTTTGATCAAAATAAACAAAAGCCATCAGGAGATCCCTGTTAACAGTTACCATCTGGGTCTTGTCTTTCTCCTACAGAAAATTGATTATGGGATCATTAGGGAGTTAAAATATCATTCCAAAAACACACCAATTCTCACTTAACAGAAGTTTTTTCTGTGTTCATTTTATCGTTACGTTCAGTCAAGTAATTAATATTACTAGCATTTACCTACTTAGATCACATTATTTAAGACTAATTTAAGCTATATAAGACAAGTAATCTTTCAATATTTAAAAGAAATACAGCGCAATGCATAGTAATAGCTGGTAGACACAATTTCCTTTTGTTCATGCTAGTAAGTAAGAAATGGTCATAGAATTAATCTAATTATAAAATAGGAAACACTCCTTCTGCTCTCAATTATTTATCTAACAGCTGTTTGCTAAGTGAAGAACAGGTCTTATAACAAAAATAAAGCTAAGCTGTAAGTAGGACACCTTTAACAAGGTCTATGCAATTGTTAAGAAAGGTGTTAATTACTTTATCTTTAGACGCCCTCTCTTTACAATGCTTATTTCCCTCTCTTCTGTCCTCCCGTTTGTTCATTTCCTCTTCATCCCGGTCTGCAAAACAGAAAGAAAATTCAACATACCCACAGCAAACAATTATATAACCATTACCAGAATACATGTGGCCACTAGAGAAGTCCACAGAAACCCCCAAACATCTGCAATATACTTCCCTGAAAAATAAAAATGCATAGAAGTGGGCCCTGTTATTTTTCTCTAGTCTTATTTTAACATAAGCCATTTGTAATTTTTTTCCCTGTGTTTGTTTCATACACAGGACAGAAGAGCTGAAATAAATGCTAACTAGGCAAAAATGAGTTCTGCCAATGTCTCCATCTATTTAAGTGGTGTGCAGGAAATTACCACAGTTCTCCCTAATGAGGCTTGGCAGAGTCTGCACTCAGCTATGGTTATTCCTATTCAAATTCAGTATTATTTACTCTCAAATATTTCATATAATAAAAACCATATAAACTATGTAACTAAAACCATGCGTTTATACTCATGTTGAGTGAGAGATTACTCTTCCTATGACTTAGATTCTGCAAGAAGTTACAGATCACATCATTTATTAGATGTGAATTACAAATGGCAGGGTTTTTGTCTAAAGGTAGACAGTACAGTAAAACTAGATTAAAAGAGAGAAAGGGATATGACAACTGCTGGGATGGATTATGGCATGCAGCTCTGTACCTTACGTGCAAGTCTTGGGTCAGAGAATCATGTGCCAAGTTCAGCTTTAAGCTCACCTTCCTTGTGAGGACAACTTTGGAAAAAACTACGCATTACAACACTTGGCTAAATTTACCAACCCTTTTCTGAGAACAAATCACTTTCTCCTGCACCTCCATGGCTTGTTGTGTTTTCTCAGCAACTCCTGACTCAGAATGGCACAAGAACAGATTATGGGAAGCAGCGGCACTTGTACAGAGCAGACAAGCCCAGGCCACTCTCACAAATCATAAGCAGATAGGAGTTGTTCTGGAAACCATAGATTAGCACCAGCTTTTTAAAGCTGGTGAAGCACTCTGCCAAAATACAACTAAAAATGCCGGGACTGCAATATCCACACAGTTCAAACCTGTATCTCTGGCAAAACCTCTCCAAAGAAAGGCAACTACCCCAAACTACAGTTCAAAAACCACACATGATGTCTTGCACCTTTCTGAATCTGAGCAGGGAAAGAGCTGCTGCCACTGCCTGGAAAGTCCTCCAGACCCTTTCCCTATTTCTTCAGGCTAACACGGCTCCACCCAAACAAAAACCAACTTCTTGTAACATGGGATAAAGAGCACCCACACTATGTTCTGTCCTAGCCAAACCAGGATGACATTCCAGAACTGAGGAGTAGGAAGTTAGGCACGTAAAAGTGGCTTGGTTTTTCAGAGGTGCTGAATACTCACATCTCCTACTGACTTCAATGGGAGTTGCGAGTGGTCTGCATTCTGAAAAAAATAAAACCACTTCTATATGCATGCCTTACTTAGAGCACCACAGCTAGTTTATATTAACTATGTTCATACAATGCCTAACATCAACGTACTTACATTTTACATGGAACTGGTCAGAATTACTAAAACAAAATTAGTCTAATAATGCAATTTTAAATTGTCTAGTTCCAGGGTGTTCTCCAGCTTGAAAGAACATAATCAGTGATGATTAAAAAAAAAATATGAAAGGTTACAAAATTCATAGTTCAACATACCTTCATCTTCATCTTCAGCATCTTCTGCCTCCATTGGATCGTATTCTTCTTGATTATTGTCATCTTCAGTTTCTTCTTCATCTTTAGAATCATCTTTCCTTTTATCTTCCCTCTGTAACAAAAGTTCCTAAATATTTATCTAGTCAGAATCAAAAACCAGCAAAGCAAAAACCTTACAACCACTCAAAATTTGCCTGCTTTATGCTTAGTCACTTAAGAACAGATACAAATCTGATACAGCTAAATGTTAAAATACTCCCAATATACCTGTAAAATTTTCAAATTACTGAATATAATTGAAGTGTATTTAAATAGATCAAAAACTCAAATCAGTTAATGAACATTACAAGAGCTGAGTTTTTGAAAGCAATAATGTAAAACTGAAATAGAAACACTTTAATACTGATCCAGACAGAATGGAACTGCGTATGAGCTAACTGCAGACCTTCTTTTCATCTCTTTCTTCTTTTTTATCTTTATCATCTCCAGATTTTCTTCTCTTAGGTTTTGGGTCATCTGTTTCATCATCTTTTTCTTCTTTTTTTTCTTTTCTCTCATCTTTTTTGCTTTTTTTGTCCTTTTTGTCCTCTCTCTCTGGGAGAGAAATCAGTGCTTTGTAAATTCTGACGCCAAAATCTCTCTGAAGCATTTCATTGAAGAGTTCTGCAAACAATGACACCTGCACATAAAGAAGAAACAAAAGAAAATTAACAAAAAGTTTTAAAACATCTATTAAAAATTTTTATAATTACGATAAAACAGCTATGAGTGCCATCTTAGCAACTTTCACCACATCAGTATATTATGGAGTGTCAGATTTCTTGCTATCTGCTTTGAATATGGAAACCTTAAGCAACTTTACAAACTCCATTCCATATCTGAAAACCTGTGTATTCCTCTGGATACCGTACAGTGACTATATTGCTATTGTACCATGTATCAAAGACTCAGTAATTTCAAAATTTTCACGCAAAAATTTAAAAGAATCAAGAATGGCTAACTGTAAGTAGCACAGCTGAGTTACCTCAAAGGAATGTTCTTTATTATCTTCTAATCTATAGTCCAGAAGAACACTTAGAGACATAATGCTGCAGTCAAACTTGCCACTCTTCGCTGCCCAGTTTGGGTGCACGATGATGGCTGGTTCATCCGGCAGGATATAGCGTCTCTCCCGCCGCTGACGTTCCAGTTCCTCTTGGCGTTTTCTTTCCTCTTCCTAAAAAGGGGCAAAAACCCAACATGGAGCATATTCCAAAGCTGAAGTTTCAGCCTCTACCTTAGTTTTTACGACTCACTGCTCTGAGGAAAGCAAAGGAAAGCCTAAGCTGCCGAAAGCAACGCACAGCTGTACAGTGCAGCAAGCTGTTTATTCCTTACAAAGCAAGAGAAAGGCTTCAAACATCATCTCTCCAAAGACAGCCAACACAGCTTCAACAATTACCAGATGACAATTTACTTAACTCTTGATTATGGGAAATGCAATCTCTATAGATTGCAAATGAAACAAAAGGTTACAAAAGGTAAAATGCCACCAGCTTACTGATTGCCAAGAGAGAAATACTGAAGTCTCCCAACTACAAAAAAAGCCATGGCAGAGCTTGTGCTTTATAAAAAAGCCAGCACAATCAAAGTTCCCCTCCAATCCTAAAGAAAGCCGTGGCAAGAAACCCAAGCTAGTTGAACCCCATCCAAGCCGTGGGAGAAGGCAGCAGCAGCTGACAGAATTAGCACGCACATGGCCTTTCCTCCATCAACAAGGTTTAGAGAGATATATAAAACCGCCGGTCACCCCACACAGGTTAGAAGGTAACAAACAAAAAGGCAGGATTAAAAGCAACTAGAGCACAAGCCATTCTGCAGACATTTCTGCCCCTTTTCTGTGGTTGAGCTTTGGCCTTACTGCACAGATCTTGTTTATCCTTGTGAAACAGCAAACCAAACTAAGCACTACCACTACAAACTGCAAAACTGAGAAACTCCAATATTCAGCAAGTATCCAAAAGCAAAAACTAAAGCTTCATAATAAGGGAAAAACCCAAGCAAACCATCTGCCATGTGAAGAAGGTGGATTGTGAGACACAGAGGCCAACACAACTAAGCAACTGTTTTTCATGTAGGCTTAATGAGTTAAGGTCTTGTTAACTATGTCCACTTGTCCTGACCATGGTTTTCCTCAGGAGTCTGGGACTTATGCTTCCTTACATTTAAGGTCAAACATTAACTCAGACACCCTTAGCGCAGTTGCACATTTCGGCTCATTTGGCTGATAGAGAAATTCAAATTGGCCAAGATTGCTTTCCAATTCAGCAGCTCAAGTTACAGCAAGAGTTCCCAGTACAGTCACCTGAGAAAAGATCCCAGCACAACCAGGCACATGCCTCTACTTTTTATGCTTATACATATTTATACAAATGTTTCATGTATTTTATGTATTCTCAGGACTTAAACCAAGTATGTCCAAATCCTAACCTCTTTATCATCTTCAGATTTCCTATCCTCCTCCTCTTCCTCTTCTTTCTCCGACTTCTCTAGCTCCTTTTGCTCTTCTTTTTGTTCCTCTACTTTCAGCTGCTTTGTCAGTCGAGCTATCAGCTGAGATTTCAGTCCCTTAGAGCTAAGGGTTCGACTTTCTAATTCTTTGCGAAGGTCATTTACCTGGTAAATAAAAGCTCTGTAAGTGGTATCAAGCAGTGACATCACACAAAACGTGATTAGTAGAGAAAGTGAGGTAAAAACTAAGAGTACTGAGAAGTCAACTGTATTTTTTAAACGTGTGCTGAAAAACAATAATAGTTACTGATGCAAAAAACATACTACATTTAAAGTGATGTTTTCCACAATAAACATCTGAGGAACTTTTCACAGATGCAGGGAAAGGATTTTATTAGAGTAAAATAGTTTATTATTATTATTATTCCTTTTGAGGAAACTTTTTATTATGTCTCCTGACATAGTTTAAAAAGGCAGTAATTGTACAAAAATGTATCATTCAAGTATTTTAGAGCCCACATTTTTTAATATAAGTAGTAATCTGGCAGATCACAGCAGAACTCTCATTTTCCAATTAATGTATCATACATGATATCCTTTAATTGTACAAAGTTCAAAAGTTCAGAATAGATTCAGTTACTTGTACTCACTACAGTCAGGAGTCATTCCTGCATACTGTGATACCACATCTAGTACCTATAAATTCAGCAAAACACTACTAAAGCTTTTTTGCTCAGTTAAGGGAACATACAGCTGCATTTCAGGTCATGTCTTATGGGTGAAAATGTACAATGGAATCAAATTTTAAAAAGTGGTTATTACCTTCATTGTTTTTGGATCCAGTTTAGACCAGTGTGTAGGCGTAGAGATCTCTTTAGCTTCCCCATCATCCTTTTCCTCTTCATCCTGACAAATAAAATTTAGAAATTATCATTCAGAAAGCTTGAAAGCATTTCAGTTATTTCTTAAATTCTGTTGCTGATCTGTGCAAGGTCACAATTGTTTCAGATAGTCTTCTCCTAAAGTTATTATTTAGACAAGTTCACACACACATTCTACCACTTTATAAATGATCACAGTGCCACTCAGCCAATACAAGCCAGATCTGTGGAACACAAAAGGGTGATAAGCAACACCACAAAGGATATTGGGGTTACACAGACACTGCTGGTCTCCAAGTAACCACACAGTGGGTGATCTTCCCCCAGATTTTAAATCCCCCAAATTACTCTTTGTTCAGTCAGACCTTCCCTTATTCCAAGATGTTGATCAGCCACATGGCCTGAAATTCAGATGTTTCAGACTAGTGTTTGTTCAATTTCAAATATCACAATTAGCACTGGCCACAAGAGAGAATTTAGAAATTTCAGAAAATGGCAAAATGTTTAAAGACAGCTATTCATAAACTGAATCTCACTCAACAACTGGTCCCAGATTCCAGCAACTACATCTACGATAAAAAATTTTCTGCGCATCATAAGCACAATTTAATTCCATTTGTGATATCAGCATACACATTTAAAGTTAGTGAACTAGCTGAAATAAAAATAAAAAGCAACATTCACTACACTGCTGAAAGCTGGTTTACCAGTCATTGTTACCAGTTATGTTCCTCCTATGTATGTATGTTGTGTAGTATGTGGTATGTGCATTTTGTGCCTGTGTTCCTGTGCCTGTGAGAAGCAGAAATAGAAAAAGGGATTAGCGTTCAGTGCCTGTTCTCCATCAGCCTCCTTGCGTTCACCCTGAAGCTTCTCGACCAGCTGCTGCTTGTATCCTCGGGAGAGGGTTTCCCACTCTGAGCGGGTGGGAAGGCAATGCCAAACATCCGGGAAAAATAAAACCACTGTCTCCACATGAGCTGGAACTGTACGCCCCTTGTGGGTCTCCTCAGGGCGATGGTAGCGAATCTCTGCAAAACGGTACCTGTTGCAAGGGAAGAAGCATGTTGGAAAAAAAATTCTACAATACATTTTAAAGAGCCTAGATCACTTGTAGCACATCAAGTAAAGAAATTTTGCTGCAAGACCTTGAGGTTTATCTAAAGAAAAAAATTATGGAAGCCATATTTTCTCTTTTGGCGTGCTTGTAATAAGGTATCGCAACTGAAAAGGAGGAAAACCAACAAGATGCTTTTTATACAACTTGTTGCTTAGCCCACATAGGTTTTATGTAAAAAGAGAAGCTGTTGAAGCACTTCAAATTTAGCATACAATAGGCTTTCCTGGTATTAGTACAACTAAAGTGAGTGTTAACACAGGACAGAAACCCATCAAGAGAAAATATGGCTGTATAACAAGCAGCTATTTATTTATAACAAAAGAACAATGAAATGAAGTTCTCTTGACGATCCTCTCCAGCTATGCACAAAATGAAAAATATTTTCAACGCACGTTCATTAAAAAAATTACAGTATAACATGTCAAAATAAATCCAGAATTTTTAATTAGTTCTTAATGCAGTATTCAGCACAGTTGGCACCAATCAAGCTTATTACCAAACAGAACATCCTTTGAGTAGTTTACCTGAACTACCAAGAGCAGCTGACAAAGAAAAAAGGGTTTTCCAGTTTTCCAGCTTTTTTTTTTGCCTTTTTTTTATTTTCTTTTTTTTTTTTTAAGTCCTGGTAACAGACAAGTATTTATTTCTACAGTGTATTTGGCTTTGCAGTGCAGTACTTACCATTGCGTGCACACACTTAAGTCAATCCCTGTAAGAGCCTTGCAACAACGAATAGCCGTCTTTATCAGCACCGAAGGGTCCTTTTCTGGATCAGGTCCATCCAGTGATGGGGACCAGTGTCCTCCAATAGCCATAGCTTCATCTTTGCCTTTCATACCCACTAAAAACTAGACAAAAAGAGTCTTCTGAATGTTCCCCTGCTAGGGGTAAAAAGTCATTTTCCCAAAGTGCAAAGAATATTTCATAGCACACAAACTGAAATCCATGAGTAAACCGTCACATTATTTTGAAATCTGAAAATGAGAATCAGTCAAGAAAGAGTTCAGTTATTTTTTTCCACAGATTATTTCAGCAATGGAATAGGTTTAAAACATCATCACTCATTCTTGCTTTCAAGATTTTCCATCAGGTTTGTTTATTGGTAAAGGTTTGTTCCTTTGCCATTAAAAGCTTTCTAACTCAAAAGACAGTAATTTCAATGGTGTCTTAACTCTGATACACATTTATAGACGAGCCTGCTTAAAAGTGATGAAGAAAAGCTACAAAAGGTGAGACCACAAGAGCATCATACCTATAAATAAAAGTATTCCCATTTGCCGTAAGTTAGAATTTAACTGGAAAACAAGTCTGTTGTCCCGAAACCCCACAGCACCTAGAGCTTGTTCAGTTTAACGGTTAAGTTTCACTTAACACACAGCTGCTTAACTGTTGCTTCATGTGTATTTTCTTCACAGCTGAGCCCTTACAAAACAAGTAAGTGCTTGTAAAAAACAGCTAACAAAGTTAATTGAGTTTAACTAAGTTGAACAAAGCAGTAAATGTGAAGCTCCTATAAAGTGGAAAAAGAATTGACATATAAACTAGGTCTCTTCAGAGGAAAAATGAAGTCATCATTCAGCTGTCTACAAGCTCCTCTCTTATCGTCAAAAACAGTAAAGCTCAATAACCAACCTTTATTGCCAAAAGTTTATGGCACTGAAGCATATTTACCTTTACAAGTCTAGCAGGATGCTGAAATCCATCACGAAGTTCTTGAGGATCTTCAGCCAGAGCACATGACTTGTGGTAGAGATCTTCCATGCTAGGACTAGCCATCAACATCACCTGTGGTGCAAGTCAGAGCAGTCTTGTGAAGGTCTCACTACGACTGGTAAACAATGACCACAACTTACAAACACACATACCCAAACTTGACAAGGTTGCTCTATACCCTAAACAGGGTGTATGATAAAACAGGATGCTCCTTCTCAGTTACCGACTATGTTTTGAAGCTCAACCTTCTAAAAGGCAGCTTTTGCTCTGCACAAAGAGACTGAAAAAACCAGCATGTCTGATACCTGAGCCAAGGCTTTGCAGTTTTTATACACAGAAGGCAAGTAAGCTGAGTCTTTCAATCTTTATCTGAATGTCAAAATATGCTGCATTAATGGCTGTAATCATGTATAAAAGACCACTTAATCAGAACATTTTCCTAAAACCTGATCCATTTGAAATCTGTCATTAAAACAGGTCTGAGATTTCTAGGGAAATCTGTGTTAGAAGTATTACATGTTAAACATAGATCTCAATTTACTTTAAACAAAACAATAAATATTGAGATGAATAGGAAAGAAAATAACACTAAACAGAATAACACACACTGCACAGAAAATATCCTTGAAGGAATAAAAAGGAGTCAATTAACTATCCAAAATGAACTGCCTAAGAAATCATTCAGAGATCTTGCAGGAGCTGGCTTTATTTCCTATAATCACATCACTGCAACTGGGTGCAGAGAATGGAAGATCCCTCAGTAAACACAAGATTTAGCACAGCTCTAGTAACACAAAACCAAACTGAGTTTCAGTCATGATTCTTTAAACTCTACATACTACCTTTTTACTGAAAAACTTAAAACGCTGTATTTTGCTCAAATGGCTGTAGAATATTTTCAGTTCTGTTATGCTCACTTTTGCACAGATAAAAAAAATTCTAATGAACAGTCATATTAGTCATAGTAGTCACATTAGTGAAAAAGCATACAAACCTTAGCACTGTAGAGATGATCGGCATCAGGTGGATCAAGGACAGCAGCGTTCTTATCTATAGGATCTACTTCTCTATGCATTACATAGAAATTACAGTAGTTTCCCAGCTGAAATGGTCTAGACATAGGAAAAGCATCCACCCATGTAAACTGAGCATCAAAGAAATCGCTTGGGATATACAAGTTCTGGTAACGCCTCCTCAGCTCCATCATATCACAGCTACGGCTGAAAGACACAGCATTATTTGAAAGATACAGCAAAAAAGAACTATTAACAAAGTACATCATTAAGAGGTAGGTCAGTTGGCAATACAACCATTGTATATTTGATACTGTACATATAAAATCTCAGTAACAGTATATTTGAATGTCATGGATGAAGTTTAAAAACAAGTAACTATTAAACACTCTTCTAATTCAGGTTGTCTGCATGTTAGGGAATATTTATTAAACAAGGTTATAAAGCTTATATGCAATAGCATTCTAAAGTAACACAGAACCTCAAACAAGTTTATCATACAAGGTTCTCAGCAATTACTATCTGATCTTTCTTTAAAGTCAGGATCATCATTCAACACCCAATTACACACACGTGGGCTGACACGGCTCATGGTGAGCTGTGCCCTATGATTAGGTGATCTGTAGGTAAACATCTGGCACTATAAACATACCAGTCCAATGAAAACTTGGAAAACTGAACCGTGTAACGAGGAACAACACGTCGGGGTCTCCGAGGTGACCTCTCCCTCTCTCGTCTGGGTGATCTCTCTCGGGAGCGTTTTCTCTGGGGAGATCTTTCCCGGGACCTACGTCTCTCTCGTTCTCTTTCACGACTTAAAGAACACATACAAAACACAAATATTTTTGCAGGCTAGTAACATAAAATGATTTCTAGCACAACAGAAGCCAGACCTGTCAGAGACAACTCAAAAAAGGGGAAAAGTTTCAGTACAGTCTCATTACAAGTGAAACTGATTACACAACTCCTTAATTTCAGGCAGATAAGAACTCTTCACTAATTCCTAAGGGTAACACGACTTGTGGGTCTCGCTGACTCACTCTGGAAGCAAGCAGCTCAGCTCTGGGTGAGGACAGGTCTTTACAGATTGCTTGGATCATAGTCTGGCCTACATACCTCCTGTCATCTTTTCGGTTTGGCATAGGGTCTCCACCTCGGTCATTCCTCCCAGAAAATCTGGATGGGGGGTCTAGTCTTCGAGCTGGTTGAGGCTGCGAAACCAGACGGACTGGAGGCTGTAATAAACCACCTGAAAAAATGTCCAGGATCAATACAGAATAGAGGGCAACTATCTACACTTGGCAAACACTGCTGCTTTACAGCTGTTTCTCTTGTGTACATTTTCTAAACTAACTCTACAGTCAAATTTATTTATTATTAACACCCACCCAAAGAAACTCAAGAGACCTAAGCTTTTCTTCACGGCGGCAAACTGACACTGTAGTTAAATGAAATTGGTTTAAAAGCATCTTCTTCAGATGGAAGTAATATAACCTAAGCACATAGGATCTGTCCTAGTAAATAGCTAAGCCTTTTGGAAAGCTTAATTTAAGACAGATATACTACCTACTCACTGAACTGAACGAAAACTGAAAACTTCATTTTGAGGCTATTCATACATAACAACAACTGGCATCCTGAAAAATTATTCCTAAATTGAGGTATTACACCACTACATCAATCCCTCAGCACACACTTTGTCTGTCTCAAGACATTAAACCAAGTGATTTATGTGGAGCAAATGTTACTAAACACCAATGAACAACTAGGACTAATTTGACTGTAGTAAGCATTTATGTAAAACAATTCTGCTTAGGTTCTTCTACCCTTGCTGCTACTGTGGTAAGAGCAGTCCTATCAATTCTATTACTAGTTCCTCAGCCACTCAAAGTTCAAGAGACTCCATAACCTTTGGCAGTGTTTCTCTCAAATGCCAACCTGGCTAGCTGAAATGAATAAGCAAAGAAATAACAGCATTAACAGCACAACTGCGAAACCCGATTTTGTGGAACACTGCAGAAAATGCTGAAGGACTGCACTGCTATTAATACTTTCAACTCCTCAACTTGTCTGTGAAAGAACAAAAATTACATTGAATTTGCTTTCAGATTACAAAATCTTAACATGAACAGGAGTCCATGGGGATTTCACTAACCAGGTGATTTCTGAGCTACTGCAGGCAGACATATTCAATCTGAAAACTCAATACAGTCCCCTCCATATTATTTCAGCTATTATTCCAACCTTCTGATTAACAAGAAAATAACCATCACCCACTAAGCACCAGAGGGATCCCCAAAAAAGGTGTGCACCAAAGGAGCACCTACCTTTCTGCTGTGGCTGCTGCAGTAAGGGCTGAGGTTGTGTCTGAAGCAGAGGTGTGATGGAAGCTGCTGAGATCTGTGCCTGCAACAGGGACTGCGGCTGTGGCTGCGCCTGGACCCCAAAGGCGGTCTGCTGAGCAATGGGCTGCAGGACGGCCGGCGGCGTCTTCAGCAGCGGCTGCGCTTGGCTCTGGTTCTGGCAGCAAACACAGGGGAGTCGGGAGCGAGCTTAAACCAGTCAGCCACTGCCAGTGACACTGGGTAACCCCACATACCTGGTTCGGAAGGGTCTGTATCCTTTGGGCATTCCATTTGAATGGCATATTAGGATTGTAAGTAGCTTCTACCAAAACTCTGTCACCCACCTGAGGTGTCTTTCCTTTAACAGCACTGCAAACATTACAGAAAACACATGTGAGAGTCTTTTTTAGCTAGGTTTACATTTGCATGTTGCATCTAAAGATGGGAGAAAGTAGGCAAAGTTCATTTAAAAAAGCTTATAGGAAGAGCATCTATCCCCGAAATTCAGCCTTGGTGCTACCTGCTTCAGTTCAGGGTAAGCACAGGAACTTAGTAATTCCCTGCCTTTGGCCCAAAGGCAAAAGTTCCCCAAACAGGACCAAGTTAAGACACGCAGACAGCCAATTTTATGCTTTTGATTACCCACAAATTCTGCAATTTCCTATTACAAGAAGTTAATAACCTCTGGGTTTCCCAGCTTTGGGTTTTGTATTAAAAAAATTTAAAAATTCATGTGAAGTATCTTAGACCTAGCATCTATTAACCTCTCTGGCTTTCACTGCTCAATGAAAACAACACACTATTGCAGGCCCTATCAGCAGAGTCACAGAATTAGCGTGCAATCACCCAAACCTTTGATTTAGTGAGAGTATCACAGAGTACATCTGCAGGCAAGTGTTCACAGCTTACCTAAGCTGAAAAAAGACATCTTCATCCACAAAGCCGAATGTATCATGTAGTTTAGTCACCACCCCAGTGAAGACACGCTGCTTTTGTGGCTGGGTTTGCTGCTGGCTGGAACGGGGAGCTGGGTAAGAGACCGTGATCTGTGCTGCCGGCTGGGGCGTGGACAGGCTAAGGCTGGTTGGGAGCGCGACTGCCGGCTGCAAGCAAAACAAAGCCAACTCTGAATCTTGTAAGCAGCTGGCAGACTGACAGGGAACAGGTCCTTCAGCCACAGAGACAGCAGTTTAAAATGACTATGGCAACTAGAATAGACATTTTCAGACCGTTTTTGTATTTTTTGTTGGGTTGTTGGTTCTTTTTGAAGATGACTTTTTTCTTACTTTGAATGAAGACTGGCTTTGTTTATCCTTTTTTACAAGAGTCAGCTTCCTCCAAAAATGCACCTTGTCCAGACAAAAAGCATGAAGACTGCATTATTGTCTACAGGTAACCCATACAGTGGGCCTGGAGATAAATTCCCAACTTTGCTAGGAATACATGCTTAAGAGGTCATTCTGCATCTATATCCCACCTGTAGCGTTAGAAGTCAGTAAAGGCTGAGGCCAACACGAACCCTTCCCTAACTCAACAGTTCATGTACTTGCCTTCTTACAAAAGCAGAACACAGCAAGATAATGAAATCAAGTCAAACATTTTTACCTTTTTAAAGCCTGTTTAAAAGTTCAAGTGAAAATGGAACTAGAGCAATTTGCAGTGCGTTAAATGGTTGCATGTTTTAAACCCGTCAAGCTCAGCAAGATTCTTTTTAAAACTCTTTATACAATCTGTTAATACAGAAAGTTAAGAGAAAGATTTTCCCCATTTGTTATTTACTGCAAAACAACTGGGCACTTGAAGTTCAAACAAAAAAAAATTAAAATATAATCAACACACATATTCCCTTCAAGATTAAGGAACAGCGGTTGCTAATAATTTTTGAAACCAAGGCTATGCATATTTTAACATCTGGAGAAAATAAACCTGTACCAATAAAATGTCCATTCATATTAGTGCATTTTACAGATTAAAATACCCAAGACGTCACAAATTTGCACTCTTGCATTATCTGTGTTTGGGGATGAAGACCAAACAATAAAACCAAACTAACCTGAGTTAAAAGGGTCTGCTGAGGTTGCTGCAACTTAAAATAAATAAAGTTATAAATTAATTTTATATGCTTAAGGAAATTGTACAATTTTACCTCCTCTTTACAATTAAGAGTTTTCGCTTAATCCGAGTCAGTTAATAGTCCTCTGGGGTTTGGTCATTTCAGCAGTTTGCACATCTGTAAAACTGTGCTTGTGGGGTTAATTTTAAGATTGTATAACCCAGGTTTATTCAGAAAGGAGAAATACTAAAATTTTTTAAACTGAAAGTTAATAGCAATACCAAAAAAATTTTGGCAGCTGAAGCAGCTTAGGCATGTAATTCCCTTGTACTTTTGTTCTTTTTTTAAAATCCTGTTAAGTTTGAAGAACATAATAAAAACCCAAAAGGGAGCTTTTTTTGGACAGCATCTTTCCAGCAGTTAAAATACACGGCCCTGTTTGGAGCAAAGTTCAGCAGGAATCCTTTACACATGGAATAGTATGTATTTTTAATTTTTTTTTTTTTTTGCATTAAGGTAGGCAGGTTTCCATTCTGCATACATCTTTCCGAGTTTATGAACTTCAAGCTTTCTTTCACTACACAAAATTCTACTTAAGTTTCTTTAACAACTTCCCATATGAGGATGATTTCGGAGACAAATCCTACAAGACACACAATTGACATTATTTTTAAAGTTATTTGTGATGTACACAGTAAGAATCAGACAAACCTGTTGCTGTACACTATAGAGAGTCTGTTGAGGTTGTGAATATTGCTGAAACAGATAAAAGCAAAATATCTCATAAACAGGAGAATTATAACCACAATAGTATCAAATAAAAGTTATCTGCTTAGCAAGTTCTAGATAAAAACAATTAACATTTAACAATTTTAATAAAAAATAACTAATAATATCAATGTAGTTTATTTTCGTAACAAATATTCTGAGCCTTTAGAGTGGACCCTAATGTTCTCTTTCTAGCTAAAGTCAGCAATTTTTGTTAAGCCTGACACTCAGACAGTATTTAGGGCACATTACGAAATCATGCAAAATAGTATAAAGGATATATATAGTGGTGGGAGATACTCGAGATTCTCAGTTCAGATGCAGCAAAACTCATTCTCCCAAAGGGCTTTCCACAGCTAAAAATCAGCACCTCCATAGCCAAAATGCCCACCTTCACAGACTAATTCAACCACTGCTAGCTATAAACCCCAAATCCCACCGTTGATAAGACAGGTTCACATTCAATGTTCACCATTTTCCATTCTGGTTTTCTGCTGGATCCTTTAGCTTTACGAAGTTCAGGGAGCGCTGGCCGCTGTGTTTGCTTTACCTGCTGCAGGGCCGCGGCCGCGGCTGCCGCCTGCTGCTGGAGCGCCGCGGTCTGTGTCAGCTGGTAGTTGGTGGGGGTCTGTGTGGTCAGGCCGGCGGCTGCCAGCGCCGTCTGCTGCGTGTAGATGGTCGGGGAGGCTCCGAGCAGCGAGGGCTGCTGCACCCCCAGGGCAGCTGTGAAGGGAACATGGCCAGTGAGCACTCACAGCATCTCAGACACCCCAGCTTACACACGATGCACCGTGCGAAGCTTTACGCCTGAGTCAAGCTCACCAAGGAGATGAATCAAGTTTCAAAATTCAAAAAAAAAGATCACATCGCATTTGCTTCTCTTTTAAATTCAGCAACCAATAGTAAACCACAGCAGGGGCACAGAAACCATTAAATTTCCTTCTCTTGAGCTGCTCATGATTTCATAGCTCTGCAGTTGTCATCCCCACCTGCATGCACCCCCAACACACACCCGCCGTATACTTTCTTGAAGGTATTTCAGGTTCTGGATGAGCCAAATGAAGAGTGCTGCTCTGCTCTGTATATTAATACATTTCATTCTATCTGAGGGCAAGAGAAACCTTTACTGTAACAGCATCTATGAAACAGAGGCCTATGGAATGAGTCCTCTGAAATCACGCAAGTTTTTGCTTCACTCAGTGCTGTCTTTGTCCCTGTGAGATGGATGTTGTAGAAGTGGGGGCTGGTGGAGAAGGAACAGCCTTGTAACAACAGAGAGTTTAATCAGTCCCCACATAAAAGGGGACTCAAGCTCCCCTCCAACTCTTGATAGGAAGGGTTTGTGCTGCCCAGACTCAAACTGCCTAGAAGGAAGGATTAGTTTATTTTATTGTCATACCAGCTTTTAATTCACCACAAAACATAAGCAAATCCTGAGGAGCAGCTATGCACAGGCTATGCTTCTGAACGAGGTATGTTCGAGACTTACAGATGGATCTTTCAGGTGACAAAGAGCCCTGCAAAATGCAAACCTCAGCAAAAACCTGCAAACTTATCTGGAAACCTGCTCCCTCT
Source organism: Ifrita kowaldi (assembly GCA_013398055.1). Taxonomy (NCBI): domain Eukaryota; kingdom Metazoa; phylum Chordata; class Aves; order Passeriformes; family Cinclosomatidae; genus Ifrita; species Ifrita kowaldi. The sequence continues at coordinate 86,262 of VZRS01011622.1, read as the reverse complement.
TTGGCAGGACTTTTAAAAAAAGTTATCGGCAGCTGCATGTTCAAGTACCACTTCGTTAAGTTACCAGTCTAGTCCACATGCTTAAATAAAACCAGAGAGAAACTCAGCAGGGAAACATACTGCCAGCAAAAACGGGTCAGCCAGCCATCTTCAGAACTGAGCAACATTCAAGATGAACAGGGTTCTTCTCTCTTCCAAAGTCATCAAAGATGCACAGTGGAGTGAAGAACAGTTTTACAGTATTCCTGCAGACTTTGTGCTCCACACTATTCTTACTGATGCAAAACGAAGCTTTCATTCCTGATCCAGGAATGCAGAAAAACACTGCTTGTAGTTGGTGATCATTACCATAATGCTGTACCCAACTCAACAGGTCCTGAATAATGTAATCCTTCCTACCACACTGCCCTTTCCAGCAGAGCACAATCTTTGTTGATGGCACTGATCATCTTATAGTTTTGGAATGAAACAGGAAAGAAATACACAAAAAGCAGTGAAAATAATTGCTATCACCATGATCTGTATCAAGTATTGTCACATAAGCATTCCAGGAAGTAACAGTATCTTAAAAGTGAAATCAAGCATTCTGCAGAGTACAGCATTTAATTACCTTTTTCCCCCTGGAAAATCCCAACATTTGCATTTCTTTAGAAGCCAGCAAACAAAATTTGAGGCTTCTCTCATGACAGACCCTTCATTGTCTTGATCCTCTTGCCTCCTACTTGATCATCAGCTTCAATTTGAATGTGCAGTTTGGAACATCCAGAAAGACCCTCAACTGGATCCTCACCAATGTCTCACATAACACACCTTAAACAGACGTTTAAATATAATTCAAAAGCTCTGCTGCTGCATCCTGTGACAACTTTCACTTTTCCTGGCTGCAATACTTTGCTGGCTCACTCAAGGCAAATAACCAATGCGTTCATCTTTCTCTTCTTACTTCCACATGCCAAGCAGAAATTCCCATTAGTGCAGAAATTTGCTCTATCCTGTTACCTTTGAATCTGTCACTATGCCAGCTATTGTCATTCACTCTGAAGTTCTATCCTAACGTTGTTCCGATACAGGGGGATGAAGTTGGAAAGCATTATCAAAAGCAAATTTCACAAGTTTTCTCCTACTTTTTGTACCAAGGGTACCCACAAAAATGCTTACTCTCAAAACCAGATCTTGGGACTATTCAGCTCTTCAGTTTCACTACGGCAATTTCCCTTTCAGGATAACCCAGAATTACCTCAAGCAATTCCCAGCCCCTCCTAAGACCCTTATCCCATTTTGTCAACTAAGGAAACACGAGAATTTTTTTTTTTTTTGGCCATCTCTACTGTCACTTTTTCAGCATTTAATATTAACTGGATATCTATCATCTACAACACTGCAGATCAACTTACTAAGAAAGGGCAAAGACAAAAAGACAGCCAAGATCCCCTAAAAGGCTAACACCTGTAGTAGCAAGTTTTTCAAAGCTGTATCTTGTTCCCACTGATTTGCCCTGAAGTATTCCAGGACTTTCATCTGACTACCTTTCATCTGTGTACTCATCTTGGTCAAACAGGCTCCAATTAATTAGGCAACTGAGTTTGCATTACTAGTTAAAAAGAAAAAAAAAAAGAGAAAAAAAGGAAAAAATCACACAGAAAAACAAGAGACAGAGAATGAATCACAGACTGAGTCTGGAATTGACATCTGACTGCCATATTATTATTACTGGCACCAAGCATCTGCAGTGGCAAACAATAGCTTCTTAGGATTTGTAATGATCTCAGTAAGTACAGTGATGGAGATGCCTTCCTTCAAATGCAGTGCAAACAACTGCCACTGGCACCAAATACTGCATGGCACGGCCAGCTGAAAGGGCTCAGACAGAAACTGGGGTCCTAGGCTGCAGCCCGGGGTTAGGTAATACACTTCTGTTGCAACAAACACTAAGACAGCATTTAGTAGTCCCTCTTCCTACTTCTAAACCCTAAAGATCTTCAAAGTACATAGCTAAATACGTCTTCTTGGTAAGTGACACAGATTTATTAGAATTACAGTAAGGAGTACCCTTGGGCAGGGCTTGGGACACTTCTCACAGTTGCCAGAAATTGTGAGATTGGGTCCTTGGGTTTTCAGGTTTCTTGAAGCTTAACACACTTGCAATACAAACACCACACAACCTACTCCAAAAATACTCCTTTTAACAGGCACATACTAGAAACCAGGCTCAGCATATTTGTCATGGGACATCTGTTTACAGCAAGCCAGCAAACTGTGCACCAGCTACTATTCCTCAGTGGCTTGAGATTCACCACATGCTCACCCTGTTCTTACACATTGCTTTAGTCACCTCACAGGGGCCATCAGCAATAACAAGGCACTGAGCTCCAGGCACTTTAGCTCTCATCAGCTGCACCGTTCTTCACTCCAATGCAATTAAGTCTCGATACAGCAGAGACAACACCACCAATCAGGCAGAACATAGCAGAGCCAGGACTTCCCCAGCACTACAGTTCTATAAAACCCGGCTTTTCATCATAACACTGAAAACAGTACAGGGCGAGCACTGCGACACAAACCAAAGATGTGCCAAAAATGAAGAGCTAGAGAGGAGGACGGAATTCTCCTTTGCAGGCGTTTCAGGAGTTTGCACATCATTATGCAAGTTAAAAGTAATTTTCTGTAGTAGGCACGATTTAATTTATGCTTTAACAATGCTTAACCAGCATGGCGGGGGCTTTATTCTGGTTTTAGTCTTGTGATGCATAAAACCATGAGATGAGGAGTAGACAAAAATTCACTGTGTTATATGTAGGAGTTTCTCTACACACATTGATCTTTGCTGGCACCCGGAATTGCCCATCTCCCAATACCACGGGCACAGAGAGTAATTAGTAAGCCCTCCCAAAGGGATCACAAAACCCTTCATTACACAGTATGTCAGTCTAAAACTAGTGTGTCACACCTTAATAATTAAGAGCTTTAACTCATTTAGTTACTTCTTCAGCAGGGATGGCCAAGACAGCATCCACATGAGCAATTAAAAAAAAATCCACCAAAAAATCCCCATACCAAAACAATGAAAAACACAACCCCCCAACCCTCATATTATCCTTTTTGCAATTATCAAATTGGGTTTATAACACTATCACTCACTGCTTCTGACAGCTTGAAAAAAACTATATATCACGTTGCTTGTGTTAAAAAGATCAAGATCTCTTTCCCTCACTCCCAAGCACCTCAAAGCTTTGGAGAAGGAACCTGACACTTGGATAAAAACAGCTGGCATGCATAAATATATGTAACAGCTCTGGCCAACCCTCTGAAAGTACTTTTTCAAAACGACAGTAAATTTACTGAGATTCACAAGGGTAAGCCAATATGCACAATTTCTTGGGTGCAACACAGGTGAGCAGCAGTTCAGGCTGGTCAGTGCACCTGAGCACTGACAGCATCTCTTCCTTAGGCAAACAGCCTCTCTGGAAGGTCACAACTTCACATTAAAAGGGGCAAGTTCAACCAGAAACACTGTTATTCAGCTCCCAGCAGTGCCAAAGAGCGCTGCTTACCTTCCAAAAGATGCTTCCTGTGCTCTGTATTACAAATCAAAATAGCCAATTAAAAAAGCAAGGGAACAATTACGTACTAAAACAGCAGCTGGGCAGAAGAATCCCAGGGACTGGATTCAACAGTGCACACAGGCAAGAAAGGGGATGCAGATATGGTGACTGTGTATTGCAGCTGGAATAGGAAAAGACACTAACGTGTGAAGAGGACACTAGGAACATAAAGGAACGTGGAGCTACCACAGGAAGAAGGTAAGAGTGCAACCAAATGTTACATCTTTAATGACTCTCATATTTGAGTCAGGTGGGTCAGATGAACAGCTATAAATCCCTGGAGACACCGTCCTCATTGAGCAGGTGAAAAATCTCTCACAGCAACTGATGTTGACCAGTCCTATCCCAGATACATTTGCACTTCATTTAATTTAAGGAGGCTCAGAAGTAGGCTGGCCCAGGGCAAAGTCATGAGCATAAGAGAAAACGGATAAGAAGCTGATGTATACTCCATCCACCCCTCCTCCAGGGCTCCCTCCTGGTCCTACCTCAGCAAGCGCTAAAGATTACTGCCAGCTCCTCCCCTTGGCAGGTTTTGTGCAGCTTTCCCTCTGAAACAGGACATGGAGCTTGTCCTCCATCTTCCACCACTATTTTTGATGCATTAGCTGTCACATCAGCCAACATATCAAGAACAGCCCAGGCCAGATCATCCCATTCTTTGATTGCTCCAACATTTCCCCTAGTCCAACATGAGAACCAAAAGCAAAGTTTGTCTCTCCCATATTCCCAACCCCTTCCAGCTAGTAGGGAATTTCTTACAGAAGGAGATAGTGCTATTTGGATAAGGGAAGTGTGAGCTATTCAGAGAAACAGTGAAAAACTGCCTGCGGGCAGCTGGTTAGGGACAGCAAGAGTTTAGCTAGGGAATGGAGCAGAATGGGCATGGAGGAAAAGCAAAAGGCACACTGGGACAGAGTACTGTGAAGCACATGGTGGGTGCTCAGTCTCTGAGGATACACAGCGTGATTGGATCAATGCCCATAGGAAAAGCTGGAGATAGAGGATTTGGGAAAGAAAACCGAGTCAGGAGAGGAGAAAGATTCCCACCCCAGACATGCATCTCCAACGAATGTCATGCATTTCCAACCTTTGCTAGGTTCCCAGACACAAAGCCATTAACAAAGGAGGTGTGACATTGAATTTCATATCAAATCAGAGCAACTGCAGAAACCACACACATCCTGAACCCTCCAAGTGCCACAGCTTTGCCGAAGCCTCTTCACATTGCACAGCGTAACTACAACATTTAATTAACAAACTATTTGTATTCAAGAACAGCAAAAGGCACTTCAGAAGTGGAAATGGAAGCACCAAAAATTCATCATGCATCAAGCTTCACATTCTTGCCTCAAACCTTTTGTGCTGTAAACCAACATGAAACATGAAAATGAAGCCAGCTAGGTTGTTAAACAGTGGCCTACAATTCACAATACTTCTTAGCTAAATCAAAGGAAACTCTCTACCATTATTAGGGCAAAACCCCTGGTTATAGGGATCATTAAGTTCTAATTTAGCATTAAAAAAGAAACACCCCCTTCTCACCCAAGTAAAAAAATTTCAGAGACCTTTCTGATATGTGAATAATGTCTAATCTATTGATAAAGGCAAAATAATTTGTAAACATTGATTCAGGCTGGCCAGGAAATGAAACTCAGGCAGCACTTAAGAAATCTGTAAGGCCTTACTAGTGCTGATACTATTTAATCTAGAACCACGTAATTTAATAACAGGTAACTTGATTTTCACATCTTTGGATATGAATAACTTGATACATTATTTATTGACTGAAACAATCAATAGAAATTCACCTGGAATTTTACTCATACCCCTTAAGAAAACCAAATAACAAAGGAAACCAACAGACAGTATTAGGCAATGACTTTTAAAGTCTCTATTATGGGAAAAAACTCCCGATTTACACCACTTAAATAGACTTCAGATAAGTTAGTTAGCATCGTGCCACTCTGAAGTGCATACGCAAGTATGAAATCTCCAAATCTGCTAGATGTCAGGGTTCAAACATTGAGTGATGTGTAAACTGACCTGGCTGAGACACCGCAGTGGCTGTAAACTGAGTAGCCCAAGGGGGATTTTTCTGTCCTCCAAACTGAGCCATGGCAGAAGGTAGAATCTCCTGGGTGCCTATCTTCTGTAACTGCAATCTAGTAAAATAAAGTGCAGCTGCAATCTTTGAAACACATACCATCAGGCTATTTTAATTCTGGATCAAAAAAAAAAAAAAAAAAAACCAAAACCCAGCCAAAAAAAACCCCCTCAACCAACCAAACAAAAAACCAAGCAAACAAGCACAAAACCACCCCAAAAACAGAAAAAGAAAAAAAAAGTCTTGAAATATTAGTTTTACATCCCTAAAGCCTGGTGGGCAACATGCGTCGCGTAGGGGAAACACAAAAAGTTGTAAGGCAACTTATTTTATTTTCCTAAGGCACAACCTCCATCTCCCACTTCTTAACAACGGGACTAACGCGATTCAACACGCAAAAACATATTCCCATTTCCAGGAAGACTACGCGAAAGGTGACTCTGCGGAACCCAGAATTTATATTTATTATTTGTTTTCCAGGGCTGTGCTCGGCCGCCGCTGGGAAGCGCTGGCGGCAGAACACCGCACGCGTTCACCCACGGCTGTTTCCGTCTCCGCGCACAAGGGTACGGGAGCCACGGGAACCCCGGGAGCCATGCGAGCACGGCCGGGCCGCGCACCAGCTCCGCCGCCTCCCTCCTGCCCTCCCCTCCGTCCCTCGGCCCGCGCCCGCCGGGGACCGCTCGCCACCGGGACCCGTGAAAGCTCCTTTACCCCCTCGGCAGCCTCCGTTCGCGGCCGCGTGCCCGGGCCCCGCCGCCGGGCGGAAAGCGCCGCACGGGAGAAAGGCAAAGGGAGGCGGCGGCGGCGGCGGGCCTGGCGGGCGGGAAGCGGGGCCTTCCCGCCCCTTCCTCCTCCTCCTCCTCCTCCTCCTCCTCGTCCTCCCC
>VZRS01011622.1:278-79533 GCA_013398055.1 Ifrita kowaldi | reverse complement strand
GGCTCGTCAGTGGTCAGACGCACCCCACGCCACCTCACGGTGCCATGTCGCTGTAGGGGATAGGCAGCCTTCAGCCTCCTGCTCACCCTTTGGTAGCCGACTGTCCGCGCACAAGCGTTCGGGCCATTCTGTGGGGGGACACGGGGTCATCTGAGGTGAAGGCAGAGCACACGCACCAGAGACGCATCAAAGCTCTTAAAATGCTTTGAAGCGGAAATTGCGGCCAGGACTCAATGCAGTGAGTACTTCAGGAGTTCTGGGCAAGAGTAATATCTCTTCTTTCTGAGTTGGAAGGGACTTAGAAGGATCGTCGAGTGCAGCTCTTTAAGTGAGTGGCCGAGTCATGTAGGCATTGATCGAACCCATGGCCGTGGCATTGTTACAAAAAGCTTTCCATCCTATAAATAGTTTTTTACACGAGTTTGTTTTGAAGTTAGATAGACAGATGAATGCCTACTCTACATAAGAGAGCAAGTCAGCAAGACACAGTAAATGAAAATAGGACTTTGAAGTGTTGCATTGTCATTAAAAACAGAAGCTGGTGATAGAATAAAATCCTGAGAAGCAGCAACATCAAACTCACTTGCAGTGAGGTGAATTACGTTGTAGGAGGGCATCTAGATAAAGAAGCAGAAGACTATCTGGTGAAAGTGAATTTCTGCCAGTATTTGGTAGTTAATAATATATAAACACAGACCTGCCTTTGCTGTTTAAAATACATTTCAAATTAGATGAGGGTTTAGATGTTTCACACTCGTAAGCATAGTTCTTACTTTTAAAGTCTACACGTTTTAAACCTTGTTTCCTCCTGGCATAACTCCATCCAGCTCAGTCAGTTGACTAAAGCAGAATCTGTACCCTTTAACCTGGAGATAAGATTAAATGTTGAAAAGGTTGCAGGACTTTCTCCCACACTGTGTGTGAAAAGGACAGTGGCAAAATTGTATTAAAGAAGAAAGTAATTGTCAGTGAATATCAGAGTATTGTGAAGTGGTGCTATTCTGCACTCGTCTGGCCCAGGGCCTTTTTATCAGATGATAAAGGCTCTCAAAGAAAGCCTCAGAAGCTCATAGGAACCACAATCCTGATTTCCTGTACCTTTAGAACATTTCATGTACTTTCTCCTTTCCAGATACATATTGCTACCACTACCTGGCAGATTTTGCCACTGCCATTTATGGTACACTAATGATTCCTTTTGAATTCTTTAGGTCTCTGTATCCTCTACTCAAGACAAACCACACTGTTGTGATGAAAAACAGTTGTAATGGAAGTAGCAGCAAAAAAATACGTGCACTTCTAGTCTTGTTTCTTAAAATAATTCTAGGCCCCCAGACTACCTTTTAAGTGCATTAGACAATTTAATCCAAAATTGATGAGAGGACAGAAGTCTGAAATACATGAGATTTCTACAAATTACCTTAAAATAATGAGGCAACTTGAGAAAAAGATAAAATTAGAAGGTAAAACCCATAAAGCAAATTGTTGCTTCCAGCTTTCTGAGTGGTTAGAGGAGTTAAAAATCTGCTGGGGATATTGTGGGGAGAAATGATAATTTTTGGAGTTTATAATCAAAGAACATCACAAATATTTTCGCACAGTCAGTACATTTAACAGAGATGACTGAAGAGCACAAAAAAGAGAACTTAGTACCAGGGACTGCTACAGTTCAAATAGTGAATACTTTGGATCTCTGCCCTTTGCTCAGGAAATTCATTGAGTTCATCTGTGGCACCCTCCACAGTGTTGTACAGCCTCTTCCCTGAGAAGCAGGAACACAATCACATTTGTCACCAAACAAATCTTTACTGTCTTCAAAGTGCTCTTGAGGTGTCTCATAACAGTAACTGTGTCATGATCTCAGCACAAAGTGTTTGCTGCAGGGGTTTTGCACTCTAAAAGGGATGACTGGGTGCTAGCTGCACATAATCTTGGGCACTGCCTTTGGGAATAACATTCTGCCTTACAGCCCTGGAAAACTGGAAGTCCTATTTTTGTGAGAATGCTTTGTCTTTCTGTTGAAAATGACAGCATGGGTAAGGCTGGTTGTAAGGAAATTAGAAGAACTGTGTGCTTTAGAGGCAAGTTCCTGTTAGCTGCACTAGCATAGAGTGCTTCACCACTGATTCATCTCTTTACATTATTGACACTGTATAGAGAATTCAATGCCATAATCAATGCATTATGACTAAACACCTGTTATAGACCGTCCTTTACACAAAAACTAAAATACCAAACAGTTGTCCCTGTACAGCAGCAACAGAGCTACTGTGATATTTTCCTGCATCATGTAGAATGAAACTAGTCGCAGGTATCTTGGATGTCTGCTATGAAAGAAAAATGTAGAAGGAAATGTGGAAAAGGCTTATATTTGGTTGGAAAAAAAAAACCCCCAGAAACAGATTTAATCGTATTTGTATCATGCATTTCTGGGACAGAATTGGAAGAGAAATTATGATTTTCTGATGAACATGCTTTTGATAATCTGTACCATTGATAAGACACAGAAATTAGTGTTTCATGCCTAACATGAAGCTACTCGACAAAAAATGAATAAAGATGCTATATCTGTCCACCTAAATGCCAGTTACAGGGAGATGGTTATTTCACTCAAGTTTTATGATGAAAAATCATTATATTAGTTTTTTCCATATTCTTGTTGGAAATACATTTCCACGCATCCTGCTCAATTCCTGAATTAATTTTCAGATCTAAACATGTCACTACTGGAACCTGCTTTTTGCAGCTGTTGATGGGGTTGTTTATTTATTCTCTTCAGAAGGCCAGAAGAGATCATTCAGAGAAAGTCAAACACATTTTTACCTTCCTAGATATCCAGGAATGGTAGCAACAGTCCAGTTAATTTTGATGCTTAAATTGTAATACAAGTGCAGCGTGTAAGCATCTAAGCAAATTATCATGGGTCTTTTGGTGCACAAAAATTCCTGTTGTAGTCTTTTTGACTGTAGCCATATGTACTTTACACTTTCTCAAGCATGTGACACAGTCAGTACTGAAGTTTAGTAATAAATGTAATAAACTGAAGTTTATTACATACTGCTATACAAAGTATTCAACAAAAATGTTTCTGAACTGGCTAGACCCCTAAAGAACACAGGAAGGACATAATAGAGTTAAATCAACCTGCTCAGGTTTAGCTGATTGCAAGTAACTTTTGGTTGGTTGGCTGGTTGGTTGGCTGGTTGGTTGGTTGGTTGGTTGGTTTATAAGAGTCCCAGGGTAAGGACAGAAAGGCTTTTGTAGTCTCCTCTATTAGAATAAAATTAAATGCATTGAGAACAGACTTCTGACAAAGTTTAAATGAGTAAAAATGTTGCAGCATAAAGTAATTATTAATTATTTTGAAGGTAATAGACACCAGAAGCACAGGGAAAAATTTTCATCTTGATAAAAGAGAGAATTTTTTTTCAGTGAGAGCAATTAAGAGAGTCCCCATCACTGGAAGTTCTCCAGACACAGCTGGGCAGGGTTCTAGAAAATCCCACCTAGGCTTTCTTTTCCACAAAGGGTGGGACTGGGTGATGTTTTGAGGTCCCCATCAACCTGGGGTGCTCTGTGATCTGTGAACATCACATAAAAAAAAAAAAAGAGATGTAATCCACAATGCCCAGGAACCACAAGAATAGTGGCCTTTCGTAAAGTCATAAGTTTTAAGGATTCCTTTTTTCTTACCCAATCTGACTTGTATTCAAGTCCTCAGTACCTTTAGGAAGGCCCTGTCTTTCTAGGTGTATTGGGCTTGATTGCACACACAGAACGGATTTCTCAGCTCTCTCCTTACAATCTTGGGGTAATGCAGCTATATGAAAGCCAGAGTACAGGTATGTCTATAGACAGGCAATAAAGAAGAGCAATTAGAAGAAAAATCCTGACCACCTTTAAAATCTTAGTTCCACTGCCTGAGAAGGAGGAGATGGAGAGCTGAGAACCCATTTCCCTTCCACCACTGCCTGCGGTGTTCAGCCTCTTCCCATAGCAGAGCACTGGCCTCTCCCTGATCTGCGGGACAGACACACAATTCCTGGGCAGGACACCTGAGTGCGCAGATTCAGAGGTTTAACTCGCAGGCTGCCATGTACAGGAAGAGCAGGGACCATCCTGAGAGCTGTGTGCAGCAAGAGCCACAAGTAAGGCCTCCTTCAGTGGGAGACAGCAAAGGAGCATGACTAAAACTCTGATTTCTACTGTTTGCTCAGATGCAATGGAAATTGCATATAAAGGGAATACTTGCCTGTATTCTTTGGGGGTTCCAGAGCCTCTGGCACTTGACAGGCTTGCTGGTGAGCACTCTACACACAACACCCTTGGGGTTTCTTTTTTTAAATTTTTGTGAGTACCTACCCTAGTCAGAGCTACGGCCTAAGGAGGATTGTTATGCTGTGACACACCTGAACCACTTACAGCCTCTTACCCTCATAGAGCAAAAGAATTTGCAACAACCCAACTGATAAACAAATCCCACCCCTAAAATCTGTACGAGCTGTAACCCAGGTGAGTCGTTACAAGGCTTTCTGCTATTGTAGAAGTTGAGTTAGGGTCTAGCACCGAAGTGTTTGCTTGATGAAGCACTGGCTTAGTGCTTCATTTCTCTGAAGGGATTCCTCAAGTGAAAGGAGTCTAAGTCATCCTCATGCAAAAACAGAGTCTATGTGTAAAACAAAGTGGTCACAAGAAACTGAACTGCTGACTTTTTACACCACAGGAAACAAAGGTTTTGCTGTTCTCAGCTGAAAAAAGGCTATGTCATGCCTCTAGCAGCAATTTAGGACTCCTTTAGGATCAAACAGCATGAAAGTATTACCCAGTTATGTTACAAATGGAGATGTACACATGGGACAGCAGGATTGTAAGTAATTTTTGGCCTGGTGTAAAAAGACATGGACATTTTCAAGAATTCAAGTGCTAAGAATGTAAGGATTTTGTATTAGTGGTATATATCACACCAGCTAAAGAGTATCCAGAAGTAAACAGACTGGACATGGAATTGGAGGCCTATCTTGGGAATTGTGCTCAAGCCAATGGTTACTGAAATAGACGGGTTTAAATTTCCACATTTTAAATATTTTTTCAGTTTGTCTAATATTAAAAGCACAGATAGGGATTATTGGTATTTTATTTTAGAATATCTAGGCCGCTTCTTGAACCAAAACACTAATTGAAGCGTTACCTTGCTTGTGTTTAAATGACATTTGAGTATGTTGCTTGTTCTGATACACAGAGTGCTCAGAAAGTCCAATATTTTGATGAATAACCTTCTAAATTAAACTAATACTCTGTGTTAAATATTAATTATCAACAGCAGTAATCAACGTTAGCATTGTTGAACAGCAAATCCTGGTGTTCTATGATCTTTAGCAGTATAGGTACTACAGAAAACTTTTAACTGTAGTACCAGCAAAAAAGCTTATTTTGCAGCTTAATCAATCGTTAACAATTAACACCATTTTAGTAGTCATTGCAATCTAAGGCTTAAGAATTTAAAAGCAACCAACTGTACTACGTCAATATTCTATTACCTTGTATAACGTATGTAAGAAATTCAGGATATAAAAAAAGTACTAAAGCCATCTCCAGGTGGTAAACTCACTTTTGGCAACAAGGATGCCAGGGCAGGTAAATCTGGCTTAGTTTTGTTCCCGTAAGGTCGAGGTGAAGCCATGTTTTAAAACCTCTCTGTGTAACACACTCCATCATCTATGACGAAATACAGCTCTCATTGGGATCACACTGCCCAGTGGGAATGCCAGGGGGAGGCAATACACAGGTGGCTGGCAGTACGTTAAAAGGATCTGGGAAACATTTCTCATCGATAGCTCTTCCTTAGTAATGATATTTTTGGGTCTGGTCCAAGTCTTGAAGTGCCTTTCAAAATCCATATGCCTTCTTAAGACACCTGTACTGGGGGTTCCTGGCTCTAATGTTGAACCCTGGAATGTGTGACTCTGTTATAGAAAGACTTAATAGTACAGTTCAGAGAGGGCCTGGGGCAGCTTGGGAGATGTTGCTATAAAACCCCAGTAGTGATTATCCTCTAAAAGAGCAGCAGCTTACATAGGAGGGTCAAGGCCTCCCTGTTGGATGACCACATCCATCTCCCAGGAATTAGACGTACCGTATCACACAATGTAGTTTCTTTCCGGAGCATTAGCGAAGCCAGAGGATAGCAGCATTTTTCTGCTCTCTAGGAGATTTCAGTTACCTGCAAGATTATTTTTGCTTATTATTTTGCTGCTGTACTTACTGGAGAAGGAAAAGGCGCAAGTATGAGCAGAGTTGTGTTCCTCTTTCAGATCTAAACAACATGGATTCTGTTTAGTATTGTTGTTGTGCACTACAATGTCAGTAAAGCAGGCTAATGCTGAGGTCGGTTTTGAGAAAAAACCCAACCATACCCTCTGATTTGCAGCAAATAAAACCTGAGATAATTTCCAGCAGCTGGGAATTAAATGCCACAGTAAATGATTCCCATAAGCTTGCTCTGCCAGACAGGTAGGAAAAAGAGACACTGTGCAGACATGTTCCCAAACTGTTTTGTCCTTTTTAGTCAGAAAATGACGTTCAGCCTTTCTGGCTGCTTCTCTTACTTCTCTTGACCTGGGGACAGCCTGAAGCAGAGGCAGACTGAGAACAGGAACTGAATTTATGCCTGTCCCTTTCCAGTGCAGAAACCTGCTGACTTTTTGGGTGAAGCCCCTGTAGTCCTATTGATAATTAACAAATACACTTCTACACGATAGTGGTTATTAGTGCTAAGAGCAGGAAAGAAAAATTAGACGACTAAGTGCAAAATAGAAGTATAAAATTTATTTAAAACCACCCACAAAGTTCTGTGTAATCAGGAATGATACAATTTGTAATAGTCTTTTTAAAAACTCATGACAAGATTTAAAATATATTTTCAATTACAGTATTCATTTAGCCTTATTCAGTTAGGACAATAAAAAAAAAAAAGAAAGTTTACGTTCTAAACAGATGAGACACACAAGAAAAATAGAACAGAACAGACAATTTCCACAACGACAATTTTTACATGTATGTTTGAATACTAGTATCAACATTTCAATGCATCTTGCTACATAAACATGAAATCATGTACAACAACTGCTTGCACCAAAAAACATAGCTTAATTAGATCTTTCAAGTAACATGCAGTCACAACTCACAAGTCTTCAAGTACTGCTGGTAAGGGTTCCCTTGTCTGCAAAGAAGATTTTAAGGTTCAGTTTCTCAGCTAGCATAACTGCCCAGCTCCACCAGCCTCAGGGAGCTATGCTCAGTTATACTAGGAAAGAATCAGGCCCCAAATGTTTGGTTTTTTTTTCAGAAAAGAAGTAATTTTTACACTTTCTCCTGTAAATACTGTGACATAATGAAGTGCTTTTTCTTTCTGATTTTTTTCTCCCTGTACATCATCTTTTGCTTAAAATTGTTAAATTTATGTTCCAGATTTTAATACAGTAGGTTGGTAACTGGGAATAAAACCTCAAATTCAAAGTTGAAAAATAAATATCAAATGCATCCCAAGGAAAGAAAGAAAGAGAGAAAAGAAGAAAGAGAAAAGGAAAAAAAAACCATGACTTTTTTTTCTTTTGCTTTGGCATATTCTTAATCTTTTATCTTCCCAAGGCAGGAAGGAATTTATTAGCCATAGCATTTCAGTACAGTGTGTCCTTATATATTTATGTTCTTTCTTAATGACAGCAAATTCAGATCAGTACTTGTGACCTGGCGTGATATTGTCACATTATGAAGAGCTGTCTCTTCCAAACTGAACAAATAATAGTAGAATAATTCACTGGTAAAGACTGAAATGTATGAATGTTTGCATTGGTTAGAACTGGCTTTCTTTTGGCAGTACTGGGATAGCCCATTTGTTCTTCTTGACTAAAATTATTTTTTCATTTAGAGGACAAGAGCTTCATGCAGTTCAGCTGCTGCCTTTTGAGTTGCATGGATTAGACAGGCATTCTCAAATTAGTACAAAATCTGTGCTCGTTAGGCTCTGCAGTATCACTGCAGTGTAAATATTTAAGAAGGAAAGTACCTTTCCTTTTCCTTAAACTTTTTTTTAACAAGAAGTTTGCATTGCATTGCTTAACTGCAATGTAGCGGAGCTGTTGTTTACATAAAACTTCCATGGGCAGCAAGGGGAGCTCTGCAGGACTCAGGCATGCAGAGCAATGCCAGGGTTTTCCCTGGCAAGTAGCACCACAGTCAGGGAAGGCAGAAAGTGTTGGCTTTTAGCTTTGTGTCCCCAAACTCACCAGAGTGTGACAACAGCATGCAACACTGCATACTCTGCTGGGTGTGAAGTCAGGACAGAAGGGAGTTCAGTAGATTGTCACAACCCCAGTTTATATCATCAAGTAAAAGGGATCCAAGTTATGATAAAGGGTAGCAAATATTTTAAGAAAAACTACCAAGGCTTAAAAATAGGATTTTTGACAATTTTGAGAGATTTCTGGGCTGGCCATTACCAAGAGGTACAAATCTTTTACCACATTGTCTTTGTAGACAGTGTTGGGCAAAGGACAGCCAATATAAGCAAATATTTAAAACCTGCTAAAACCCAAGCAAGTCTTTTTTCAACCTGTATTTCTAAACTAAGAACAATCTGGGATGTTACTGGCCAGTATGTGCACAGTAGGGATACCATGAAATTAATTTCAGATGATTGTACAAATCAGTCATTTGGTAACTGTTTTGGTTTATACTAGTGTCCTTTTATACTCTGATCAGTGTGATGGGATACTCCGAAGGATGTAAGCTAAAGTGACATCCATTTAAGGCCCCTTTATCCTTTCAATGCAATGCAAAGGACAGTAGTATAAACAAGAATCAGGGCCTCCATTCTTACTTTAAGACAACTCCCAAACCCTAGACCCTTTTCCATTACAATATAATAAAAATACAGATATACATGTAAAAATATAGATCAGGTCACAAAACTTTCCACGACAGCATTAAAACATTCTGTGGCAACAACTGCACTACTGAACATCAAAACTAGCAGTTCCCTTGCTCCACTGCAACAGCACTTCTTTAGAACACTGTTCATCTGCTGTAACTGGCAACTGTAGTTTAAGTGCCAAACCTGTCCTCCCTACATACTTAGTTTTTGAGGTGTACACCTGTGTTCTGTGACTTTGTGAGAAATATGTGTAAGGTGTGCAAAGTGTTGAAAAAAGCACCGTTGATCACTCACACCAAAGCAAGTCACCTTCACGTTATTTAGCACCCCAGTCTTGCATTCACTGCAAGTATGCTGTTGGAAGATTCTAGCATTTGAATAGAAATGCATGTGGAAAAATGCCATATATAATGGCCCAGTAGAAGAAGAAAGGAAAACACACTGTCTGGAAGAATTAGGGATACAGCATCAAGAAGCATCTTCTATCTTTTAAAACTGAAGCTAGCAGTACATGGTTAAACACCATGAGCAATTGTTGGGATGATATACTGGAGAACTGGATTGGAAAAAGAATCCTGAAGTCTTTGTGTCTCAGAAAGACACAAAGAAACAGTGATGCTGACACCTCAATACCTTTTAATAAAAGCTTCTTCTCAAGCTCTTTCAATTCCATTTTTTGCCACAGAGGAAGAACATCTTTTTTCCAACCAGTCCTATGTTAGTTCAGGCATTTAACTTATATAATACTTGGATATCTCACAAAGACTGTGACTGATCTAACCAGAAGACTTAAAGAAACATGATTGTTCCTGCTCTTGTAATCATGCAGGGGCTGCAGCAGCTGGTCTTATGCCAGAAACTGAGCAGAGCTGTTAAGAGTGACTCAAAAGACAAGAGGCCGTTCCACAGAGATGCTACCAACATGAAAAAATCCTGTACTCTGAGAAGGAATGACTTTTCCTTCTCAGCGGGTGATCAGTTTTCTAGTCTTGCAAAGTCTCTTTTGTTTGGCTACTTGCAGATACAAGAACAGACTGTCACAACTACATCAAAAAATCTGAAAAGTAACCGGAAAATTGATTATTTGAGTAAAAAAAAAGTAAGAAAACAGTGATTTTGACAGATTATGAACTGTCCCTCTCTATTGGAATTTTTAAAAATCCCAACTGTAATATTCTAGGCTCTGTATGAAAAAACATGAAGTAAAAGCTCTAGAACTGTAACATATAGAATATAAGATCACGGAATCACAGACTGGCTTGGGTTAGAAGGGACCTTAAAGTTCACCGTGTTCCAACCCCCTGCCATGGGCAGGGACACCTTCCACTATACCAGGTGGCTTCAAGCCCTGTCCAGCCTGGCCTGGGACACTTACAGGCATGGGGCAGCCACAGCTTCTCTGGGTAGTCTGTTCCACATGACTGAAAGACATGGATTTTAAGGGGAGAGTCCCAAGGAGAATAGCTTCATATGACATTCCTGAGATGAAGATGGCTGATTTCCATACAAAGCAGGACAGCGTGCAGGGGGACTCACGGGCAGGCTGACAGCTGTGCTGCTAATGCCGAGTGCTGAAGCAGATCTGCAAAGGGAAGAACTTTTGGAGCAGTTACAAGCATTGAAAGCATCCAGCAGCAGGTGACAAAGTGAGCCAGCACTAACTGCTGACCACGGCTGATGATCCAGAAAGACCATGGAGTGAGAAAGGTGGCTGGAGTATCCAGTGTCACCTCTACAGAGTAGAAAGTGATATCTACTAATCAACACTAACCATATTAAGTGTTTTTCAGGGAGACAAAACAGCATCATGTAGAACTAAGTCTTCATAATTTAGTCAAGTATGTGACAGTATTAAACAAAAAGTTTTGCCTATTCTCTAAACAAACCAAAAAAGTTCAACAGGGAAGTAATAAACAGAGCGTATTTTCAACCACTCCTTAGAAGAAGTGATCCGTATGTATCCTGGTGCCTGATCAGGTTCTACTATTAGAAATCCTTGGTGTTTCAGGAAACCTCAAATGTAAAACTCTTTCCTTTATGTAATTATAATTTTGTAGCAACATCCTAAAGCAGCATGTACACAACTTGTGAAGACTGACTAAACATCAGGTAGTCCCAGAAGAGACTGAAACCACTTCCTGAACTATTAGAGTACGTAGCCACGTCCTCTAGACTTTTGACACTGGGCACTCTGTTTTAGATTCAAGGAGAATATAAGTGTGTCACAGACAAAATAAAATAAGCTACTGAATTTAAAGTCAGATGGACCAAAAGAAGTGTTAGTATAAAGAAGTACCATGGCAACTACATGTACATAGGTTGACTCAAAAACCAATTGTACCTTCACAACTTTGCCTGTGATTTACTTATGCTGTGCAGAGAATCATTAAGGTTGGAAAGGACCTTAAAGACCATAAAGTCCAACCAGCATCCCATCAGCTTTCTATATTCTCTTGATGGTGGGAAGGGGCAGCAGGCTGGTGATGACAGCAGGGCTTGCTACCTTTTTTGTCTACACAGATCGAGAAAGGGTCAAGAGAGACCAACTCTCTCCCTCCTTTCTTTTTGTTTTTTAAACCAGTATCTGCAGGCAGAGACCAAAGGAGAGATTTTTGTCTATGGAGGAACTGTGGAAAGAGGTGAATTTGTACCTAATACCCACAACAAAACATCTTACTGGTTAGAGCAGTGCTGTGACACAGCCATTGCAGTGCAGTACCGTGATGTCACAATAATCAGTGGAAAGATACTCCCTCCACACTTCCTCCTGCAAGTCAGATCAAGATCTGATAAAGCAGGAATTCCCAAATGTGATTGGACTGTTCCTCCTCTCTAATTGCTATTTAAGATCAGATTGTCACAGGTCACAGCTTGGCAGACAGCTTTTACACAAGAAATAAAACACAATTTTATGGAGTAGACATCACAAAGACCCTAATCTGAATTTGAGTGACCACAATAAGCCTGTAAGAGTTTGTCCCACACTGCCTGAACGTAACTGGTGTTAACATACACAAAGCATGGAAGTGGCTGTGCAATTGAGTTTTTCATATATCTGAGAGCACAGCTATTTCCTTCTGATAGCCTAGAAATTACAGGATTTCTATGGAAAAGAAAACAACCATATATATAAATGGATTACAAAGCTGATAACTGCTTGATAAATGGAGTTAATTTCAACATTAGAGAAGTTGCATGGGAAGTGAAAGAGCGAGATTGACATCTGAGTTGGCACAGACATTGGTCAACTGTTGTCCATATCTGTCCAATTAAATATGGAAATTGCAGGAAAACTTGATAAATGACTTTGACTTTGCAGTCAGCAGGGCTGCAGCAGTGTGAACAGGACCCAGATTTAATCCACCAAATTTAGTTAATATTGCAGTGAAATTAAAAAGGTCTTTTAAAAAACCCATACAGTTGTATGTTAGAAAGAATCTTAAGTACTAGACAAGTTGTCATTTACCCATGGTTAACATAAAATGTTGCTCAAAATAGTAATTTCCTGTTCTACGTCTAGAGAAGCACTGTCATAGGTAAGACAAAGACTTTCACTAGCAGTTAAGATTCTTGACTAAAAGTTAGCTTAGAAAGTCTTTAAAAAATCTGAATACAACTGTTACAAGTTGGAAGCTGCAAGTATTTGTAAGTACTTATAAAGCTTCTTAGATCTTGTGACTGAAGTATTTATAGAAATATTTCTTTCTATTTCCTGCAATACACTAGCATGTGAAAAATCAGTAAATTCACTGTTTAATTGGACACAACTGCAGCAACTGCCACAGGGAGTCAAACAGAACTGGTCCTGCAACAAGGCCTGCTGCTCCCTTCCATAGCGGAGGTGGAGTCATAGTACTGGACCAAATGGACAAAGGGATGAGACACATTTCTTCTGGAAGTCAGAGGTGTCCTGTGTTGAATCATGACAGTTTTTGCTGGCACACTGTAAAAAATCATCCAAAGACAAGCACACCCCCCACCTGAATCGATGTGCTGGTTTTTCACCCAGAACTTTGTGCCAGCTGATGCAAATCAAGTAAAACGTGCAGATCTGACCTAGCCAGCTACCTTAATTTTAGATCCAGCTCCTGGTCTGGCTACCCAACAAGGACTTGGGTTAAAATGTAAGAGCAAATTACAAGTGGCTGTGTGAGTGGCAAAGGAAAGAACAGACCCACAGAGTTGAAGATTTTAAGAGATAAATACTGTTATAAAATGATAACCTTACTGAAAACAACACAATTTGTCTACAAGACTGATAAATATTCTGAAGTGTTACAAGAAATAGCACAGAGTTGTAAAACCAGTAAATAGTTGCATTTTCTACACTGCAGTACAGCAATAGAAAGGATCAGCTTCTCAAAACACAACCCACTACATGTCCAGCAGGAAGTGGAAGTGGGCAACCTGCCTGGTAGGATACATTGAAAAAGCAGTTTAGGTGATAGACAGCCAGGGAAAGAGCACCGTGGATGACATGTTATTGTATAGATGGTATATTTCTCTCTTGTAAGTAATATTAATGAAGTAGTAACTGTGAGTTTAGCACCTATCAGTTAATAGTATTAATTATGTTAAGATACGCATTTCTTTGTCAGAATTGCCATTTCAAGAAAAGGTAGACCTGGGCTACCTGTTTGAAGGGATCCTTTTAGATCCACCTTTCAGTGCCTCACTTCTTAGAGGGAAGCTGCTGGTTTTTCAATGGAAAATTTTTATCTGAAGTTTCCAATAAGTAAAATATGGGCATTTGTAGGAGAAGATTCAAGTAAAAATGATCCACTTTAATGGTATGAACATTTTAAAAGGTGAAGAGATGGCTCTGTAACGTACTAATTTTGTGCAGAAAATTTATCACATGGGAGTGCTGAATTACAGCATTACAGAAACTGAAGCTGTCAGGGCTATCAGTGAAACCAATAAACGAATCTGTACATGGTGTGGGACAAATACATGACTGGAACAGCTAAGGAATGTACAGTACTACTGACTGTGTGAACAGCTGCAATTCCTACTAATCTTCGGCTCACCAAAAATATACAAGTTTTAAAATGGAAATCTAAGGCACACAAAATACCATAATGATTTGATGTATACTGTATATTACATAGTCAATAAGCATAAAACTGCTGGTACAAAACAATGGCATAATATTGGTTCTGTTTTATCATTATTTACAATCCCTTCATATCCTCTATTTAATATTAAGCTTTGAACTAAAATTTGCAGCATACCCGGTTTTTACAAGTTTTAGTTAAAATAGGTAAGATACAAAGAACTGGTTCAATTCCTCCATCCTCTGCCATCAATAGCTTTGTTAATTTGAACAGGAATCTGTAGAACTGAACCCAAGATCATTACATAGTGATTGCTACTTCAGACCTGGCTCCTGCAAACACTGCACGTGGCTCCAGGAGAACAGTCTCATGGATCTACAGCCGCACCAAAGGATTTGTAGCACCAAGGTCCTGACTGGCACTATGTGTTCAAAACACCATTGATATACTTTTCGTACCGAAACTGTGAATAGAGTTCTTGCACTTCAGCTTCTCAAGGAAAAAGCACCTTATCTTTAAATAAAGCAGATCCAGATAGTTCATATTCCTCTATACAGCACCACTACAGTATAATATTATCAAGTATATTATTAGTATGTTTTCACACTGGAAAAGTGACTTCATTCTACCTACAGGTTCCCCAGCCGGGGCGGGCGCCGAGGCAGAAGGAGGGGACAGCTTTGTGTGTGGGCCTGATCCTGCAGTGCTCGGACCCCAGGGAGTCCTGGCATCAGTGCTCCTCCTGGCTCCAACCGGCTCGCATAGAAGAAGTTGCAGGATGAGGTCAGTCCTTAGCTAACGTCGTCATTTGGTCATTTGTTTAAATAAATAAGTTTAAACAAGAAATACATAGGAGAGGAGAATCAGAAAGAAGAGTGGGATGCTACAGTATTTAAAAGCAATGGAGTGTCTTTTCCCTCTGGTTTAGCAAATACTCGTTTCATGATATGTCACTTTCTCAAGAGAAATGAAGAACATGAATTTCAAGGAAGGATACAACCCTTTCCATGTGAAATGTATAAATTGCTTCGAAAATTTGCAAAACATTTTTGTAAAAAAACTGAACTCAGAAAGTTGGTGAATATTACAGGTAGGTTATTCTTAACAAAAAATTTGCTGCTAAATATTAGAAATTTGATAGTTTTCCAACACTTCCTTTGTATTTTTCCCAAATTATTTTTTTTACCAGAACAGAATAAGGCAGCTCTAGGGGGTATTTTTTTATCCCAAAACAATCCTACCACTGAGGCATTAGGAACATTTGGTCGCCATGTTAACTTAGAACGCTGCAAACAAATGAGACCGATGCACTTATTGCTCAAAGAAACCATAACAAATGCTGCCTTTAAAAAAACCAGATAATATTCATAACTCCCAATAACAACACGTATTGACCAGGCATCTCCTCATTTCATGTTTGTACACTCTCTTGAAAAAGAATAAAAGGTTCTATAATCCATAACTGTTTGTTTATATGCAACATAAAATCTTCAATGAAAAAGGGCAAGTTAAAAACAACCACATATGCTATCAGCATACATCCTGCAGCTGTAACACCATGGAACTCTACACAGCAAGAATAAAATCATTTCTTCTGTAGAGTATGCACAAACCTTAGACAATATGATCCTTATACTATACTATTTCAAGTTAATTTTAAAAATAGAAAGTGCTTTTAAAATATATATTTACAGCTTAGAAACAACTTCCAGCCATCATTACCAATAACTTCATTCTACTGACAAATCTAAAGAACAAAATTCATTGGTTTTCTAAAAGACTTATCTGTAATTTGGACTATATAGCAATGGTTGGAAGTTGTTAAAGCAATGGCACCATGAAGTAATAATTCAGCTTATTTATTTTTAACTGTTTGATGTGGTTAAGCACCAAGAGCTGTGTAGAGCTATAACTGTATAACTTGATTTAACACCATAAAATGTGAACCTGTTAAAATCCCTATAAATGATTTTTGTAGTAAACAGACAATTTAAAGCACCAAAATATAAACTCCTAAAGGTAATAAACTGAATGATTCAATCAAGGTTAATAACCTAAACAAAATCTTTTTTAGAATGTATTAAAACTATACAGCTTTTTTTTTGCTTAAAATGTGCTTGAGCACCACCAAATGTTAAAGTCACAGTTTAAGAAGAAATTCCCCCCCTTTTTTTTGTTTTTACCTCAGCCTTAAAATGGTTGAGATGAGCAAATAGTAAACGACACGAGACTTGTTCTTTAACAGCACCTTAAAGAAACACCGTGTAACTGCACCAGGAGGGGCACACGACACCGACACCTACGCCCAATGGTTGTAGGGCCCTGCCACTCGTGTCAGGGCGTACGAAGATACTGTGATTACGTTATCCTTGGTTACTGTTAATGCTCTGCGGGATGGAATTTGGTTTAACTCGTTGTCTTCATAGAAAATATCTCTGTTTTCACTTGGTTGCTTTGCTTTCCTGTTGCTAGAGTTCAGTTCAGGATTCTCTGTTCCTAATCGTTCTGCGTCTTTTTCTTTTTCTCTCGCCCTCTCGGCCATTTTTGCTTCCCACATGGCTAAACCATGTTTTGGCTCATTTAAATTTTTGTGTTGGTAAAAAACTAAAGAAATTCTTGTGGGATGATTGCGGTTGGGTTTTTTAATTGGTGTGGTAGCATGGAGTTCACGTCTTGCACATTCAATTAAGATAGAACCATGAGAAGGTGCCACAGCAACCCCACCAATATCATCATCCAAAAAATTGTGCTCGCTGTCTGACCACAGTTCCTCAGCCTTTTCTTCAGAATCAGCCGGTTGTGCCAGTGCACTGTTTTGCTTTTCATCAACACAGTCAAAGTCACACATTTGTCCTTGATGGGAGCTGCCCTTTTCCCCTGGGCACCCCTGGGAACAGTCAGCTTCATTTATGACAGCATCCTTTGCCGAAGAGCTTAGTGCTACTGACGAGTCACAAGGGCTGATCATCTCTGAGAAAGCAGAATTGTCCAACTGAAGTTGACAATTCTGTTTGTCTGGCTGATGTTCAAGTATAGTGGGCAGGGGCTCTTTGTGGGCTGGGAGGCCTGAAGCAGTGACCTCGGGAAGAATCGGTGGCACACCATTCACCTTATCGTTCAGCAGAATTCCAGTATAGTCTTTGACCGACACATCAAAGTTCTTGCAATTAACATAAGGTGTCACATGAGGTTGCTTGGTACTGCATTCAAAATACCCGTACGGAACTGAAAAATCTTGTTGAATATTAGTCACTGCAGTTAGGCCAGGCTTATGTGCGAGAGACGGATAAGGATGTAAACTATCCACCTTAAAGGGGGAGGAAGTCGTGTACTGTTTTAATAAAGAGCAATTTTTAGTAGTGTTTGAAGTATGCTTCATGGCATAAAGGTGGTTGGAAGTCTCCATTTTTATTCCAGGTTTTAAAGCATCTGTTTTGTTCCCTAGAAGAAATGCACACCAAAGTGTAAGTACTTCTCAATCAATAAAATACAATATAAATAATCGATAAAATCTCTTATATTTTCATACTTGCTTTCTAAGATGAAAAATGCACATTGACTACAGATTTTTCAAAATGGTTACTTTTCTTTTTAGGAATATCTCTATGACTGTAATTTTATATCTATCTATCTATCTGTCTATCTATCTAAAGTAACCTTGCTCAATTAACGCTTTAACCATTTCCAGTCAGGCTGCTGGTGTATAAAATAGAAAGGTATTTCAGAGAGGGATGAAGAAAATAAACAGATAAAATGAAATAACCACTGAATCCCAATTCACACAGCCCAGTCCTACAGAAATGCTTCCCAGCAGCTGACTGCTGGCCTTCAGTTTTTACATAGTTGATGAAATTCAGTCTGAAATTCAGCCTGTGAATCAGTCAAAATTCTGACCTGCCTTAACCCCACATTATGATCAAAGGAAAAAGCTTGTTTATGGATCTTGTCCATCACAGCAAAAACAGTTACTGAATGAATTACAATGATTCATGCATTCCACTACTGACTCAGAAAATTGTCTTTAAAAAAAAGCATCTGGCAACATGCTCCAGGTAAATCCATCCTTGCAAAATGAATTTTGAGTCATGTGATTTGGCTGTCTTCCATCTTTCCATCTAATTGCTTCATTATTTCAGATCTCTGTGCAGACATCCTTGTTCAATTTCTGTCAGTTCCCTAATCAATTTCTAGCCATGGCTGCCTACTGCTGGGCTTGGTTGGGGAACAGGCTCCTCACATGACTGATTCTCATCATGGGTAGGTTCAGCCCAGAGTCCATGGGAGTAGTGGGAAGGAATTCCATCGACTTTGATGGGCTTTGCATCATGCTCTGCAATGGCTTTACATGTGTTTTGCCAGCAGACTGGCACCTCACAGAGAACCCTTGCTTACTCTCATAAAAGACTGTCTCTGCCAGTGTTTCTTCTAAATACACAGAATGGTTAATTGTTTTACACAGTGTAGAAGCACTATTCTTTCTTCTACTCTGTCTCCTAGTAATTTATAAATTAGTGATGAATTAAAAACATTCCTCCAATAGGAATGCAAAAAATTCAAAGTGATATAATGGCAGGCACAATAGTTAGTATGCAAAAACTGAAAGCTGTACAGGGACATGAGGAGGCCACATCAACTCTTTAAAAATCCGTTCTATGAAATAAAACACAAAGCATTTAATGACATTAACAGCCCCCACCCCAGAGCAAGGCCTTTGCCCTAAAGATTTTAAACATAGCATTTGAGAATTGCGTTCTCCATCACCTCAGAAGAGAGACACACAGTCTGTGAAAATAATTTTAACAACCCACAGCACTCAATTACGAAAGTGTAGCAAATGGATTTTTGATTTTAAATGTTATCCCCCCAAAATGCAGACTTTCTTTGAAATAAGTTTACCTGGTATTTCTCCCCTTAAATCTGCTACATAGGTCTGGATGTCTCTCATGAAATAAAATTCAAAATTACAGTAGATGGGCTAATTTTCCTCTCTTCTTCCTAACAGGCTGTGCTTTAATTTTATCTTTCACCCACTAATCAGAGATTTTAAGTCCATGGCTTCTTCATCCATGGCTTCTTCCACCTCTTCCTTATTTTCTACTTCTCATGACTGCCCAGTCCCATCCAATAGTCCTACCCTGTGGAGGCCTGACCCAAGATCTGACACCCGGTACCACAGTGTAGACCAGCAGTGCCCCCACACACCTTGGCCCAGGCACAGCTCTGTGCTGCCCAGATGGGGGCTGAGGCAGAGGAAAAACCACAGCCTCCCTGGCACCTGCTGCTGACAGACTCCACTGCCCTGCTCCTTGTTAACAGTGCTGCAAGGGACAATTTGCACTGTCATTTGATAAAACCTGGGGGATTTTGCAAATCTCTTGCTATGCAGCAGCATCTGTGCCATTGATAGGAAATTATCACAGCTCAGATTCTGAGAAAGCCATTGTCTGCCACAGGAAGTGGAGAACACAGTTATTGTACTTTGAAGTGACAGAAATTCAAGTTGCTTATTTAGGTAAACATTCCAACAGCATTCTTTCAAGATGGTCAAACTGCCATTATTTATTAGAATAAGAGAACTTGGAAATACTTCACAGGCGTTCACATACCACCAACTATTTTTGGGTAATCACCTGTATTTTTTTCTGCACCAAGAGACAACATTGGCTACAGTGACTTGTTCATTAGCCCTTAAAATGCAGAATATAGGAGTAGTTTATTTTGAAGGAGCTTTTCCCTCCCATCAGATGTGTAACAGAACACAGAACCAGAACCAACTGGCAGAATTTCATAAGCGTCACTCACCTAAACAATGCAAAGTGTTGCCAAGATTTTCTGGGGCTTCAGTTTTCAGTTTTACTGGTGTTGAATATTTTTTATCTACTAATGGCTGCTTTTCAGTCAGGGTCCTCCTTGTGTCTGGCTTCTTTTTCTTGGTAGCTCTGAGAGGCTCAGCCAACATTCGCACTTCTCTGGGGAACGCTGTGAGCACCTGTATGGCTCCGGCTTTTATCTTGGCTTCCAGGCCCTCTTCAGTGCCAAACTCATCTGTTTGTGAGATTTTGTAAAGAGGCAACACATGGAGCTGTTCATCGCTTGGAATCACCCCCACTCTCCGGTTATCTTCCTTCGTTAACGTACAGACCTGGCATGAGCAGAATCAGTTACAAATAAACCACACACAAACCACAAGTTACATAAAGACTCAGGAGTCAGTCATCCTAGGCTTCACTGCTTACTTGTATTCTATGGCCGCAGTGCTATGGGGCTTTCAAATGCAAACATCTGACAAATACTTGTTTGATCTGTGATGACACAGAAAAACTATTAGTACTTTAAGATCAAGGCACATGTCTTGGACAGGAAAGTGAAATTTCGGCTCAGGTTACAGTATCCACACATATATGCCAACCTTGGTAAATAATCTCAGCTGTAAATATACTGTAAGTTCCTAAGCATTCCGATTATTTTCTTTTAACACATAAATATATCTTTGATGTTCAGATTAATTTTTAAGGATTACAAAATACGAAAAATTTTTTTTGCATTAAACAAGAAATTTATATGATCTGGAATTTGTTCTATGATTTGGAATTGGTTTTGGTTTTTGTTTTGGCTGGCAAATGAAAAAAAAAACCAAACCAGCACAGTCACTCATACTGCTCTAAATTTTTTGCAAATCTCAGCTCTAGCTCCCTCCCTCTCTCAACATTTTCTTAAATTAACATCCTGCCGTAATTAACTCACAAGACCCAGGAAATGTTCTCCTAGGCTACTGCCCTACTTCCTGTTACTCTGTGTTGTGAGATCCTGGAGTCCAGAGGAGAGTGCTGGTTATATCCAGTTTGATGAGCACACATCAGAAATGTGAATAAATATTTCAACTTATTGCAATTGTTTTCTTATCATCATTATAAGTGCTGAACATTTCCAGCACTCCTTGAGTTCCAGCTCTTACTAACACTAACCCTTCCCCTTGAAAGCAGTGGTAACACTGGCACTATGATCCCTCGTGTCATTCCCAAGGGATAGCAACAGCTCTGTGTGCCTGAGCATGTGTACAAACATTCACCCTTTTGCAGTTTTGTCACTTACATTCCCAAGGGACTGCTACATGGCTAGAATGCCATACATCAATATCATGGCTTAGGTAAGCTGCTATTTTGCAGGAGTTACTAACTACACACATAAAGCAATGGGAGCACCATCTAAGGATGAGATTATACTCCCTAAATGGAAGTGTATCATTCCAGCATCGTATAGGCTGAATCTGATGCCTATCATAAACAGTCAATCCAATTTCCCACAATCTTGTCACCGTGCCTAACATTCCAGAGGAGAAGAATGTTATTATTTAGGGGGTGAAAAAAACCCAAACAGTTTATATTTTACAGCACAGCTTTTGCATAAAGGCATCACACAATTATTTCTAGAAAAATAAAATTACAGAACCACAAACTAAAAATCCTGAACCAAAAAGGTGGTGGCTAGGACTTTATCAGTAGCTCTATGCAAAGCTTGGCAGTTGCAGAGCAGCAAAAGGAGGAAATCTGAGGGGCAAAGACAAGGAAGAGCTTTTCAGGAGGCAGATGGAAGGGATGGAGAGGGGGCTCTAAGGCAATTAGCAGCTGCTTTGTAGCGCTCACTGAGGTGCCGACTCCATGCGTACTCACCTCCTCTGGGCAGCCTCTGCACTACGAGGGAGATTTAGAAAAAACAACAAGTTGTTCCATGAGCAGCGATTGGCACCTTACTTCCTTTGGGCTTCTCCATCCCCGCACTCCCACACACCCGGGCCCAGCAGTGATCCCTGCTCCCACCTCTGCTGGGCACCAGCCAGCGGAAGCGGGGCCTGCCTGAGGCTCGGGGCCATGGCTGCAAGGACCCTGCCACCTCCTCCCTGGATCCGGCTCCCCTCACTCAACACTGACATTTCACAACTCACAACAAGAGGTTAGAAAATCTCCAAAGACAATTCAGTTTCTGCCATTTCAGTGAAATCTGTTTGAAACTGGTCAGAAGATGCCAAATTATTCAGGAAGGGTGTGAGAGGGTCAGACATATAGAGAGCATGATTATATATGACTGATGTTCTCAGAAAGCCCAGTGCACTTCTCCCCTTCTAAATGATAAACAAAAGCACTAATAAAGTCAGCTTGGAGGGGCCTGGCTCCCACTTGTTATCATCAGAAACTGGGCAATGGTCTTTTAGAGTACCATGTCCAGCCTGTAACTGGCCCATGCACTAGTCTGAAAAACATCTTGAAGATTAAATCCACAATATTTATTTTTTTCAAAATTGAGACCCTTATCCAATTTACAATTATAAATTTCCATGCAAAAGCCAACACACTCTGGAACAAGAAAGATGAAGAACTGTTTTGAGGGCGGTAGTATATTGACAGAACTATGGTGAAAGTACTGCCAACTCCAGCAAACACCATATATTAAATACTGAGTTGGAATACATATTAGGAAATTAATGTACATCCAAAATTGTATCCAGACCTGAAGACCAGCACATCTACAGCCTAAATACCACAACACCAATTTTAACACATGTATACTCACATGGTCAGTGCCCCCTTAAAATATATTAATATAAAATTGAGGATGCAATGGCAAACAGATAACTGAAAATTAATGATATGGGAAAACCAGTCATTAAGGGTGTACAGATGTACACCTTTAACTGTAAGCTAAAACCTTACAGTTAAAGGTATAAAGTCTCACCAAATGAGAAATATCTGCTTAAAAAAAACCCTCCAATATTTGAATCTGTGCAAAATATTACATTAAGGAACTTAGAAGCTATTGCTGAGAAGTGAAAAGCAGTATTTTCTATTGATACTGACACTGTTGCAAACTGACCAAAATGAAACACAAACATAAGAAAACCATCAAGTCTCTCAAAGGCCATTTACAGTGTGAAGCTGCATATCCTGATGCTCTGTTTTTTCCAGAACATGCAGCTAAATCATCCAGGATGCTCAAAGGCCAAAGAAATGTTGGCCAAATGGTTTGTTTAGGTTTCCAATGTGCTTGGTGATCAAACCCATTACCTATTCTGGATTAAGTGATGTCATGGTAAAAACTGCATGTTTATGAAACTTTATTATTATTCCCTTCTTTTAAACTTAAAATGCACCAGGAACTCAATATAATTCCCTCCAGACATCCATCTGTAGCCACACAGCTTCCATTGTGTTATTCTGGGTCTCTTTGATCTGTCTGTGTCCTCTTGAACCTCACATGTAGAAATGATGGAGCCTTTTCCACTGTGTTGTAATAACAGATGTTTTACATTCAAGTTTCAGCAGAGCAGTCAAACAGCCTTTCTAAACCTGAAAGATGGAATCAGGTTTCCTACCCACCCCCTCCCTGTGCAGCTGGAGACAGAGCAGGTGCCACTGGGGACTCGGGTGCTGCTACGGCCTTGCCCACCATTACACATACAAACATCTTTGCTTTTCCTTCGCAGCCGAGACAAACCACGTTATCCTGTTGGCCTGATCTACCCTGAACAGGTGTGTGTAGGTCAGAACCAAAGAAGGGAACCCCAAACATGTTTTCCTTTTGCCCACTTCATGCCCCCCAGGCTGTGCCATCAGACAGGTGACACAGGTACAGCACAGGAACCTCTGGGAGCTCACAGGTTAGCCGAGGAAACTTCTCACATTTCTCCATTTGCACAATATAAAAACCTAACAGAAATCCTTCCTTTACAGCCCCAGGAGTTCATCTTTCCTCCTATTTGTTATAAGCTGAAGCACCAATTTAAGCACTTGGTACTCTTGCAGCTCCCAAAGCAAGCCAGGGGTGCGGAATGTGGTGTAACCATGCACAGGACATCCTGTCAGCTACTGCAAAGGCCTGGAGCCACAGGCAATGGTGTGATGAGCTGTCCCTGCAGAAATACAGTAAGATATGGCTCAAGCAGAGGGTTTGAGGGTTTTATCCAAATCAGGAGGAGTTTGTTGATAGATTGGTGCTTGCCACTACTTCGTTCTACTGCCAGTAATAAATTACATATTGTAGCTGCCCTCAAAGCATAGATTTATCTTCCTCCCCTTCCTCCCATGTCTTCTGCAGACTGTGTGGCACCAGGGATTACACACAACTGCAGCTGGTCTCTCTCCTTCCTCAGCCCCAGCAACAAGGGCTCTGTGCCCCCTTGGATGAGGAATACCCACATACAAGCTGCAGAACCAGTGACAGCCTTTTTGTCCCAGTCACTTTTAAACCCCAAATATCAGTGACTTAAATGGATTCCCACAGGTGTGAAGGACATGACCCTTCACAGCTAATCTGAAAAAGAAACAAAAGTACTTACATTTCACAGACTCCATCAATAACTATAAAGCCTTTATCTGTTGCTCATTTAGCTTCATATCCATAAGGAACATGCACCCTAACACTGCAGCTGTACATCAGTGGCCCTTAGGAGAACGTTAAGAGATGACAAAAGAGTCTAAGTAAAAGTGAATGGTATATTTATTGCCTTAAAGGTTCTTTAAAAACTCAATTTGTAGGCAGAAATTACTTTTGCTTCTTTCAGATAAACACATTCGTTTACATCTCTGTAGAATTGTCAAGCATGTTCACTCTATTACAGAGCAAGCAGGGGACAGTAGTGTTTGTTTTCAGCTTTCTACCAGAAGCAGCTCTGCTAAATTCAGGGCTTGACTCTGCTAGCCAGGAACAATGTTCAGCAACTCACATCTCCAGTGATAATTACCTTTTAATGGTAATCCCCAATTTGCATAAGTTAAGATGTACTATTCTCTCTTGTATCTCCAGAGGGCATTTCCAAGACACCCCCACTGCTAGCACAAACTTTACAGGATTATTTATTTTAGAATAAAATAAAAATATAGAAATACAAATAGAGCAGCTGATCAAATATACATACCGAGAAAAATGCATGAATGCTTTTCAATATATTCTTTTAAGAGTACAGTAAACTTATTCCTTATTATGAACTTCATTTAAATCCTTTGCTGAACTTATGTCTGTGCCTGGTTTAAATAATTTGAGGAGACTCTGGGTTGGGTACCCTGTGCAGAATTCCTGTAATACTTGTGGTAAAAGTGATTCACCAGCGATGAAAGGAGAAAATGAAAAGGTGTCACACTAACAGAGCCAGCAGCATTTGCCATTATCAACTTACAAGGTATTTACTTTAACCCTTTCAGCCTAGAAGAACTTTAGATTTTATTTACAAAGATTTTGTGTTGGAGTAAGGAGAAAGGGAAGAAACTTAACAACAATAACAAGGGCCAAGATGACAAGTATACCATGTAATGTCTTTAAAATGTAAGGTGTGACAAGCAGTTAAAAAAAACCAAGTGAAAAATAGTAAAGTCATGGATGCTGGAGGTTTTTAGAGCAGTGCAAATTGTTCTCATTCTGTTCATTACCACATTATCAGAAAGCAATCTATGTGAGAGCTGTCACCTCAGTTAGAATTGTGCTTGCACTTAGTACATTCCTACAGACTCACTGACATAATACATCAACAGTTATGTAAATAACCCCTCCATCGTTATGATCAGTGATTTATAAGAAATCATCATGTGTTTTAAGCTAACTAGGCAGCCACAAAGCAGCTTCTGGAACTAGACAGGAATGCAGGAGGTGCTGGTATTACATGTACTAATTTCTTTTTGTGTCCTTACCACTAGATTTCCTACCAAGTATTACCAGACTTGGTTATAAGCCAAAATTAAGAACCCTAATTTTGATTGTCATCAAAATCTGGACTGAAGCAAGCCCAGCATGTCCTGCCACCCTGTTTGCAAAAAATCAACTTTTTTTGCTTTAGGCTTCCAATTCATATGACTGTAACTGTACACAGACAGGAACAGCAAACACTGTATGTCCTGTCATCACAGCCACAGCTCCTCACTGGGGAGGCTGCACAGAGATCAGGAGGTAACTCCCAGCTCCAATTCACCTTCATAATGTCCCAGTTCAAGTAGCTAAACTCAAGTGTTGATACTTACAGCTATTTTCTATTTACAAATAACCCCTTGCTGCAAGTACACTAAAGAGAAATCCTATCTAAATAAAGAGAACACAGGTATGCAATATTTATTTGTGAGTGAGCTACCCATGAAAACCAGATTCCAAGGCATAGTTTTCAGCAGCTATAATCATTTGGTCATGTTCTGCAAAACTGACAAAATTTGGCAGAACTTGGTAGAAAGTGATAGTGATAAGTTCTGGTCCATACAACGACCTTCCACAAGTTGTAATGTTCCATGCTTCTGAGACTTGGAATTACTTGCAAACACACCACATACAATCCATAAAGTATCAACACCAGCAAGGATAATGTGAAGCTGAAATAACATCAGGTGATTACGGATAAATGCAGTTGTAGAACTATTCTCCAATATATTCCTCAAAAAAGGTTTAATTGTCCCTCCAGGTGCTTCTGGCCATAACTTACAACTTTCCTGGGATCCAATATGGCAAAATGAGTAGCAGACTCAGCTGCCATTTCGTCTTTAATTTAAGAGGAAATGGAGCACTTAAACTATTCTTTTCAGAACATCTAAACTAAATTTCATCAAAAAGCATATTGTGCAGCTTGTCTGACAAGGAGGTCTCATTTTCAAGTTTAGAGTCTTTAAGGGCATCAAATTCCTATGCTTCAGAGGCAATTTTGCAATGTATACTTCCAACACTAAACAAAAATAATAGTCTATTGAGGACTGGCACTCCTGCTGGATTCCCAGACCTGCTTCCATACTTTAAAGGAACGGACATTTGCTCACCTTACAAGCACACAATTAACATCACACAACTGTACCAGTCATTTTATTGCTGTCACATACAAATGCTCAATGTTAACTATAGGTGTAAATGCAACACTTTATTGAATCACAGCAACACAGTAATTCAATTTGCATTTCCAAATTAAAAAAAACCCCACATTTCTAGAGTAGGCAGAGATTTTAAATAGATTTTTTCGAGATATACATCCTTTGATAGAGAAGTTACTCTTCTTACCTGCACTGCTGTACAAGAAGTCACGCTTGCTATTTCGAGCACTGCAATGCTCCAACTGCTCAAAGAACATTGCCAGTTTTATCTTTTCTGCTTTGAGCTTGTCTTTCTTCAACACTATGGTCTTAATTTCTAGAAGATCACTTAGCTGAGTAATTCCCAACCAATTTTCTCACTGGCAATCCATCAAGGTATTTCATACAACAGCTACACCAACCAATCTGTGGGTTTTTCTTTCATACTGAGATTTAAAGACCGTAATAGTCACCTGGCTCCACCAAGATTTCATACTGTCTACTTTCTGACCTGTAACTACATTAACATGAAGCCTAGTTAATGCCCAGTGAAAGAAACAGTGAATTTGATGAGCCTGGGCAAGCTAAGTTCGTAATGAATTAGTTTGCTTTAGCTCTTCCTCTACAGAGGTCTGTACAGCTCCTTGGTTAGACAATTACTTGCCTTTAACATCAACCCTCTCCCAGGAATAACTTATCTGCCCCCTGGCCAGGCCTCTCCAAAGGGCTGAATGTCTTTACAGAATGGAGGTATTTTGTAGGAAGGATCACTCCCATCCCCTTTTTTGATCTGTTCTGCAATAAGATGAACTCATGTCCTCTGTAGACAGTAACAAATATATGCAAATAACATGGGCATTGATAAATGGCAACATGCAGTCAATTTTGAAATAACTTCGAAACCTTTATGCAAATGAACCCACTTTAGAACTCTCAGTAATCCCAGTGAACAGCAGAAATGTGAAGATGCTGCATACATACCACAGTGCTCCCATTGTGCATGTTGTGGGTGTCTTTGTGGGCGTGGGCACAGAAATCGATGCACGCAGTGACACCAGAGAAGGGCCGGCCGTCCTTGGAGCCCAGCCGGCAGTCGGGGCCCATGTGCTCATTTTCCACCTGAAAGGAAAATAAACTACAGATGCTCGGGACTGAAAGCGTGGGTTTGCAACCCCACGAGCCACCAGTAGCTTTGTGACAGAATCAAGGCAGCCAGACAGACTCAGTGATTTGAAAGGATGTATTTTCCTATGAAACATGTAACATTTACAGCTGGATGCCAATGAGATAATCAGGTCAGCCACAATCAAAATGTCTTGGATAGTAAAAACATTTTATTTACAGTATTATCTCTAAGCATTTTTCACATATGCCCAGCTCAGGGTGCTACTTAACCACCAGTTCAAGTAAAGAGGTGCAGTGTATGGAAACCTGCCAAATGCACTGGGATTCATGGCCCCGGCAAAGGCTGCAGCTGCACCCAGGAACACGCTCTGGGGCTGCTTCTTGGATTGAAACTGCGCTGCTGTTCAGAGCTGGATGTCACAGACCTACCTGGTTCTGGAAAGCTTCTGGAGCAAGCTTCTTATAAACCGGAGCCACGTCAGTAGCTAACGTTTGCAAATTGTTTTCAAGAAGTTCCTCCTGCAGGGAAAGGCAACATTCGATGCTGCAGTTTGCTTTAAAAGAATCTCAGCCAGTTTAGAGATGCCCAATAGGTCAGCTTCTATCTCATGTTTTATTAAACTGACTTCTGTTCTGCTGCCTTTTGTCACTAACCATAAATGTCTACTTTTGCATGACTAAACCAAAACTGTTAAACAGAAATCAGCCAAATAACAACAGAGGATACCTGCTAGGTCAAAGGAACACAGCACACAGGAACTAATTTCTGCATTATTTTCCATACACAGTCAAGGAGTGAGGTATGTTGCACTCAAAAACACGGAAGTAACATCCAGAGGAGAAAAATTGTACCCCAAGCTGAGTGGGGGTGGAAGCCCAGGTCTTCTGTTAGTGTTTTGCTTATGGGGGCCTTAGCCTATGCTGACACACCATATCAGTTAAATGCTCCTAATAGCATTTAACTTCAGCTCTTAGGTCTTCTCTCAGGTACTTTTCTCATATTGCAGCAGAACTTCTAACAGGAACATTTGTTAACTATTTTGTTCTTTGGAGGGGCAAAACTCAGGACTTAATGGAAATAACTGCTAGATTAATTTAACTAGATTTAGAAATAATACTCCCTTCCCTAGGCTAAGCCATATAAACACAGAATTAGCTAGGCAGGCTTCTATGGCAGCATCACATTTAAGCTCTTATTTGTAGAAACAATCCCTAAATTCTTATCCTAAGTTTTTGCTTTTCCAGGAAAATCACCAACTAACTGGGAAAGCAGAGGACTGTGACAGACTCCCTAATTTCTTTTCCTCCAAGGACCAGACTTTGAGAGACAACTGCAGCTTCAGTTTCTCATAGTGTATATTGGGAAAAGGTAACAGCTTGCTTCATTTTGTTTAAAAAAACTCAAACCCACTTATCACCACACACTGTAAACACCAACATACATAAACATCAGGAGACTTCACTTTTTTCAATGTGATGTTACATTACAAGATCATACTGTATTTTTAACTTGTACTAAACCCAGTTTATCAGCTGTAAATGGCTACCACAAGGTTTTCTGAACTGCATTGAAGGATAATGTATCCTTAATTATCCATCCTACCAGAAGGATATCTATCTTAGGAACCATTCTTTCCTCAGTATATTACACCCTTTACCTCATCTCACTCAGCATCAGAAACCTACAGAGAAAATGCATGCACAGAATGCTCCATGCATAGCATTATACAGGGGGAGAACACACAGGGAGTGGCAGAAGACAGAGGAGGAACGGGATCCCTAAAATGAAAGAATACCCAATAAATACATTTTGCTATAAACTGAAAGTTTATAAAACAAATTCCCTCTTGAGACAAGCAGAGCTGGTTTTGGCCTGCTGTGCCTCAGGCAGGTGTTCAGTGAGGAGGGCAGAAGGGCAGCGTGTGCTCTGTTGTGCTGAGGCACAAGCCCCCACCTCAGGCCCTAATGTGGACTCCACACGGCTCAGAGGAGACTGAGGGCTTGCATTCACACACATGTGCATGAGAAATACTTCATAAACTCTTTCAGGACAAAAAGTCAGGAGCTGGGAGAAATATTTACCTACAGTGAATCAAGTGCCATCTCTCTTAAGAAACGATGTTTCACACTGTGTGTACATAAAAAGATTACTGGCAGGGTAACCCCAGCAGAGAACCTGGTACCTGAGTGCCTCAAAATATGTCAGCTGTGCTAGGAAAGATGTGGTACTGTTATATAGGAGCTCCATAGGAAGTGGGGTTACGGACACCTACAGTCAGAACAAAAGACACTTTGGAGTCACCCTGAGAAGTATCTGTTCACCAGGCAGTGGTTACCAGCTTACAACACCTTTATTCCTTCTTCGTGAGAATATTTTCAATGTAAAAAAACTAATGTTGTCGGATTTTTTTTTTAAAGAGGTTTGTTACTTCACCTAATCCATCACTATTTTCTGTGCTACCTCACCTGTATGGCATCACTAACACTCATAAGCAGCAATTACAGTATCATTTCACTGCATAACATTTTAGTGTATTCATTCCTTCAAAACTACTTCAAAAACATGCTGTCCACAGAAAAAAACCAGTATATTCTTGGTGACAGAGGGGAGCCCAGACTGTCAGCTCGTCCTACAGCAGTGGGAAAGCAGTGCAACTCCAAGGCACAACACTTTCTGTGCCAAGGCAAAAGGCCTGAATCCCTGAGCTACAGGCTTGGCCCTTAGAAAAAGGCCTTTACTTACAAAGAATTAACATTTCAGAGTTATAGAGTGAGCTAAATATGCATGCAGAAAAGCATAAAGAATAATTTTATGGTATTTAAATACATAGTAATTATTCCACTGAATGAATCTTCAGTGTCTTTTATTCTAAGTACTACAGTTATAAAAACTTTGTTGGGGGTGAGTCTGTGGTAAGTTACACATGCATGTGGGAGAGAGAAGGGCTGGAGAATGCCTAGTTCTGAAAATCATCAGAAAAGGCATTTTGAGCAAAAAAAAGAAATAAATCTTACTTGTTTAGGGTCATCAGTGAGAAGCCTAAATTTCCTGGGGTTTTTGCTCCTGGCAAACTTACAGCCATTGAAATACATACTCCATGAACAGCCGAATGAGAATGATGCTCCACAAGTTTCTGGGTCAAGTCCTTGACATGCACAAGTACGACTACAAAAGGAAATGAAGACACATCAGGTCAGCTGGCAACACAGCTCTTGGGTCTGGGGTTTTTTTTAGGTCGGTGCTATTTCTTTTATAATACAGAGCATAACAAAGGAATTTGTGAAATTCATGGCTCAATCAGGTATTTTCTATTACGAAAATACTCATGTGTAGAGGGCTGACTTTTCTGCACAAAGACAGTCTCAACTTCCCCAACATGTAATTTTGGGACAGAAATATAAACACTCAGTTATAGCTATATAAATACGCCCATACTTTCATTTTGACTTCTCCAGTTGGATAACACTTTCAACCAAGAAAATAACCCCGCTACTACAGCTTACCCCAAATCCAATAGCTCCTGTCTTATATGCAACAATACCATTAACTCCAAATTGATCTGACTTTTTGGGTATGCCCTTTGAGAACACAAGCATTAGACTTAGGTCCCCATACAGTTCTGAGAGTCTGCTGAATGTGGGCTACACAGAAATAAGCACACAGGCAGCACTGCAGTTGCAATATATTCTCTAATCAATTAAACTAAATTCCTCTCAGAGGCATAGAGAGGAAGATCCTAGTCTTGAGTGTTCAACCTCACGTCTACTTTACAAAGTCACAAATCCCCTTCTTGGCAGCTGTTTTAGCACGGCTGTGTGCACAGGGCACGCTGGCCATGTTTGGGCAGCATGCACAGAGCCAGGACAGTGGCTCCTCGCCACCCCTCGCCTGGGGCATGGCACATACAACTCCCACTGAGAGCCTTTCCTCTAGGAAAAGCCAGGAATGAGGTGTGATACCAAAATGACACCCGGTGGTTTGGAATTTTAGATGTATGAGTTGAACTACTGAACTCTCAAGAACACTCAAGGGCTCCTAGGGCAGGGACTCACTCTTCATTGAGGGCGCAGCGCCGGCTCGTGGGACAGCCATACTTGCGCAGGCTCTGCGTCAGCTCCTTGTACAGCGTGTCTGCCAGGAGGTGGGGGATCCCCTCCCAGGCCAGGATCAGGATCACGATCACAGCAGTCTGGCAGTGGTGTCCTGCACGCTGACGGACCAAGCACAGCAACTTCTCCTCATCGCTACTTCTTCGGATCACCTGGAAGAATCACTTGGATTATTCTTTGCTAAGCACAGGCATCACCTAATGAGCTGCTCTTCTCTGGGACAAGTAAGGCTGGAGAAGCAAGAAATGCTGCCCAGAGAGTGTCAATCTGCAAGCAGGACTGGGACGGCATCGCACACGAATCTCTGGTGTAGAACATGATTTTGTGTTGCTTTTTTGCCTGCGGAAGAAATAGCAGTATATTTTACAGGAGGAGCAGTATTTTAAGTGATGTACACAAACAATAAAGAAGATGCATTACAAGGAAAATAACCTCTAGAAAGACAACAGATCCCCTGAGAACCTAATGTTACCTTGAAAATACAACAGAAAATGTAGTGCCAAACACTCCAGAAGGCAGGTATGTGAAAACACACTCCAAAAGCACACCTAGGCATGTGCTAGGGCAGCTACCAGTGTTACAGATCAGTGCCTAACATGGTTCCCACCTTGCAAAGAAAAATTAGAAGAAAATGATGAAACAGACTAGGCTCTTAGTGAGGGAAGCAATGGGATTTTTCAGAACATATCCCTAGACTACCTACATTAAACTTCTTAGAATGCTGATGTTTTTATTAACCTGTATAGGATACAGAACACAGACTCTTGTAAACCTTATTCCTCACACACAAGCTAACCAGTATGGAATAGCACAGTACACCACTGAATAAAAATGGGAAAAAATTATAGTCCTACTCCCACATATTTAGGTTTTTGCCACAATCTGAAACAGAGTTGCTTTTAAGACCACCAAAAATGCATTAAAGCTAGGTAATACTAGACCATAGTCTTTGAAAACAGGTTTATTTATTCATCCAACATGTTTTGGCCAGCACAGCCTGCACAAAGCCTCCAGCAAAGGTGCCAACACTCCAATGTGAAGCTTCAAACACCGCAGGCCTGGCCCTCTCTGAGGCAGTAGAGGCTCCATCCTCCTCAGCCCTGTCACACATAGGCTGGAGACCTGTGTGGCTCTTGCTGTGTGTGCACAAGCTCCTGCACTGCAGACCTCTCTGCCAGCTCTGTCAAAACCCACTTGCTCTGGGCATGCAGCCACTCAGCCCGGCCTTCACCCAGCACCCTCTCCATCAGCAGAGCTGCCACAGATAACAGACAACAGCATTGGGCATGGACCATAAGAGCAGGAAGGCAACAGTTCACTTGCTCTTTGAATACCTCCAAATATGTGAGCATTCAGGCAGATTCCCTATTGGACTGATATCAAAGCTGCTTTGCTGCCAGATGTGCACCTGTCATTCATATGTGACCCCCTAGTCTGATCACCTCTGAATATCTAAATCATTTTGACTCATTAAAAGCAGGGACCAAAGCACACTTGCAATTCATCTGCAAATGAAAAGGTTTGCAACAGATGAACAGTTGGAGAGAGCATCTATGCAGGCTGAGCAGAAAGAAGCAAACTTAAAGTTAATCTGTGTCAAGAGAGAAAGTATGGCCCTTCTAAAGTTAATCACACACTCTTACAATGAGCCTTAAGCTTAATGAGAATACGAGTAAATGCCTCTGATAGACCATTCCTCAAAAGGAGTCTTGGTTGTGACTCCCCAACAGGTTCAGTATATTTTATAAAGAAAGAAAATTAATCCAACTCATTTACATTTAGCTGAGGTTTACAGAAATCTGTTATGGCTGATACATGATACAGGTTACTCATGTCAATGTGAGTTTTACATTCCTGAGGCAGCACAGTTCCTTCAAGCCAGAAGAACAACTTAATTTTGTTACTCAGTGTGAAATGTTTTTACTCTTCTTTTAAATTTTTTTTTCATTTCTAGGCTGTAACTTCAATAGCACAGTCTGGTACTGTACAACATCAGGTTGCCCTTTTAAAGTTCTCATATAGCTCTAAACTAGAAACAGAGTCCAGGAAAAATGACAAGTGAACACAAAGAAAATTTATAGTTTCCTTTAAACCAAGACCTCACTTTCCTGGAGTTAAATGTAGCTGGAATTTGCTTCATTATGTATATAGCAGAGAGTCCAATACTCTTATTGGACCCCAAAACATTTTAGAGTCCATCACCTTTGTGGCCACAAAGGCAATGAAGGGATTTATGAGTTGTGTGAATTTCATTTCTGTGGGTCAGGTTACACCACGTGCTCACCCGACTCTACAGCCAGAGCGCTCCTGTCCTTCTGCTCCCAGAGATCAGGGACTTCTCCCACCTGTTACAGGCTCAGCAGAGCCCACTCTGCACCAGAGCAGGCCCATGGCCAGGGACAGTGCAGCCAGAGCTGGAGCTGAGCTGCTTTCCCATAGGAACTGATGACTCCCTCTGCATGCTACTCCTGACATTCTCACAGAATTAATAAACTGAGTCTCTCTTGTGTAATAATAATAAATCCACAGCAATGCCACACTCAATGTACAGAAAAGCCATTTTGAGCAGGACAACTGAACTCTGGAGGGTTTCCTCAGACTGGGAACAATGCAGAAATCAGCTGGCGAACCTTGTGTCCAAAGGTTTTTGGTATTACTCATGATTTCTGTGATGTAGTTAGCAACAGTGATAAAGTAAATAATTTAATACTTCAGTTTGTTTAATTTTGGTCCCTAATGCATTTAAAAGGCATGAGAAAGTAATCATTTGTTGAGTGGAGGAACTTAAAAGCTAGGTTTTTAGAATGGGAAAATAAAAACCTTTCCCCTGCAATTGCTTTTCCACACAGGCTAACCATGACTGACTGTCTGACTCACACTGAAAAAATAACATAATCAACAAAACAGACTTGTAACAAGTTTGTGAAGCATTATGTAACACTTAAATGCAACAAGCAATAGCACAAGAGGAAACAGCTTCAAGTTGCCCCAAGGAAGGTTTAGATTGGATATTAGGAAAAATTTCTTCACAGAAGGGACTGTCAAGCCTTGGCACAGACTGCCCAGGGCGGTGGTGGAGTCCCCATCCCTGGAGGAATTTAAAAGACATGTAGATGTGGTATTTAGGGATGTGGTTTAGTGGTGGACTTGGCAGTGCTAATGATGGGTTAATGATGGGACTCAATGATCCTAGAGGGCTTTTCCAGCCTAAATGATTCTACGATGCCATGGTCAGCTTCTTGAAAGTACGCAGAGCCAGATCACTCCTGAGCTCATTTCAGCAAGCACTCGATGTCATCAGTGCTAAGTATCCATCAGGACTCCCACATGAACAATGAATAATCTGTTTCAGCTGCAACACAGAACTTCTGCAAAGAACAAAACTTCTAACAAACTTCTCCACAAAGCTCAACTGATACCCATCGGCCCTGCTCTGCACTCAATAACAGGGCATGAAGTGACAGGCTACCCACTCCCTCACCTGTGTGCCAACGTGACCTTGGCTAGGACAAAAGGAAACACTGGCATGGGACACAGCCCCTTCCACAGAGCTTCCTTGGAGCAATCACTTATTGGACACACAGTACCATTAGTACCATCCTTGTAGGTTGCTAATTTGGGCAGGATGCTCAGTTATGTTGATCATTTTTAATCCCAGTTTTGTCCATCCTTCTGGTGCTGTAGTTGTGCACCCACCACTACCACGTTCGGCATTCCTACACCTATCCAGGTGTCCTCGTTGATGTGTACATCCAAAGGAAGGTAGCAACTCAAGTAATTAATTTTATCAGCTAGCCCAGATAGTCTCAAACAGCAGAACCTGAGAATATGAGCGAGCCTTCAAGGTGAGCCATAGCCAGCTCAGACACAAACACCATCAACAGTTCTTATGGCAACACACCACAGCTACACCTCTGTTTCTACAAGCCACAAAGGTCTAAACTTAACCAATTTTCTTACCAGAAAGCATGACCCAAAAGCTACAGCATATTTTTTGAAGAGGTGCCATATGCAGCAGAATTTGCTCCATCAATTTAGCAACAAGTTATGGGATAAACAAGAGGAGAAGTTGAGATTTTTCACACCTTTGCATAGTGAAGAGACAGAAAGGGATATTAAAAATTGAAGAGTACAAGAACGAGGTCAGAGCAACAGACTGTCCAGCCTTATCCTGACCCTGAGAGTGACTGACAGCAGTGACCTATGACTGAGCACCAAAAAAGGCACTGGGATGTGGAGATGGTTCTGAGTGAAACCAGGCACCTTCCAGCCACCCACCAGCACCTCAGGGGATGTGCTCTCTCACAGCTTTTCAAGAATTTGCCTTTTCTGCATTACTCCACTCACTGCTAAATCCATACAGCAATTTACCACCCACTACATTACCAGGAAAGCTTAATTACAGATTATGTGAAAGAAAAAAACATTACCTTTCCTTCCTGGAGAGCTCACCCTCCCTGCCAGTGCCCTGTAGTTTTGATCCAGAATGAGACTGGGTAAGACATTGCTGTTCAGCTCTCCATGCCACTGGAAACTTGAGAGAGCCCTGCTTTCTTCTCCCCATCCCTCTGCACCTGCCTTTCCCAGTTCTGCTGTGCTTTCTGGAGATGGGGGACCACACCCAGCCAGCACCCCAGCCTGGGGATCAACACACTTTCTCACAGAAGCAGAACTATGTTCCACGTTTTCTTTGTTCCTCCCCAGTAATTCTCACCAGTTTCTTTCGCTGTTTCCATCACAACTGAACAAGCTGACATCTAATGAGCCATTATCTTGAGCACTAACACTCCAGTGTCCATCACTGTGCATGTGAAAGCACAACACTGCTTTTTGTGGGACTTTATCAAGTGAGTTTTAGCTATTATTTTAGTGGCCATATGTTCTGATTGCAAGTCCTTCCTGCTCTTCATGATGCCTGTCCCTCCTCTTCATTATCCTAAACAACATTTTATCATCAGCAGTTTGGCTCCTGTCTCCCATTTTTCAAGCCATTTCTGAATGGTTTGCAACGAACAGCATCAGTAGAGTTACACTATCAATAAAACCTGCTTCAACTGTCCAAATGCTTGAGTTCTACTTCTTTGGCAGGAGCTCTAGAACAAGGAATAAGTACACTGTGAATAAAAATGTCCCGAGACATAAGCCAGTCTACCTAAATTAGCACGTACACGACTTACGAAAGTAGCTAAGAGTCAGCCTGCAGAAGCTCAGCCCACCAGATGCTGAATTACCACATGGATGAGAAATTACTTTCCAATTACCATCACCAGAAGAGCTCTGTTAACTTTAACATGATAGAAACCAGACACCACTAGCAAAGAGCACAAAATTTTAACTGTGCTAAATACACTCCTATAAATTACTGGACTAAAAAAACCCCAAAACAACAGAATCAACAAAAAAGTCCATTTTAGGGTTTTTTCACCTCCATGTGGTTCCACTGCAGTATTCCCTCCAGCCCATTCTGAATTTCTTCAGTAAAATAAACTATGTCTCCTTTGCAGGGTATCAGTAATTGATTTGAAAGTGAGAACATACTTAACTGTTCCCTGTAATT
Organism: Ifrita kowaldi; assembly: GCA_013398055.1. Lineage (NCBI taxonomy): Eukaryota > Metazoa > Chordata > Aves > Passeriformes > Cinclosomatidae > Ifrita > Ifrita kowaldi. Next base: position 41,946 of record VZRS01011622.1, on the reverse strand, counting down.
TCCTGAAATAGGAAACTCATTTAGAGCACTGTGGCTCCAAGTTTTCTAACATGCAGATTTTGCCTCTGTACAGAGTCTGTGTATGGAGATCCCTCAATACAGGATAAGACCCTGCTAAGTTACAATTCCTTAATAATCCACCAGTGCAAGATGCTGTGCAAACCTGCTGCTGTTCTGGCAGGCGGTGCTGGGACAGACAGCAGGACAAATGGTTCAGCTTGTCACAGAAGTGAGTCCGCCATCCTTTTTCCTAATTGCCCCCTAAACATACACTAAGCCACATTAAAACTCTTTTCTTACTGGAAAATGTTACATCCTTTTATTCTTAGCATGTCTAAGAGATATGAAAATGGAAACGAGTTCCACTTTGCTGAATTCTCTCTTCTTGGTGCTAGCAGACTGCATCAAAGGAGACAGCTCTGAACAGCTGCTGTCAATCCAATCCTATAAAGTTCCTTAGCCATTTCTGCAGGAGTATCACTGATGTGCAATATCTGCAATGACTTCTTTTCCACTTGCTCCTGGCACCAGTGCAGCACTGGCTACAGATGAGCAGATTACAGTAAATACAGGGTGATTGTTCTGCAATCACACCACCAGCACTGCAGAAGTGAGGCCAAAATCCACATCTCAGCTCCCACTGCCCTTCCCCTCCTCACTCCCTCAGGCTTCCCTTTCTGCCAGACTGCAGCCATGGAAAGCTCCACTTGGTTTGATAGAGATGTTTGTTCAGAGGTCACGTTGCTTTAAAAAAAGTAGTGATAATGCCAAAATTCTTGCTCTTTAATGATACTTAACCTTGTCTACCTTAACATAGCTTTTCTCCTTCATTTTTACTTTATTACTTTTACTTAAGGAACAGCTTTACTTTGGATGATGTTACAAACATTGTTGTCCAAACTAAAGTCCTCTAATTCTGTATTTAGCCAACATTGAAAATAGTGCCTGCACAGCTACACACACTAACATAATGTGGTACAACACTATGGCAAGAAAGCGATGCTCTAATAAAACATTATCCAAAAAAGTGAACAAAACCCCCACGAACCACCCTCTCTATCTGCTAAAAATAATTTCCTTGAAGACTTCTCCTATGGAGAACATCACTTGATCATAAAGACAGTTCCAATAAATGAAATAAAAGCAGAAAGTACAGTAGGCTGTTTAAGGCAGAATGGAACTGCACATCCTACTTACACCTGTGTCTAGAAGACAGTCAGTCCAGCAGAATTTACTTTAAAGTCTTTTTCAAATCTATTTTAAAAATTCCCCACTCATGTTCCAAATTACATGACAGCTTCACTGTCCCCTACAAGCAGGGCTGCACTGTAACTCCTGACCCCTTAACTGCCAAGCAGGACAGAGAAAATAACGATCACGGAGCCATTTTCCTTTAACAGATTACACATCTCTTCTAATACTAACAATAACAGAGAGTCAAAGCAGGAGTACCTTCTCCATTTTCTCACTTTCTCAATTCCCACTTTCAATTACTTTCTCAACTCAAACCAAACTAAACTGAAGAAAAACATCTTCTCTGCATCTACAGAACAGTTTATTGTTATTAAGGCTCACTCAGCACTTCACAAATTGTAGTTTCTGGCATTTAATTACAAATTCCTATCGGTTCAGTGATCTAGAAAATCTTGATTATAACAGTGGGCTATCTAAGCATTCCTTTAAAAACATTAGTTTTAGTGGCTAATACCAGGCTTGTGTTTGTACAGGACTGTAATGAGGATTTTTATCTGTTTTCATTCCACCCCTACTTTTTATTATTTATACAGCCTACTAATAAACAGCCAACATAAAGAAAAGAGAGATCTGTCAAGCTATAAATAAAAAACTCAAAAAAGGCAAACAGTACACAAGTGAAAGAGTCTAAGAAACAACTTCCAAAAGGCATAAAAGCACCATAACACAGTATTTTCAAAGAAATTAGGGCCACCGCCAGGGTAACAGAATCTAAAAGGTCAACAGATCAGCCAACTGTTAATAAAAACCCAAAATCCAAAACCAACCAAACAAAAAAAGAAACAAAACAAAACAAACAACAACAAAAAAAAGGCATTCAGAGAAGATAAGGCTCAAATGTTCACAAACAAGAAGTTTGGAAGGATTCCCATGTCAGGAAAGTTTCACAGGGGACACCCAAGTTTTTGGGTTTTTTTGGTTTTTTTTAAGTTAAAGCCCTGACAAAAGTAGTTAGAGAACAATAGTGAAAAACAAACAAACACACACACACAAAACCCAAACCACCATTTCCTGCCCCCAGACAGCAGCCATTTGCCAGGTTCAGATGATACCCACAAAAGAAACTCAAAGATCAAACAACCGCAGTACTAAATGTGATGTGCATTGTCTTGATTTTTCATACATTATTACCAGGGTGCTTGAAGATTCCCAAGAGGACCCCAGCTTTATAAAAAGTCCTCGAAAGAAATCAGTTGGTTCCATGATCACATCAGCCTGGTATCTGTGAGGGCAAGGTAGGGATCACCCAGGAAAGCTGATGCACAGGGAGAGCTCAAACTTCTCAAGTGACTCTGAGTTGGGGATTACCATGCAGGACTGAGAATCTGGCATAATGATTGAAAGTGCTATGAAAATCCCAAATCGCTGCTCTGCAACAGTGAAAAAGCAAAAGCAACTGCAAGGAGTTACTGGGAATGGAGCACAGGGATAAAATCGTTATTGCCAACATTTTAACTCCCAGCATAAGAGAACAGAAAGGAAAGGGAAAAAAAGATGACAACACAATTGAACACAAAAACACTGCCTCCAGCTCAGGGAAGCACAAAGCTGTGAATTACTGGAAACCAAGTGAGTTTTGTGGGAAGCAACTGCCTTGCTCTTCCATCTTTGTGCTATTGATCAGTCATGGAGACACAATACTGGCAAAAAGAACCCTGGCCTGACCAGGAAGGTTTTGTCATTTCTTCTCTCTCATCTTTTTTCCAGAGCTGGAGCCTTAAAAATTGCATTGCAACTCCAAATGAAGGCAAAGATAGCAATGATACCCTAGGTGATCCAAGTCAACATCCACTGAAACCAGGAGAAGGAACCCACAGAAAATGGATTTAATCCAAAACCAGCAAGACCCAAAGCTCAGCCCCCTTTGAGGTCAGCAGTGATGTGCCTTTGGCTTCATGCTGCAGGATGATGCCTACAGTGAGCTACTCATGAACCACCTTCACATAAATTGAGGTAATTGTAATTCACCATCACACAGAGCTGGAGAAAACGAAACCACAACACGTCTGTTACCAGCTAAAGCTCTGATGAAACAGCGGGACCAGTGAGTCGAGCCACTACTGGCTGGTTCTAGGGGATGCACAGTAACATGAAACCTTTCATTACATCAACAGGCTACTAAGAGTGACAGGCCAGTCATTTCAGTACTTCAAAGCTTTTTTTCTTTAACATACTAAGAAACACTATGATGATGTGGACAAAGCAAAAAAGCAAAAGAAATCCAAACAGAAAAGAAGGAAGAATACATTTACCGCAGCAAGTGTCCCAGAATGCTAAGTTATTTTCTGATCACACACACCTGTCACCTACACAGATATCCACACATTTGGAATCTGTGGCAAAACTCTATTAATTCTGTTTTGACAAACAAATGAGACAACACAATTTGATGGGGAAAAGAAAAAAACCCAGAGGTCAAGCAATGTTCTTGCTGCCTCATGCAGTGAAAACAATCACAAGCTCATCTTTCCAGTTCATGTGGGTGTCAGTCTGATACCTACACATAGAACAGGCACAAGGTTTCCAACCCTAGGCATTATTTAGTGAAGATGTTTGACTAATAGGAGCATTCCTGTTCATATCCAGAGGTGTAAAGTATCACCCTAAAATATAACACATTAAAAAAAATACAGAAGAGATGCTTATTATTAGAAGACTGAAAGAGAAATAATTCTGCAAGTTTATGGCAACCTGAAACCTATGGAAGAGAACATCAGCTCCTCCAGGGGAAAGGAGTCTGTCTCAGATGATGTTTAACACACCAGGTGCATGTTGGGAGTCACTTAAGAGAAAATAACTTAGGAGTTACTCAGTATTATGGAATGCAGTCACTAACAGAAGAATGTATGGACACAGGTATTTTAGAATGCCTCCTTTAATTTTAAAATGTTTCTAATGAACCAAAAAGATAAAATAACCTAGTGGAAATAGGGGAGATTAATTGGGAAAAAACAGTTCAATGCAATCAACAGGTAAGTTCCATTCTTTTATCCTGTTTGCTTCAGCAGAGCTCCATCCCAGTGCTCTCAGCAGTGAGTCCCTCAGGAGCCCTAAGGGCAAGAGCGTGTCCATCTGCAAAGCAGCAATGAGTCTGTTCCAAAGGACACTGGAAACGAGTAAGTGAAAGTCCCTGTGCAACTACAGAGCCTCATGGCTGCAAGTATCCAAGAGCACAGCAAACCTTTTCCAGACGCTTTCAAACAAATTTCACCATTAAGTTTCTTTGGTTTAGCCAAAACCCAAATATGCTCTACAAAAGGATTAAAAGTAGCACTGACCATGAAAAGTTAATGCAGCATATTAAGAATATCAACCCAAAATATGGATTTTATTCAGGATGAAACAGTTCTACAGGAGATGTCAGGGATTCCCTTCCTTCTCTTGTACTGAACTGCCACACAGTTGCAGCAGACTTGGAAAAGCATTCTTCCTCTTTAGGTGTGAACTCACACAAAAGAAAGTCACTGCTCCCTAGAACTTCAGTTAAATGAACATTGCAGCTGCCTCTCACAAACATTTTACATACAGAAAGGTGAAAATCTAACTGGAGAGCAGGTCCCATACCTTAAACCAGCCCTTTCCATAGGCACCCCAGCACTTTCTGACTGTCCCAATGCACACACCTGTGGGACACCTCCAGCCATGCACAGACACCATAAATCCTGCCATTTCTGTCTTATATAAAACACAGTATGTTGATACTGGCAACAGAAAAATCAAGGTTAAGAGTTAGTTTTAAATGCCTTCTTCCTTTTAGCTGCTCACAACTGTTTCTATGGTAAAATTTTTAGCTCCTGTCCTCTGTTAAAACTAAGTGTTTTACTTAGTTGAAACGCTGAGAAAAATCTTTCCATTCTTTTTGGGTGAATTGTGTATTAAATTAGTTTTAGTTTTTTTTTTCTTGGATACTGGATTTGTTATTAAATATTATCTGAAGCACAAGCACATATGTGATTCCCTTCTGAAAAATATTTTATGTATTGAGTATAAAAAACACATTTTGACTGTTCCAAGCACAAGCAATAAATGTTTAACATGCAAATTCACTCACATACAATATGCAATAACTTATTTTTGGCATGTAGTTACAAACACTACCCTACCAACTGTACAGTTACCTTCACAGTTTTTTCAATCAAGTCTGAAATTCCTAAATACAGCAATACATTTTTTTTTCTTTTAACAACCAAGTTCTTTTATTATTTTCCAAAACTCAGTTTACAAGATTTCCAGTCTACTTTTTACCTCCCTCAGTGGTTTCAGCAAAGATTAAGGACAATCAATTCTTTCCAAGCTCTCTCCTGGAGCTTGTGTCTGTTACCTCATTTCCTGGCTCCTATGAAGCAATGCAAGACAAGACTTTGGTGAAAACTATCATCATAACATTTACATTTTCAAATAGTGAGTTCAGTTCCTCAAAAATAGTAATGAACCCCTTGGCATATAAGACTGAAATTCTCCCATCACTCTTCTCTTCTTCTAGTGGTCATACAACTGAGAAGGGTTTTTAAAAATGTTCCTGGATAGTTTTCCAACTCCCCCAAGCAACCATCCCTTCTTTTCTCTCTTTCACAATTTCCAATGACATATTTCACAGAACACTTCGACTTTCAGACCCTGTCAGGCTATTTCTACCCTTTTTCATCTCTGCTAGCTCTGTTAAGCCTCTCCCTTTCACACTCATTCAAACCACAGTACATAACATACAGCACCACACCTTAAATTAAAAAAAAACCAAAAACCCAAACAAAAAATTGTTTTCCTTAGCTTCATCATTCAGGCAGACTTTCAATCAATTAAGGATCAGATCTTCATTAAAGACCAGATTATATTTGAAGTCAAGGACTGCACATCAATTGAAACCACACAAAACAACTTTATTGATTTTTAACATAAAAACTTACCCACTTGGCAATTGGACACCCCTGAGAGCTTTTTCCTTCCTTTCCTGTATAAACCACCACCTCTATTCTTACAGCGCTTCCTTTTGCTCCATACCTGCATTAAAAAAAGTTTATGAGTAAAACAAACTACTGTAGACCATTTTAAAAGAGGAAACATTTTCAATAAAAGATGAATGAATTTATTTTTACTGAGAACAGAAGAAAAACAAAGTATTTATAAAGCAAAAAAAATCCTTTTAGTTTAAAACCCTACTTGCAAGAGTAGTTTTTGACACCTCTCTTCTGATAAACTTCTGCCACTAAGGAAATATTATCTGGGTAAGAAAATGTTATCTGCATATAAATCCTAGTGCAACCAGTCACTAATACGACCTTTTTCCTTCCAGTTTGCCACAGCTTCTTCACAGGTAGGACACCAGAAAACCTTATTCTGCCAGCTGCTGATCTCTGTCCTTCCTATTGACTTCAAGGGCACCTCAGAACACACTGCACTTGAACTTCAGCCCTGAGGTTGCAAGGGCTCAGAAGAGACACATGAGTTTGGACCTGAAGTGCTCGTGTTCACCTCATTCACATCTGAACAAGACAACACTTTACAAATGAGTACTGACAAAAGTTCAGCAAAACAAAGCTAAACACAGCACTTCACTTCTCAGAGCTCTACTTCTTCCCTGTTTAGACAGTCAAAAATACAATGAGCATTAAAAGCTGAATTTTCCTCACCTGTTCTCCATAATTTCTCTCACAGCGGCAACACTTGGTCCTGTCCCGAGGTGCGTGTAATAGGGCCCTTCATCTTTTTCTATAATTTGCTCTGTAAGCAGGTAAAGAAAACTATGTTGGCACATACAAAATTTATTTACCCCATTAAAAGTAAACTTAGAAACACTTTACGGAAATGCCTTCCAAATTAAATTAGAACACATAAACTTTGATGCTGAAATATCATGAATAAAGAGTATGACAGGCTTTTTTCTTCAGACACTTTAAATTATTTTATACTTCTTTCTTCTGATGATTCTGCTAGTATTTTTTTTTAATGTTATAAAGTAAAACCCTAATTATAGCAATATTTTGCATTCTTTAAAATTTTCATTAGAGGAGCTGGCATGTATTGACTAAGTAAAATTCCCAATATCCTTGTTGGTAGGAACATTATTAATTCATTTTAGACGAAGGGGAATTGAGGGCAATAAAATAAATTAACTGATAGTCATATCCTACAGAACAGAAAACATAACCCAGGCCTCTTAACAAGCACTCTGTAGATTCAGAACATGAAAGCCAAGATGAAACAATCTGCCTGCGCACAATTTGTTGTGAAGGCTCTGACTTGTCTTTCCATCTGGGTGCTTTGATAGTGACAACACAGCGTGTCTCACACCCTCAGCCAAGCTGTGTTTGCACAGCCCTCCATACAGAGCTTGCTCCCACATCTCCTGCTGCAACAGAGTTACTCTGCAAGTGGCTCCACCTCAACTCCACCTGAGCTCTCCTCCACGTGGCCAGGTGTCAGGATCCTTGGACATGGACTCTTCCAGGCCATCCCACAGTGGCCATCGGGCCTAACAGTGACAGGAACAAGGCCACTCCCAGCTATGCCCTCCTGCTTGCCTAACAGATTTAGGCAACAAGGACAATACACTGGGACACTGTTGCCCAGCCCACTCAGGTACAAACCAGTTCCACACCATCAAAATCATGACCTGATACAATGCAGGTAAGTACACATGAAGCACAAGTCAGCAATGGCAGAACAACAAACAGAAGAACTCCCTTTCTTCCAGGTTCAAATTTAAGTGGAGGATTTAAACCTGCCAGCTGCAGTACAAAAAATACTCAATTCTGCTGTGCTTTGCAAGCCCACAAAATACCAAGCAAAAGTTACAAAGAGGGGAAAGATCATTTCCTCCTGTCTTCTAATGGTGGAACACAGATTCTTTTGCAACAGCTGTCACATACGCTTCCTCACATTAAAGGAAGCAACATGAGCACACCTCCATTTGAAATGTACAGGCAAAAGTTAGCAAAAACACTTACCAACACAGTCACAAGTTGGCAATTCAGATTGTCCTTTTTTGGTAGGTGTGTCTATTAAATTTTTTGTAGGGGTATCAAGAAACTTCATAGGTGATTCAAGGAAACTGCTGAGCGTGTTTTTTGCTGGGGAACACCCTGAGTCACCTGTGCTCTGGGCGTGGTCAGTACCCAAACTGGTTGATGTCAGAACGGTCACCTCACCCACACACTCCATATTCCTGAGAGCTTCAGCAGAACCTGGTACCTGGGCCCCACCACAGGGAATAGGCAGCACCTGTGACTTCAGATCTACCTGTTGTTTGACCTGCTGAACATAGGCTTTGTTTTCACTACACATTTCGTTAGCTCTCAGGTTAGACTGGTTAAAAGTTGGTGGCAAAGGATGCGCCTGACTGACATTTGCTGTTTGCTGTACCTGAGAATTACATTTTTCTGTAAACATCTGTAGGTTTTCAGTTGGTCTTTTCAACAAGGATGCTGTTTTCAGCTGTGAAACAGCCAGAGGATTACAGGAGGACAGGTCGCTATGTTGGCTACGTGCAACAACTTCATTTTTCAGTGGATCGGTGCCTAGTGGGTCACTGGCGCCTGCAGTTTTCATTTGCTCATTCACCACTTCACAGCCAAATAACCTGTCTTTTTTTTTCTCCTGCGGTGCCTCAGGTAAACATCTGTGGAATTTTATCTGTGCTTGTGGGAGAAATAATCTAGTTTTTTCTTGTGATGCTAAAGTATTTTGACTGAGCACCCTCTGGACTTTGGTTCTTGGAGATTTTTTTTCAGATGGAGCTATCCTGGAGTCTTGTGGCATGGTTTGACCAAGCTTGTGCAGTTTTGATGATATCCAAATGTCCTGCAATTCACTATGCTGGCATGACAACAGCTCTAGCTGGTTTTGATTATTTTGTTGATAGCGTGCTTCTTGAGGCTTCTTTTTGTGTCTTGGTTTCCATGGCACAGCATTTCCTTTCTTATTTGTTACTTGCTTTTGCTTTAACAGTAAGGAACTATAATTTTGCCTAAAAAATACAGATTCTTTTTTCTGCAACACATCTTGGTTATATTTTGGCTGCCTCTCATGTGATATTAGATCAAGCAGTGATGCCTTCATGTCGTTCTTCTGCTCTGGATTCGTCTGGTTTGATTCAATCAGCGCTGCCAGTTGAGTTAGTTGTGCAGCTACATCCTCTTCATCCTGGCTGTGAATTCCTCCTTCTTTAATCAAAGAACTACCTTCCAATTTTAAATCATTACATGTTGGCTTTTGCTCTAACTGGCCAGGAGTCTCCAAGTTGTTCTTTGTTTGCTGGACACTACATGAAGCATTGCAATACCCTGCAAGGGCGACTGGCTCATGAGCACAACTTTTCTTGGAATCACATCCTGAAAATGATGTTGCATTAGATGTTAAGTCAGATAAAGTTTTGGTATCTCTTGAGGATAACTCTAATTTATACATCTCTCCAGCCAGATTGGCAGGTTTATCACACAATTCAGACACTGAACTTTGGCCATTGTATAACACTGCCTTATTAGGGAGCTGCTTCTGCGAGTGAGTGCAGTGAGCCAAGAGCTGTTGCTCATTCTGTAAGTAAGTGTCTTTGATTTCTTGCAATGCAGACGATGTGAAGGAGGATGAGATATCCCTTTTAAAACCATGGAGCAAGTTGGAAGTTGCTTCTCCTGTACATTCAGTACTTTCAGTTTTAGCTAGCGATGTTGTTTCTAAAGGGGCTTCAGACAACTGTGTTAAAGCTTCAATAGCTACAACCTGCTCCAGAGTTAAATTTCGAGTTTTAATCAAGGACAGGAAAGTCGGCTGGAGTGCAGAACTCTCAGGCTGTGTCTCCACATTAGGTACTTTAAAGCCATCCTTGCCTGCCTGCAGCTCCTCTTCAGGCAGTGGAGGACAACACAAGCTTTCTTGCAGATCCAAGCTGGAACCTGTCTGCAAAACTGACTTATCAGAATACTCGGAGATGCTGCAAGTGCAGTTTTCCTCTTTTATTAAAACATTCCCTTGGTTTTCTGGGTGAACACAGCCAGTGCCACTCGTCAGAGTGCTTACTATGTTATTCAGATTGGTACCCTTCAGCCATTGCACGTGGGAGTTGCTTGTCAAATCTGTCCTTTCCTCTACAGACACATTTTTCAGTGAAGCAACTGCTTCTGGTGGTGAATAATGCAGGGTTTTTATGCCATTTTTGATAGTGTGCACAAAGGATTTTTTTGGCTCAGCGAACCGACTGGGAGCAGCCGCTCTTTCATTGTGGTCAGCGTGTTTCAAGTGTTCAGTGCCCGTGACAGCACCACGGATGTCACCGTTGACATGGACACCAAAGGATGGCTTCTCGTTATGTGCCCACTTCTCTGCTTCTAAGCCAGTCATTCTGTCTTTCTCCTTAGACTGCACATTTTCAATGGGTACTGCTTGGTTTGTCTTCACCCTGTATTTTTCACCATGACCGCATATACTGCATTCCATGAGTTCTGGTCTGCAGCCATTTACTGGTTTGTTTTCTAAATTTGCCTATAAAACAATAATAAAAAACCCTTGTTGTAACAGCTGTTCAAAGCATGTTAAAAATAAGAGGCTTCATATTTACAGCAATTAAACCCTACTTTGACAGACATGAGGAATACCCTAATCAGGCACAGACATTGGAAAAGAAACAAAACAGGAAGTTATAAAATAACCTGAAGGCTAAAGACCCTATCCATATTTATAGCTATTTTTCCCCACTGTTGAGGGGCAGAGGAAGAAATTGTGTAAATGTGGTGGGTGGTGGTGGGAGACTAATGAAATGAATAGTCAGATAAAGTATGTTAGCATTTAGAATTAGATGTAAGGATTCAATTTTTAATTAATTTGCATAAGCAGACTAAAAATAGGTTAAAAACTTTTGTTAAAAGCAAGACTGAAATCCAAAGGCTCACACCACAAAGCTCAGCAGTATTTTGGCATAATTACATTAATCTGGCTAGACCAATAAACTGGCTAACCCACTACACCACCTGGTTTGACACTCTAGGTAATCCTGAAAACCAACCATTCTTGCTTCAAGTCCTTAAATAATTACAAACCCTAAGCAGAAATGAATAAAAAGCCAATTTACATCAGCTCACTTGGAAGTTATTCTTTAAACAGTTGTTTAGCTTCTGTATTTAGAAGGAAATTTCCAGGTTTCTCAACAGTCTCTCATGTAAGCTATTCAAAACTGTATTTCAGTAAGTGCTAAATTCTAATATTTTGTTTAAAATGTTCTTCATCTTCACTGATTTTATACAGTACAAGTGATTGAAGCAATGTCAAAATCTAGACAGAGTCAGAATATTGTGTCCTGGAAAGAACACATATATGGGCCTTGAGATAGTATTATGGATATGAAGTAAGGAGTTATGTAAAGCAAAAATAAAATTAAGGCAGAAACTTCGGCAGAAACAGTAATGGACGCAGGAATCCAATTTTTGTTATGCTATTCAAATTTTATTTACATTAAATTTCCTTTTAAAAAATAATTTTGAATCACAATAGATAGTGCTGGTCCTTTATCTGATTGCAACATTTAAGCATTCTTCAACCACCTGTAACCTTAACCCATACTTAAAAGAAAACCAGGACAGCTTTTCAAACCAGATACCAGCAATACAATGGGCTAATTAACCCTATGTAGGCACTACCTCATAGCAGTGCCCAGAAAATACCACCAGGTATGAACCATTCAGTTAATTCAGAGATGGTTCTGTGGTCGAACCAACAAAGGGTATGGACTTCTGAGAAAACTCAAATCTATTTTGCATTTATTTTCCTATGATTATTATAAGCATCAAGATGGAATTGCCAGAAGCCCCCTGGCAAAACAAGGCACATGGAGGCAGCTCTATCTGGAGCTCAGTGGTCACCTTGCAATCGATAAAACACAAACCCAAGAATCCATAGCATGTCCTAGATCTTACGAGAGGCATCATAACATCTCATGGAAATGTCATGTAAAAACATGTCCAGCACCTATGCAGCTAAGTCAAGCCTACAGATTCCTTATTTAATGTCTTTTCATTACACACAGATGCTGACTAATGGTCTGTGAGCTGGAGCTCCTCCACATTTTTTTTTCCCCCACTGAAAATCCTGGTGATTTTCAGTGAAAGATTCCCAGACCCAGGGGGTCACTGAGCACTTTCTAAGGGATCCACAAAAGCTGAACGGGTTCCACGATTCTATTGCTAGCAGGGTTAAACGCATTGCATAGGTCTCTGTAACGGTATCAGAAAATATTTTAAGGGTCCACCATAAAAGAGTAAAACCCCACAATTCCATACCTGCACAAAAGCTGAATTTCAATTACCTTAACTTCAGGAAGAACTAGAATATGAAATTGTTGTTCTTTCTTATGCAAAAGTACATCCAATATCTCTACCAACCCAAAAGTTGCCCAACCATGTAAAATTGTTATTACAAATTATTTAATCAGACAATTAGGAGGCTGAGGACATAAAATCAAATAGATGAAAACTAATTCCCCATCATTTGCACATTTTCAACGTAACACCATATTCTGTATTCCATTCATCGTTAGAGGGATTGTTCACTACATTAAAAACACTAATAACCTAAGTCTGGTAATTTGAGAGCAATAAGAGGCACAGGGAAGGAAGAAGCTTCATCCACAATTAGCAGATTGGAAGATGTGACACAGAATCCACTGACAGCACTCAGTACAAAAGTGTCATCGCAGTCCTCCCAACTAGACCGTTCCTCAATAAAATACTTTATCTGATCAAAAAGCACTGCTACACTCAAAAATACTCAGGATACTCCCTTATCTGCTAGTACTGCACAGGTACAGTGCTGTGTCCCTACAGAACCCCAGTGATCCCAACAGCAAAGGTGGAATTGCTTAAAAAAATATATATATTCTTCATACTTCATGTTTTCCACTAACATTACTAGAAGCTGCCCACATGTAAGAAGAAGAAAAAAAACCCCAGATGAATCATATCACTGGCATGAGTTAGTTCATATTTTATTGTTCCACAGGAAGACAAAATATTGTCATAAAATCAGATGTTATTGTTTTAATCAAACTCTGCCTTTTGAGCACTGTGTTGCTTTATCTCCTATTACTGAACTGTAATGGATCCTAGAAGATACCTTTTCTTTTCCCTCACAAACAGAAAAGGCCACTGGATAGTCTGTCAGTATGTGAAGTTAGTATTTCCCACCGCAAAGAGAAATGCAGACACACTACAAGGGACAGAGCTCATTGGATTCTTCCCCTCAGCCTAGGAACAATCTATCTTCAAGTCCTGAATCTGGATGTAAAAAACTCAGTGGAAACTACAGACAAGGATACCAAAACCCCAAGCAACTGTGTTAAATTTCATGGGAGTTAAGCACTAAAGTCTGATCTGATCAGCTTCTAAGGCTTTTACACAAACATAATGAAAAGCTGAAGAATAAAGCAGATCAATACTAGTAATTTCCTCTCTCTCTCATTAAGGAGAGCTCCACTCTGCCAGGAGTCATGAGCCACTAACAAATCATGCTCAAGCTTAGGCTCTGCAGTAGTTTGTGCTATTAGGACAGGAACCACAGAGTCTGCTGTGGCCATTGCTGTATTACTTAAACTTCAATCAGGTAATATCTCATATACACGCACGCAAGAATTCACTCTGTGAGCTAATGCTTCCAGCACACACGAACAGCCGGTTACAGCAAATCATTTGACATTCTGAAAAGAGTCAGACTTACTATTAACTTCTCTTAACACATGATGCCCCTGAGGTAATGCAGAATTCACCAAATCACAATCAAAATGCAATGCTTAAGCTACCCCAAAGGTATTTCCACATCTGAACAGTGAGCAGGCCATAAATTTCTGTCTCTCATTTCAAACCTCTACAGGTGGTAACAACACACATTGTACTAAAGGATACCACCGTGATCAATTACTCTCATAAACAAGAAATAACAGATGATGCCCTGTCCAACTACGGATAAAATGCCTCTACAAGCAAATCTTGATGAGTAACGATAACTAATGCCAAGTCCCCTAAGCAACCCTCCCTGTAAGATTCTGCCCAGGTCCCATAAGAATACAGTGCCCAACAGATCAAACAATACTTGCACCCCCTGCTTGTGCCAAAAACTGGGATGACCCAAATGACAGCTCTTCCAGGGTCACAACATTCATCAGCACAAAAGGATGAGTGGGTGAGAAGCGCTTGCAAGCTGCAGTGCCATGGGTAAGCCTGGATCCTGCTGCAGTGCCTGCAGCCACACAGCCAGCACCACATGCCCCTCCAAGCTGGGACAGACCTGGCAGCTCCTCAGAGTTCCAAAACCACAACATAAGTTTTGTTTCAGCAAAACTGTTTGGAAAAGACCCCAAATGTACTTCCATCTAATATTCAAACAAGGTGTTTGATTCATGGTCCAACTGTCAGATGTCACTGGCTCACCAAGAGACAAGAAAGCACCAGCCAGCTGACCACCAGCAATTTACTCTTCTGTCATTTATTCCTCCTGTCTAGTGTCTGCTCACCAGGACATGCAGAAATTCAGTGGAATCAAGGACTTGCACTGGACAGGACCAACATACAGGGATAAGGAAATAAGACATGGATAGGACAGGCAACAGGGAGTGCACAGGTGTGGAGAAACAGTTGCTTATGCCAAGTGCTATGTAGGAAACCATGCACTGGTTGGAACAGAGGCAAATATAAGGTGGGGTGCTGTGGAAGCTATAGGTCACCTCCTGAATGCAGCTACATCTTCTTTTTGTTTTTTTCATTAAAATAAAGGCAGATACAGTAATACATTTAAGAATAAACTATTTCAGACCACATGACATGTTTGACTACTGCAATAATGCAGACAGCAGCAACATGCTATAGGTTGCTGCCCAGGGCTACAGCCTGAACAGGGTGTCCAAGCAGACTTCCAAAAGAGAGAACAGCAGAGTAGGGGCCAAGCTGCAAGTTGGGGCATATTCCCCATCAATCTCTCCACAGGCACAAAGCAGTTACCAGCACACTGCTTAACTGTGGACACGAAGGAGTCTCTCAGGGTACCACACTCCTACAGTGGCTCAGCTAAGGCACATTTTCTATAGGTCTTAATCCAGAGAAACAGACTGGGGACATTTGTTAACGTTACACCACCTGACTGTATAAGGTGTTCTGTTCCTCAGTCCAGCAGCATTCACAGATGGCATTGAGGGACGGGACAGGACAGGACTTGGCAAAATGATGTTGACAAGTTTTACCACAGAAGCTGGTTTATACAGAAACTCAGGGGAACAAGAGGCTCTGCAAATCTGGAGAAAGGAACCTGACCTGGGGCGGGACATTCAGGCTTTCCTGGAGGGATCCCCCTCACTTCCAACTTCCTTGAGTATAAAAACCACCCAGTCACCAACTTGAGCATCACAGCAGGAACCATGTCCCGCTGGATCTTACTACAGCTGAAAAATCTGCTCTAGTTGCTGGTTGCTTTTTTTTTTTCCCATATCTGTAACCACAACAGCAAAGAACATTCTCCAAACTACAGCTCAGCGCTCAGTTTCATCTCCATTTAATCTACATTTATTATCCTCTGCTATGTTCTTCAAACACCAGCCAACCTTCCCACCAGAAAAGCTCCTTATCGTCTCTTTCCAGGAGGAATTAGTACATTATGGCCTCGAAGTCTTTACATCTTTGTTCTCTTCTCTCCTACACCACTACCAGAGCAGAGCCCTCCCACTCACTTTGCATAACAACTTCAGCAAGACCACTTAACAAAGAAAATCTACAGTATCAGACCCTAAAGGACACACTTACTAACAAAATAAAAAACTACAGGATACTAATTCTGACTGTAAAGGTTTCAAATGGTGACTCCCATAGAAATGTATTTACTGGATTACTACTTGGAAATAGGCTCTCTCAGCCACAAACTCAAATTGTTTCCATCAACTCCTAGCTCTATCTCGTAAAAGCTACAAACAGGAGCAAGAAAAAACAGAGGGTGAAGGACACCCCATTCTCCTACACAGGCATCCAAGAACTGGATTTGTTAAGAAAGAAAAAACCCCAAACATTACAGTAATTTTTATGCCACAGAAGCAAATATAAACAAGCACCTTGCCTGGTCGTTTTTGTTTTCCTTGGGTTTTGGATTTGGTTTGGTTTGTTTTTTACTGGTGTTTCGAATTACTCAATTATTTGTCTTCAACACTGAAACCAAGGACTCAAAAAAGACCCTGGCAGCTCTGGAAAATATAGCACTCAATTAAACCAGAAAAGAAAAATTATACAATCAGCAGCAATATGTATTCCCTAATAGAACTTTCCCCTAATGTGCTTTAAGCTTAAAAGCAGAGATGAAAGAAATTTAGTTTCTGAATTTACCCACCCTAGCTAATGTCTCTTGTGGTCTACTCATTTATGAAACCATCAGCACAGTGTTAAAGAAGTGCTGCCTGGCCCTTCCCTGCAAATGGAGAATGATCACAGTGTTCATAACAGGGGCTTCAGGGAGCAAATCACATAACATTCTTAGCAACAATCTGAAAGAGCAGAAAATTAATACTTATAAAAATAGCAAATAATTCAAAGGCCAGACATGATGCTTCCTAAATTAAGCTGGCTAGACAACGATTTCATTACAGCTAAAGAGAAACTGTGTATTTAGCAAGAGTCATGGGACTGTATTCACAAAAGGCAGGTTTCTACCTTGGAAAGCAGTGCCTTCCAGGAGGACATTAACACGGTCAATTATCAACTGCACAGTAACTATAGAAACTCCTGGTGCAACTTTATGGCTGAAAGGGTTAGTTAGATTCTTGGGTGCATAAATAACAGTATAATTAGGAAAAGACTGGTTACTTTCTATCCTGTACTTGGCACTTTTGCACCTGCTGGCAGAATAAAGCATCCTGTTCTGGCATCCCCAATTCAAGCAAGACATTGATATGCTGGAGAGGGCTTCGAGGACCCCAGGAATGACAAAGGATTGAAACATCTTGAAGTGAAAGCCTCGAGTTCACTCTCTACTCACTCTCTGCAATTTACCAAAGAGAAAGAAAATTGAAAAGCCACAAACTCCTGCTCGGTCTATGTGGAAAAGAATGCTGATAACAGAGGAGTCCTTGTTCTAGTAGACAAAAGTATAACAAGACTTGATGACTATAAGTTAAGGCCAGAGAAATCTGGCCTTGAACTGTGGTGCACATTTTTGCAGCGAGACAGAGAAAGAGTAAAGAAATTTTTTAAGCATCCAGTTAGGTGTTTGGATGCACTTTTCATCCATGGGGATTTTCAAATTCAAGTTCTTTGAGCTATTTTTAAAAAAATTATGTTTAAGCCAAATAAAAGGATACAGTCTTACAACCTCCCAGCACAAGAACAAGTATTCATAATGATCTTTCCTGGGTTTACCACATGTGAACCAAACTGAGACAAGTTAACTTCTCTTCAGGTTCAGTGCAGTAACAGTCCAAACTGCTAAGCTAACATAACTCTCCACAGTTCCTGTAATCTAACCAGGAAGATACTCAGCTCCTTAATTTAGGACCAAGGTTCAGTGCCCCTCCATCTGTTGTACAACCAATTACATTATTTACAAGTTACTACACGTTGGTAGCAGCTCTCAGACCAGAACTACTAAGGACACACAACACCATTCTAGCCTGGTTTTAAGGCTGATGAGGGGCCACAAGACAAAAAGCAGTAACTAATACTCTTTAGCAATAGAACTGTCAGTGACAGGTATGTCAGAGGAGCAGCTTAATTCAGATTTAAAAAAAAAAAAAAATTGTCATGCTGATCACTTAAGGCACCAGGCTACAGGGCAGCACTATTCAGGATTTTTCATCTATGTGTTGCTTACTCTCCTGAGGGAAAAAAGCCTAAAAAATTGCAAATTATGCTTCCTATTCTGTCTGAGAGCTTGCACACCTATGGTTTAAGTAAAGCTCAAAGCAGAATTTGCACTGTAACCTCCATTTGCTATTTACAGAGTAGCAGCTTTCACTTCCATTATGGAGTAACAGCAATGTTGTTATGGAACAGCACTGCAACAGTGGTGTTTGCACTGCAGAATTCAGATAGTGATCATCTGTCACAAAAGTGAATGCTGTGCATTTATAAACATAGAGCCATTTTTCCTCTTATTCACAAGTCCAAACCCCTTATTCTAGAAAAATTAAATGTAGAGCTCCATTTTACTATAGGGCACTGATTAAATTATAATGCAATACAGACAGCACCAACGAAACACTGAGAAAGGAATTCAGTCAAGACGCAAACCACTCAATTGTAAGTCAGCTTCAAAAAATCCTAATATTCTAAAAGGCTTAATATTAAAGTTGCTAGGGTAACAAGGACAGCCTTCTTGTATATAGCCTATATACTAATTTTACATAAATAAATGAAAAGGAATTATTGTTAGTTGCTTATATGTAAATGCTGTTTTCCTTTTTCTTTATCTCATTTAAGTTTCATGCATTTAGCATTTAAGAAGAATGCATGAATTCTTCTTACCTCCCCAATGAAATCCTGTAATTAGGAATTTATATTAGAGTAGCAATCAGATCTCTTGGCCTCTACAAAAGCAAGGCTCCTACTAATGTCAATGGGAAAGTTTGCTGTCGTAGTATTGGCTAAATTAACTTTCCCATAATCAGTAACGCTAAACAAAAATCTTGGTATAACATGGCAGAAAGAAAAAAAAAATCACAGAAGTGAAAAATCTGCTGCCACTCAGGTAAGTTTAGGGCTTCTCAATGGTTTTCTACCACATCAATTGCTAAAAGCAATAAACAAACTTACTTAGCAATATGGTACCAGATCCTAGACAGGTAGCACCCATTTTCAAAGCACTTTTTAGATGTTACTGTCAATAAACCTATGGACAGCAGTAGACTGAGAACAGATTACTGGAATTGGCAGAGCCATCTCAGTTATTTCAATGCCTGCATTACATACAGCAAGTACTGAATAAAGCTCACAATGCAGTAGTGAATTCAAATTATATCAACAAAACAATATAACTGGAAGAGAAACCCTGTATTTATTTTGTAATACTTCATTAAGAACATCTAAACAACGTATCAGTCAATATACCTACACAACTGACCTTCATCTCCTCATGTACATTTTCCTTCCTTTCCTCAAAGGATGCTGCTTTTACTGGATATTTTATGACATTTTTGATCACAAACACATTTTCTACCTTTTTTGAAGCTCCACTTCTAAATACAATAAAGTGGAAGACCCTGCACTAAAACATACTATGAGAGTCAAGATCTACAAATAAATAGTGATTCAAAACATGCAAACCCCTTCAAAACCACTGTGATCACGAGGCTCAGCCTGGCCTTAGTGTTTCCCAGCATCGATGCGCCTCTGTCCCCACCAATCCCTGAGGAGTGGCTATCCTCACAACTGCTCTGCTACAGCAATAAATGAGTTAAAACAGAAAACCCTGCTCCTCCCTGTCTCCTCTCCAAGGACAGTGTCCTTTTCTTCCCTCAAAATTTTGGGGGGTTGTGGGGCAAAGAGCAGCACGGTGGTGCTGCTGAGCAAGCACAGGGACAGGAGGAGACATGGCTGGGAGAGGTAGCAGCACTGGATAAGGGAGCCCTACAGGAAAAGAGGGCAAGGGCAGCACAGCACCTCTGCACACCCCATGAAAGAGTCCACAACGGACAGGCCTCAACTCCACCAGAAACTGAAAAAATTAAGGATTAGAAGATAACTACAGTAAGATTAATAATCTACAGATCACTTACAAAGGCTTTCTGTGTTAGAGTGCTATTCAAAAACATCTACATACATGAGTAATCCTGGCAGAACTGTACAAACAACATGCAAGTGCTTCATATGTTCATGAGTGCATTCATGTGGAAGTGCTGAGAAAGCTGCACAGGCAAGTGCCCCGTGCTAAGTCACAACTATAATCATGCCTGCTCACATCGACTGGTTCCATGAGCCTACCAGGAACAAAAAAATTTAAAGATTTCATCCCATTTAGACACGTGCACATTCAGCTTGAAAAAGGTGAAAATTAGAATTTCTTTCAAAAAATGTTGGAAAAAATCCAGGTAACAGGTAATTATCTTACTTTTAAGAATATAAGTTAACTGATTTGTGTAAGATGCTCTGATACCAAAAGTAAGGTCCAGCTATCAAAAAAAGGGAGCAAAAAGACAGGGAGCAATAAACAGGCAGAAACTTTCAACCAGTACTCAAAGCAATTTTAAATGGTATTTACTGAAGGAATATGCTCCAAGGTGATAATGTCTATTTAAAAAAAACCCACAACAAATATGATAAATGCTTTCTGGACAATATCATTTCCAACTTGTATTGTACCATTCCTCCTTCTTCCCCGGTAAAATTCCACAGCAGTGCAATTCCATCCACTGACTTGCTCATATCTCAGTTTAAAGGGGAAAAAAGTAATAAAATTTAATTTCATCCAGCTAAATATTTTGGCAAACATTCTGCACTGAAAATATGCACCATAATTTGGAATAAATGTTCAAAATCAGTTCAATCCTTGCTCACTCCAAGCATTATCATAAGCTTTAGCACTTGCTTTCCTAAACCTTGTTAACATATATATGACCTTGATCAAAAAAAGTGTATTTTTAGTTTCTTAGAGCTGCAAAACTAAAACTACATCATAAAAAGGGCAATAGCAGGTCTGCCAAGCCAACTTTGCTTTAAAGTATTTTTTTTACAAGACTATGCTTTGTATGTAGGGAGGAGAAAAATTAAGAGGGTGCTCAATCAGCTATTTGCAGCCTTGGTGGAAACAAAACTTTTATGTTCCTAATATGATGTTTATAAACAACCCCAAAGTTCTAGATACTGAGTCATCTCTGGCTTTTGGCTTGTCTTCAGCTGAGGGGATTTTACAGAGTGTGAGCAGGCACTGTTCGCACTTTCCTGGCGCCCTCGATCACCATTGCCGTGTTTATGCAGAAACACACAAACACAACCAGAGAACACAGACTGTGCAGGCAGTCACAAAACTCATTTAGCACCGCATACGTAATTCTAGATTTCTCCCACAGTCTCTTCCCTATTTTAACCCCTTCCTTTTTTATTTACTCTTTTTGTTTTGTTGTTGTTTTGAGTTTCTTTAATCTCCATCAGGGCAACAAACACCCACAGCCATCCAAAAGGCAGCCTTGGCTCCCCAGAACCCCCAGGAAAGACCATGGATTGTTCTTCACCAGCTGCCTCCTGATCTGTGGGGGAGGTTTCCTTACTGGTGCCACTGCTGCCTACACGTGGTAAGTGTTCATTTTCCTGACAACACGATGCCACGTGCAACTGTCCCATTCTTCGAAGCTGCGTGTCAATGAACTTGCAAGTGACTGCAAGCATTTCCCCATCCTTAGGAAGAGGTGCACCGCACTGCCCAAACTGAACCAGAACACCAGTAAGTGGCTAAAAAGGATGATGTTAAGTGAAGCAGGGTGTATAATGTGACTTCTGAAATGCAGACAAATGAGTTTTTAAGCATGAATCCCTTCTATATAGATTTTCCATTACCAGGAATAAAATTAAAGAAGTGTCTGCTTTACCAGGAAAAGAACACAATATAAACCCTAAGGAAAACTAAATATATTCCTTCCCTCATATCCATTACTGTGAGCTTACAAAGACTCTTTAATGAGCACTTGCTTGCTAGAAGTGATGAATATTTCAGATGTTCGTTCAAAATAAACATGGAGAACCTAATACAGTATTTATGGCATGGATGAATTTCCTAAATGAGTCCTCCAATAACCAGAAAGGAGCATTAAGACATGAGTGTGGAAAATTACAAATAGTCCACAAAAGGTACAGCGTAATAGTGTGTATCACTTTTAGTCTCGTTTATATCTGTCCAACCCATTTTCAATTGGAAAGCACTGCTTATTTTCCCCCTGTACAGAATTTGTGAATAGGTTGGTCCTAAGCAGCATAGTTAGAAAGAACATGAGCCCCCCAAGTAAATAAATGTGCATCTAGCAAAACTTAGGAGGGTTAGGAAAAAAACCCAAAACCTCCATGTATTACTGGAAGAAAGTACTACAAATCTTCTTCTAAGAAAGTTAAGAATACTACTTGAAGAAAATACAAAGAAAAAAGGACATATCCTGTTGAAAGTTTGAAAATGTCACTGGTCAGATGCCCTCCACCACTACCAACCATAAAATCAAACACTGAAGTTATAATTCAACAGATAAGACAATGCTACTTTACATGGCTGTCCCACCAACAGCAGAAGCCAGGTTAGAGTCACATAACATAATGTCACATTTCTAAAAATGCCCTAGCAAAGAAGTCTGCAAATTATGCAGCTTTTTTAAAGTTTACTGCAGCTGACAGAGTTGCAACGTAACTTAGGATGCCCAGCCTCCCTTCTCCCATCCAAAAACAAAGGCCAACCCCACCAACTCCAATCCAGCATTTCATGAGATGCCTTCAGAGGTACTCTGCCTTCTTTGGTGGATGCAATTGAACAAACTCTTAGGAAACACACTTGGGCACAACAAAACAAAGACAAATACTAGAAAACACAAAGAATAGTACCTAAAACCAAAGAGGAAATACCACAGAATCAACTCAGCAAAGGAAAAGTCAAACCAGAAATCAAGCCAGGTCCAACGATTGACATGGACACTACGCACACACACAGAACCAGACAAGCCTTTCCATTCAAGAGCCCAGGGTGGAAAATACCTCTTCAGAAGGCTTTTTGGAAAGGAGAGGAATGACAGAATCATATTGCATAGCAACCTGCTTGGCCATCAAATCACAAACAGTGGCAAAATGAACTCAAGAGGAAAACCCCAAGACCAACTGTGCGCCACTGCTGCAGACAGACACCCAATACAAGGTATCCGTTTGTGACCAAAAAAAGACATTTTCCACACTTTGCCAGAACAGGCACCACACCAATTACACATTATAAACTGGCTCATTTACAAACACTCCTTATTGTGCATGTTTTGTCAACAGCACGAAACACAGAATGAGTAAATATTTCAGGTTTTAGCTATGCCCATGTGCTATGTTACAAAGAGCAGCAGTAATTAAAATGAATAATTAAAATCATACCCACAACAATGAAAATATTAATAGCTTAATTATTATAATGCGAAAAAAATAGTGCTAGTGTTGTACAACCACAATTAGTGTTAGCACACAGGTAGGTGGTTTGCACAACTACTCCACGTGAAAAGACAGACACCCTTGAGGTTCAACAGGTTATTTGCTCCTTACTTAATCGTAACTTTGGTTTGTTTTGCCAAAGTTTCTGTAATGTGTAACAGTGACAACAAAACTGTTAAAAAATTGGGATGTTTTCAAGTAAAATTACACTGCAGACCAGTCAGCATTTATCAAATCCAGTATGTCAAATAACTTCTGAAATTTTAGTATATTGAAACAATACTAAACTATCTTATTACATTCAGCTGGTATAAGAGAATACTTCAACAAAATAAGTTTAACAACCTGCATTTTGTTCCTATTTTCACTAGCTTCATCTTACACATACCATCCATCTTACTTGCCCCATCCATCCCCCAACACGTTAGTTTGCAACAACAGAATTAATGACTTATTTCTATTCAAAACATTCTAAAGATTAACTGAAAGAAGCAATATCAATATACTGCCTGTTACTTAAAAACAAAACAACCCCCCCCCAAACATTAGCCATGAGAGTAGCAAGTCTGTATTTTGGTATAAAAACTAAGACATTTGCATTTGAAAGACCAATCTTTTGTTATCATGAAAGATAGCCATCTTAAAAGTGTGGAAGGAACGTGTTACCACGTGAAACTGAAGGTTGTTGTAAGTTTACAGAATTTTCAGTTTCAGTTGCGGTATTCTAAAGTTTAGAGAAAAAGAGGAAATCAAAACTTCACTAAAGTAAGTATAAAAATTCCACTTTTGTTAACTTGGCTTGCAGTTTAACATTGACTTCTCACAAGAAATTTCAGATGCCATAAAACCTGTATGCTAAAAACATTTAACTGTTACCTTTGGAAGTATGAAACTAGGAACAGAAGAAATTAAAGGGAACGTTCAATGTAAGGGAAAGCAAACTTTTGGTCTGTAGGTTTGTGCAGGAAGGTTCAAATATGTCTACAACATGCTGGAGAGAAAGACGAAAGAAAGGACATGTTCTGTGCTTTTAAAATTAGCTAATCTGCTGAATAGCTGGAAAGCGCCGCTACCCAGCGTTTAACCCTTTGCCTTCCTGGGCTGTATGACAAGAAAATGCTGCTCAAAATGGGAGGGGATAAATATCAAAGCAATCATCGGTTACCTTTAAAACTCTTTGCTTCCTCCTCTGAGGCCTTTTGTTTTCTGTTAGAACCTAAAAAAACATCAAATTGCAGAATATAAGTTGTGGTCACAAAGGCAGGCAGACACCTCCGATTTTTATTATGGAACAGCGATATTTCTGCAATACCCCGAGTGCTTTACACGCGGCACTTCCACGGGCCGGCGGCGGCTCCCGGCGGCCCGTCCGCCGCCCCCGCGGCGCCCCTCACATCGCGGGAGCCCCGCGTTCCCCCNGCCCCGAGCACGGCCCAGGCGGTGCGGGCCACCCGCCCCGGGCACCGGGGCCGGGGTCGCTCGGCTTGGCGAGGGCTGCGATGAGAGCGGGGTCAGGCGAGGACACGGGCCCCGTGCACCCGCACGCGTGCGCAGACCGCCGTGCACCGGGCGGCAGAGCACTGGCCCTCTCTGTGAGTAGCACCGGGGATGCGTCGTCGGGCACCAGCGGCCGTCGTGGGTCTCCGCACCCGGCTCGTCCTGGAAAGAGTGGGTATCGCCGCTCACCTGGTGGAGGCCGCAGCCAAAGGGCCTGCCTTCACCTGCTCTCCCAAGCCGAGGGAACACGACGCTGCACCAGCCCGCTCCAAAATCTCAGGCTGCGGCCAGGAGCCCAGCGCCCACCGGACTCAACAGCCAGCGGCCCCTGCCCTCCCACCGCAGCCCCGGGGAAAGATATTCCGCTGTCTTCATCTATTTCTACAGCACCCAACAGAACAAATCTGCTGCAAACAGATTGCGGTGGGAACTGGCCACCATATAAACATCAAGTGCAATTATTTTCCCACAACTCCACCTGCTTAAAACGTTCATCCGATGGAAGGAGGACGGAGGGACCACACAGCTCTACCAGCTGTCACACCGAGCCCTCATGGATCCCACAAACATTCGCTAACTAGGGACAACAAACAAATAACAACGTATCTAACACTGCAGTCACCGAAACAATTCGCGGTTGACATCGAAACCAGAACGTTGGCCATGGATTTATGCACTAAAGATAAAAACCAGTAAGAGAACACGTTCTCATCAGCTACAAACTGCAATCTGAAACCGTTTGCTTATCTAGTGCTAGACTGTAATTAATTACTGTCCACTTATTGGTGCAAATCAGTTAAATAGCAGAAATGCTCACACATGGACACACAAATCATTCCTCAGTGTAGCAATTAAGTCAGAGAAAGCTGTTGCCCATTTTTTGTTGTCTGATGCTACCTTGTATCCAAGCTCTTCATTTGTTGCACCAGAGTGATATATTAAATAAGATTTAGGATAAGGTAAAATGAAAACACTGATTTATAATTTTTTCCCCAAATACCCCAAGTCTGCAAGGGTCTTTATGCATATTAAAAATGAGAGAGTGGAAATCACATACACTTAGTGACCTGATTCTTCTTCGCATTTTTGGCTACTTAAGATGCTTTACAATACCGGAGAAAAAAAGGAACAGTATTTTGTTTGTTTAGAAACCTAAGACCCCATATTCTGATCTAGTCCTCAGATTGGTGTGTGCACTGGACAATAATTTCAGGTTTCCTTTTTACTCACACACTTTCCCCTCATGTTAGGGGTCCTCAGACACAAGGAAGGAAAGAAACCTCTTCAAACAATTTCCCCATAAAAGCTTTAAGAACCAGCACAGAAAATAAGCAGCAGTGAAGAGGCAACTTGTTACATATAGCCTCTGAAAATAACTAGAGTACAAACTAATCCGTCTCACTGTAATTTAGGATGCATTATAGTCCACACCCAGGATCACAGAGAAATGACAAAGTACTGTGAGTTGTAATTATTTTACACTCCTACGGATGTGTGAGTGTCTGTGTAAAATAAAGAGAAAACTGCACAACTCCAACTCCCTGCCCTGCATTTGTGGAACAGGGTAGGCTGCATGCAGCTTTGCTCATCACTCATGTTACCAAACTCCTCTAGCTCTGTGCTATCCCCTTACAAAACCCTCAAGTATCATACTAAGGAGTGTTTTTATGTGCACTCATTTTAAAATTCAACTGGCTTAAATATCTCTGGAGTAGATTGTAAAATAAATACCACAAAGTCTAAATTTCTTGATTATAGCTAGGTCTGGATGGAAAACAAGAATTCCATTTTGCTTTTACTTTTCTGAGATTTCAACACTTGGTTTGTTCCAAAGCAGAGCAAACCTTTCAAAAATTCAAGAGGAGACAAATGGGATGTGGGAGACAAAGTTCAAGCCCCTCGTCCGTATCAGGCAAAAATCCCTTACCACCAACATGTTCTAATAATTCTCGTTCCCTTTTTAAGTTTTAAACAGAAATTTCATCTGAAGCCTTGAGAAACTTCCCCCAAAAATAGTTCCATTAAGACAGATAGTAGCTATGAAAGGTTCCCGTTAAATCAGCATTTTCCATTCAAGGAATGGCTTACTGGAAAGTTCCCAATCAACTTGAATTGCAGCATCCTTTTTTAATATGTCTGGGTTTTTTGGCAGTGTGTTAAAAACCCACAGACAAGCAGGTCCTTATTGTTATTTAATATTTCATGTTACTCAGATTACAGCTATTAAATAAGATGTCTCGAGACACCTTGGGCAATCCAAGTGAACTTACACTCAGTGACCTCATTTTTTTGGTCAGTTTGTTGACTACAGGTCCCACTAAATCTAGCTATTTAGTTCTAATAAGAATTAAAGCTCTACCCAGCAGATGCTTTCAACCCAAGAGGGCTCCCTGCCTAGGTAGGACCCTAAAATGTAGGCACCTTGCCTTGACAAGCCTTTGGAGATGAGGGCTCCCCACACTGACAGTTCGGCAGCAGCCCTGTGAATTTATGGCCTTTTGGGCAAGAGGAGCTGTGGGGTCATGAACCCCTGCAAGTTCAGCTCGGTAAGCGGAGCCGCTCAGCCTGACACCCTCGTGGGCCAGGGCAACAGCTCCCCCAGGGGAGCGCCGGCAAGCTGGGAGCCAGCTGAGATCCGCAGCACCCTGCCCTGCCAGCGCCCGGCACAGCCGGCACCTGCAGCAGCTCCGGGATGGCTGAGAGCACCCCGCAGGCGGGGTTTGCATCAGCGCTGAGTGTGCCGCTCCATCTGCAGCACCTGCCTGGCCAAAACGGGAATCCTTTTGCCATGGACAAAAGAAAATAAACCCAGAGCCACCTTCCCAGTCCACAAGCTACTTTTGAAGCCTAGAAAATCCTCACCCCACGCTGCAGCTCATCAAGACAGCCCTGACAGTATGCAATGCAATGGCAGCAAATCAGACCAGTTCTTGGAATTAGATCTGCTTTTTGGAACGAAATACCTGCAAAATAGCCCTCAGTAACTGCTATGCTGTTTCAGAAAACAGGAGTCTTTAAAGACAAGACAAAAATGTGGAAGCATCACAATCCTGTGTAAGCTTCTCAAACTCTTCACTGGGAAGTATTCCTGCATTATGCATTCTGAGAGGGACAGTAACCCAGGATAAAGCCTTTTCCCTCTTCTTATGAAAACTTGCTTACATTTTATTTACTGGGCTGCTCTTTCTTAAAAAATTCAATGAGCAAGAAAATGTTTTCCCTTATATATTTTAGGATTCTTCTTTACCAGCTCCTAACCAAACAGGCACAGTGTGAATCCCTCAGGAAGAGGGGCATTACATGCAACAATATTGCTACACACGGGCTGGGAACTACAGCCTACAATGCCTTATCCAGACTTTCATGATGTCACTTCCCTGCAATACCCATTACATTCAGGAAGGTACAATATCACTGAAGGTTTATGTGGCTGTTATTTTTAAATGGCATTTTTCAAGTCTAATGTAGTTCTCAAATCTTTATCAGGATTATGTGTGAATTAATGGAAATAACAGTAACCTAACTAATGCCAGCTCCAAACATGCAACTGATATTCTCCAAGGGCTGAGTGCTTGTGCACACGTGGGCATGGGTGTTGGAATATGCACTTCAGCTCACATTCATGGCTTCTACCAGTCAGGCCTTACTCCCTAAAACTGTAAATCCACGTAAGTTCTTAAAGAAAACCAACACTTCTTTCATAAGCAGCATGTATGGACTGCCAAACCCCACACTGGCTATGCAGCCATTTAATGCACAGAGCTCTCACTGACTTCACTGGGACTTTTGCATTTTTTAGTTAGAATGAGGAGAGATAATTCCCTTTAAGGCAAAACACCAACATTTAAACTATGCTCCAGCAGAGCATGTCTATCCCCCTACACTCTCCTCCCAGTGAATCACCTCCAAAAAATGCTTACATTCCACCAACATGAGAGAAAGAAGCATGACTCTTCTGAACAAGGAACACACTGAAGCCAACCTCATTTCTTCTAATTATTTATGTTCACTTTCTATACCATGGACAGAGACATACAGTTTTGGGTTTTCCCCAGCTGCTTTATATTTGAAACACATTACTGTCACAGAAGTCCCAGTGCTACCAGCCTGGGAAAACAATGGGATTCCCTACAATCTTATCTAAAGGATAGCTGCTAGACTGGGTGATAGCATTCCCCATCCCCCACCACCTTCCCCTGTATCTCAACATCTTTAAAGAGCTCATGTAACATAGTAGAAATACTTTCCTCTCTCATTTTCTCAGAGCACAGTTTCTAGAGATTGAAAATGAGGCAAGGCTTCTTTCTAGGAATATCTGTAAAGACACCAGGTTTCATTCAAATACAATTTTATAAGAAAATACCTGACATGTTCTTAAATGTCAGGAATAATTCATTTCCTCCATGCAGCACCCTGGAATTTCATACAAAATTTAACAAGAAATGAAGGAGGCCTCTGGTGCAGCTCTGAATGCATCATACAGAATGTGACCAGTCTAATGAAAAAAAAGCACACCAAAATAAAAGCTGCCAAAGAAAAGAATAAAAACAAGGAATCTCTCATAAAGAAAGGAAAATAAGTGCCCAGAGAGGACAAAGGTGAAGGGGGCAAAGCTAATCTGCAAGGAGAAGGTCAGGCTGAGCAACAAGAAAAGAAGTATGTTTAGCCTGGAAAACAAAGGTTGACAGAAAAGCTGGAGTGCTTACTTTCACTGACCCTGCCAAAACCCTTTTTAAAACATGGCTTTTAGATCACTTCCTACCTCAACTCCACAAATTCTCTCCCATGAGCTTTCCTTCAATCCCACTGACTAAATATACAAAAGGACACAATGTCACTACTCTTTTGCTGTAAAAAGTCATGGTAAGTCTCTACCACCTTTATTGTTTTAATATCTATCTTATGTCACATTACAGCTGTCCCTCCCCTCAGTTTTTCAAGAGCATTAAGGAGTAGTTGAGACAGAAAGAGGTTTTTTGAATGAATTCTGAGCCAAACTGTTTAAGCCTACTTCCCTAAGCCTCATACCTTAAAATATACTTCCCCCACAAAGGGGAATATATCATATCCCCTCACCGCTACAGGACTCTTCTTTCTGCTTGCCTACCTTAAAACCAGAACGGACTTCTCTGCCAACCCTGGTAAGCACAGGACAGAGCAGTGAAAACAGGAGCTCTCCTGAGATCTCCGCAGCTGACGGGAATTTCTACCTGCTGTAAGAACACACCATTTTAATGAAATTGCTCTTGAGAAAGGTTTTGCAGGTGCATTCTCCCCAGTGTGAACTGCTCCACTCGGAGTACACACTGGTGCAGAGACTTGAACCTCAGTTTCCCACATCCCAAGGCAAACGTCCCAGTGATTTAACTACCAAGCCTCTCCCCCTTTGTGGTTCAGGTACTAGTGGATCAATATGAAGAGAACACTCCCAGCAGGACCTGGCAGTGCAGAGTCTAATGCTGCAGCTCAGAGGTCAGGGAATTCAGTTGGGATGTGGGAAATCTATGTTCAACTCCCTACTTACCTGATTTAAAGCCTGATCTTGAACTGAAATCCCTCAGAAGGTCAGTGCTGTTATCACATGGGCATACAGACTGTCTTTTCCCCTCCTCTTTGTTCCAAAAGTTATGACCTGGGTTATAAAAGGCTGATGGATCAGAAAAATGAGTAAGAAACACAGAAAAAGAAAGTATGTCTGGGGAATGTGGTAAAAGACAAAGGGAGAGAGGAAGGAGAAGTGAAATGAGAGAAACAGAAGAACAGACAATTAGAAAGGCAGAAAGATGCGAAAGAGGAAAATGCAGCTGCAACTTGGTCCTGAAGTTTATAAATTGATTTCCACCAAACCTGTCATCACAAGCAAATTACTTTAACTGAACCAAAGAGCAAACAACCTGCCTTCCTTTGCTTTTAGCCTTCAGTATTTTAAAATACCAACACCCTCCCTAGTAATTCACAGTCTCCTAAGACTTCCCTCAATCTCCCTCCTCCCCACATTTAGTGCTTAAATCTTTCTCATTTCTTCATACACTCCAATTAATCCATTGTTTTGGCCAATATACCAATATCTGAGACACAGAGTTAAAGCCATATTTACCTTTGATTTTATGGGTTTACAAAACAGGAACAAGACTAACTCCAGCTCACTCTAACCTACACTTCAGTAGATGACAAGAGGAAGTTACTGTACAACCTGTTAGCACCAACAGCAACCCTCAACTCTCTAAAGCCGTAATGCGGCCAGCATTTCCCTTTGCAGAATTATACGATGCACCTCAAAGCTCAAAAGAGTGACTTAATTTGAAACTTCTTTGTCTTACCTCAAAAGGTAGCGTGATTGGTGGTGGTGGCTTTTTCAGTTCTTCACATTTTCTCTTTTTACATATCCGGTGACTAGTTTTGCGCTTCCTGCAACAGCTGCATTCCTCACAATTTGTTTTCCGCAGACAGGGCTCACAGACTCCACAACGCCTTCGTTTCTTCTTCTCCAGCATAGGGAGCAGAGATGAATATGGAACAGGGTAATCACCAGCTGGATTTTTAAGAGAGGATGGCCCTGAGGCCTCAACTGCTTCAGTGCTGTTGCTCACGTTATCCTGAACCAAATTCAAGCTTACTCCGACACTTCCCAGCTGTGATGAATAATCATTATGCTGCAGTCTTGAGTCAGCTGGCAAATCTGCATTTATGGCTTTTTCTGAGGCAAGAGCAGAGATTTCCATGCTTGAAGGCAACTCCGAAAGAAAACCTGCAGAGAATTGTCCAGAGCCTTCAGCAGAGCTTTTATCAACTGTGCTTTTTTCTAAATCTGAAGATAAAGTGGGGACATATCCTGAATTCAAAATTAATGTCTCTGCATCAATACATTTAACAAGCTGTTCAATGTCCTCTACTTCAATATTGTTTAAAGAGGTATTGGAGACTGGTTCACATACTGTAAATATGTTTTTTGTGTCAAATTCTGAATTCTGTCTCATACAACTCAAATCTGAATTTGAATCAAGTTGTTTGTGAATGGGTACAAAATCCACAACCAGTTTCATGGGGTATTCTGCAAGTGATCTTGCACCTTCAAAATGTAAAAGCAAATTTGATTCAGAGGCAGGTACAGGACTGGAACTTGAACCAATGTCTTTATTCTCAGGTTCCAAACCCCAGCCTGCCTTCAAGCAGGACTCTGCAAGTGACGTTGCATCTTCTAATAAATGTCCTTGTGAGTTAAACTCAGAGGTAACTAGAGGTGCAGAATCCAAGTCTTGTTCTTCCCTAGGTAGCACCATGTCCAACCCTGCTCCAATGTGGAATTTGGCAAGTGTGACCGACTCTATCAGTACTGCTGAGCTGAGGTCTGAGGTATCAACAGAGCTGGAGTCAGGTTCTGTACTGTTAGGCACCACATTGAAGGGAGTCTCTGCATGCACCTTCAAGTTTGATTCAGAGGCAATGATAGAGTCAGAAGGAGAAGATGGAAGCACCGGGGCAGCATCTTCAACAAATGCTTCAGCAAAACTACCTGCATCAAGATCACTGGGCATCTGCTCACAGGGCAGGTCTTCATGCTTAGATTTCACCTCTGAAGCTTCTGTACCATCATCAGTTACCTGACTGTTTGGAATGGAGTCATCTGTTTCAGGTATTTCTACCTCCTTGTCCTGACTGGCACATGGGATATCAGGCTCTTCACCTGCACTACACAGACAGCCTTCTACAGGCAGAGCAGCTAACTCATTTTGTGCTAAATCTTGTTTCAAAGCTATTTCACCTGTGTCATCATTTTTCTCTTCTACTACTGCCAGGACTTCTTGTTCATGTTCTTCCTTTGTTTCTAGCCTTTTTTGTGCTGCAGCTTTCCTGGGTTTTGCAATTGCTGGAGCTTGGGACAATCTTCGGGAGAAGGATCGGTTACGGAGAGACATTGTAAAGCCATTGATGTTGAAAGAATCCTGGCTGTGAAAGAGGATATTGTCAGCTTTCTCCAAACTCACCCAAGATGCTCCAGACAAGGTTCTGGTTACACTGCTCCTGAGAAGTCTACCTGAAGAGCTCATGATTGGTTTCTTTTCTTGCTGTTTTTTCTTAACATCTTTTTCTTGCACTGGCTTTTTACCTTTTCCAGAACTAACAACTTTTGTGGAAGTCTTTGTGGTTTTCTTTCTCACTTGGCTAGATTTCTTTTTGCTCTGGTTAGTTTTCCTTTTGCCTAACTCTTCTTTTTTGGCTGATCTGGAAGGCCTCGCATGGTGAGCCATGTCTGCGGAGCAGGAGGAATGTTAAGAGGAGAGATGGAAAAAAATCATGAGCTCTTGAGAGACCTCTTCAATAGAAAACTGCATACTCCCATTGCTGCTTTGTGTGCTGATACAATGTCAACTCTGAAATAGAAAAAGACACAAAACAGCATTAATATACTTCTAATTAATACAAGGTGCACATATATTCAACTGACAGTTTTTAATATTTAAAAATACAGAGAATCAGAAATAGCAGTATGAGGTGTTATGTTCAACTAGCACAACCTTTGAAAATATTAGCATACTACAAAATAAAAAGCTTGCCTAAAGGCCTGCAACACAAACAAAGAAGCAAACTGAACTCAAATGACCAGGCAACATCACATATTTACTATTTTATGTCAGTTCTAAAAAGTTTGAGTTTTCCCAATTTTATTAACACTTCATTAACTAAAAAACTTCCTTTGAGTAAGGGGGAGTTCATATTTATCAGTGTAAGGACATTCAGGAACAAAAGAACAAAGCTGAGTTTATTTCGTGTGTGTGTGTACCCAATATATCACCACCAGGGCATCTCTCATTCTTTCACCATCCACTGGTAGCCCACCATGGTACAATTCCAGATAAAATGGGAGAAGTAACTAGCTCCCCAAAGAGATCAATCTGTCGTTCTACAGGGGAACAGGACCAGGGAAGAATTGGTCTTTCCCAGTGTTATCTTCCAGAATACCTTCACAGCACACTGTATTACACTCCAAGCCTTGATTCCATACTGTCTGCTTCTATCAGATATTTTATGCAGGGCAGATGCCTCTGCTTCATCACTACAACTTAATACATTCACCTTCGAAAAAACACCATACATCTGTCCCAAGCTTTTGTCCCCAAACACAACTGCAATGCACAGGTCCCCCAACTCCCCAAACATAACTGAATCATCTCAAAAGATACAACAAATTTCTCATGCTCCAAACCAATTTCCTTCAAGGTGGGTTGGATTTTTTCAAAATAAAGCAATTCTCACAAGTATGTATTTTCGAGCACATAGTGCTTCTAAGTACCTGTGGAAGACTTTAAAAGCTTTATTTAGCTGCTTGAATAGATCAGATGGGTGAACAAGGGCAGTCTCAAAATGGAAGCAGACAGAGCCAGAGGCTCTATAGTCTCCAGCAGGGAGGTACCTTCCCTTTACCATCATTCCTCTGAATTCCTTAAGCCCAAATCAAGCCACCTCCAGGCCATCTGCACCTCATTGATGGGAAGAGGCCAAGAAAAGACAGAACAAGTATGGGGATGATGTCTAAAATCCTGACCTCAAATGGAAGTAAAAGAAAGGGAATATTGGCTTCTAAAGGAAATGGAAAAGGAAAGAAGAATGCTACCAGGTTTCTGACATCACCATCCCCTCCTATGAACTCAATCCCCACCTTGAAGCCAACAGAGTGATCTCATGGAGGCTGCACTTCCTCACAGCCTGGTCTGAGCTCTGCCGGAGGTGGGGAGAGTTTTGCTAATGTAACCCAAACAGCACTGCCCCAAGAGAAGTTCATTATCCTGCCAAGGGGATGGGCTGGCACAGCCAGCTCACACAGCCTCTGGGTGGGACCACCAGCTTGCTGCTCCCCAAAGCAGCATGCTGGCAGCCAGCCTGCTTCTGGCCAGCTGTTTTGTCACAGCCCTGGGCAGGCTGCCCAGTGGCCACAGCACCTACCAAGGCTAACAGTAACTCCTCAAACTCTTTTTGAGCAGCTTATTTAACGCATTTTGAAGCCTGGCTCTTGTTTATTCAGCTGTAGTAAGCCAACTGACCCTCTGTACTACAACATATAAACCAATTATCTTACCTAAACATGATGTGATTACCTTGTATCACGTCTTCATATTACATATCAGATGAAGATGATTACTGAGACAGCAGGTTTTTTCACACACACAAATACCATTTAGAGCCAGTAGTGCTGTACAAGACGAGGCTAAACACTTCTCAGGTCAGATCAGAAAACAGTGCCCGTCAAACACACAATAAACAATAAATAAACATGAATAAATATATGAATAAATGGCATCCCTCCTCCATCCCAGCAACACATCCAACCTGGAGAAACTAAGTAGACACGTGCAGTTGTTCATAGTTGCAGGTGAAGCTTCAAAGGTCACAGAAGAGACCTGAATAGCTCCCACAGAAGCACTCTATAAAAGTTGGGTCAGATACTGAAATAGTAAAACAAATACAGTGCTGAAATGAAGGTAATCCAAGTTCTCTCCTGTCCTCTCCTCCCTCTACCCCTTCTCTGAAGACGCATGGGGGAAGGGGGACATGGCCCTTAGGAGTCACTCCATGAATCAAAGAGGGTATCGGCATCACATCAGCAGGTCCATGAAATAGCTGTTGGCAGCCTGCAAAAAGCCTTCCCAGTTTCTTCGGGTTATGACAAAGACTGGGATCCTCATTCCAAAGGATGGCCTGGAAGGCTGCACAACCAGCTGGGAGCAAGCAGCAGGCACATCTGTAGCCATTAGAAGAGGAGCTACATAACAGTAGCAGGAGAGGAAATTCAAGCTACTTTCAGAGCCTATAGCCAGGATAGCAAGGAAGAAAGCAAGCCATCAACAAAGGCCAGGCAACATGGGAATGTGTGAATCAGGAGGGAGACTGAAGAGACAAAGTCTTTTCTCTTTATCAGCCCTAAAACAGAAGAAGAATGACCAGAGAATACAGGAGGTCTGGAGTGGAAACAGTGACGGGATTTTTGAAAATACTGAATTTGAATAATGCTTTGCTCTTATTGCTTCTCTACACAAGTAGTTGTTATTGTGGAAATTCAGGAAGCAAGACCATCAAAATTATCAATCAGAAGCCTAATTTATAACAATTTGGTAAATTTTTAAAATCATTACTACAATTACATGATAATGTGTCTTTACCTGCATTGGGACAGTGACAGGACAGGGGGGATGGCTTCAAGGCGAAGGAGGGCAAGTTTACATTAGATATGAGGAAGAAATTCTTCCCTGTGAGAGTGGTGAGGTTCTGGCACAGGTTGCCCAGAGAAGCTGTGGCTGCCCCATCCCTGGAAGTGCCCAAGCCCAGGCTGGATGGGACTTGGAGCAACCTGGTCTAGTGGAAGGTGTCCCTGCCCATGGCAGGGGGTTGGAAGGAGGCAATCTTTAAGGCCCCTTCCCACTCAAACCATTCTGTGATTGCACAATTTGAAAATTGCAAAACAGCTGCTTCAGGAATGAAGAGGCAAGATCATCCTGGGGTTCTTTGGTTGGTTGGGTTTGTCTTTTTTTTTTTTTTTTTTTTTAATCTTTTAATACAGAGAAACACATCTGTCTGGCAAGAATGCAGAAAACTGTTAATGCCAAAGCACTACTTGTCTTCAGGGCCAAAATTAGAGAGGCTATCAACAGGGTGGTTCAAGACTTCCCTTTTTCTTGCTAGAAAAAGAACGCTGATATTTGCAGGAAATTGCCTGGCTTTAAATGCTGCATTATAAAAGATGGCAAAGGCGTTGTCTGACTCAGAGATGACAATACAGGGTCACAAGAACAGCAACATTTTTATCGATTTTGTTTCAATTTTGTCACTGGAATTACTAGGTTTTTCAGAAGAGATCTGAATAGAGGCCAAAAGGAAATTTTTTGGGGCCTAGGGAGTTAATGCTTGACTTTAGTTATATTTGTCTGGGACTCTGAGTACCTGACCTGCAAGGTGATTGTATGCTCTTGGGCAAAATGGTTGTCAGCAAGAGATATCTGCTTCCCTTTAAAAAGGGCCCTAGTCTTCAATACTAGTCTGCCACAACCACCTTAACTGCTAGCTAAAACTGTCTGACATTTTAAGTAACATGTCCTATAAATTATGTTGCTATTTCTTTGTTTCCTCTTCCACAATTAGGGCCAGAATACTAGGTAGCTGCAAGGTTGGTATTCAAGTTTTGTTTTCTGAAACACTAGGAAATATTTTACCTGTTCCATTAAAAGCACTGGCAAGGACAGTTGATATCTGCAACAGTTGCAAATCATCTCATGCCACTTCTTAAGGACAACAAATGGTTTTATCACATTGGTCATATTTCACAGCAAGTAATTAATTTGTATTTCCAAGACATCTATGGGACTCAACGGGATTATGAAACATAAACCTTGTGGGGCAATGTAATAACTGGTCACTTTTCTATCATCCTGGAGAGTAACAAACTTACTTCAATGCTTTCTTCTGAAAGCCAAACCAGGTGAGATCTGCCATGCCTTCCCTCACGGGGGAGCACAGGCCTCTCTAGGATGTAAAAGGGGCAATAGGTAACAGGAGAGTTTGCAGAGAACTGCCCTAAATAATACCAGTGCATCCTGGAGCTGTCTGTTACTTGAGCCAACTTATCTCGTTTAAGTTTTGCTCATTCATGGTAATAAATCTGGAACAATTCCACTGACTGCTATAATCCACAACGAATACTGCTAAAAAAGCTAATCAAAGGCTCAGTCTTTTATTCCTGTCTTGGTCAAAATTCCAAACAAATATAATGAGAATTCTGTCTACAAAGTAATCAAGAAATTTAACCCCATACTGTCAAAATGCCTCCAGAAAAAACAAAACAAAAACCCCAAACAAGCAAACAACAACCCCAAACAAACCCACCCACAATGTTTCACTTTAAACAAATGGGTAAAAAAAAGATTAAGCAAGTTTTCATTCTAGAGACAGTGTCAATCAAGATTCTGTTACAAAACTTGATTCTTGTTGGAAGATGGCAGGGGAAAAAGAAAGATACTAGAAGATGTGACCTCATAAAAAATGGCAGCAGCTTTTTTATGGTGTTGTGAAAGATGGCGAGTGATCCCTGAACAAACAGAGCAGTACGGGGGAAAAAAATGATACAGCTAGCAGTCGGTAGTTTCACTAGTCACTTGGTTTCACTACAGTCAGATGTACCTAAATACATTTTGTTTCAGTGTTTAGGTATCTTTTTAAAAGTCCCTTGAGATTTGCCCTTAAGGGAAACAGACCTGGAAGCTTTCATAAAAGCCACTTTAATAATATGCAAGTCCCAAGCAGTAGGGGCCACAATGTGACTAAGTTTTCACACAAGCTCAGATGCACAACTTAGAATTGAAAAACACCTCATCTTCTGGCAGCAAATGCTCTAGAGGAAGATGCAAGAGACACCAGAGAAGACAGACATTAAAAAAATCTGACCCTCAGGTGCAAAAGCGTATCATATCATCTGCATATTCTTTCCAGCTGCACCAAAGCCAACCTGCTTTCCAATTTGGCCTAGTTCCCTGCTCTACTCATTGCTCTGTAGAACACTTTGTATATGAAAAGAAGGGAAATGGGTTAGGAGGAGGGAATCAGCTTTAATTTTCCCTTTCTCCCTTCTTTAATCCTTGAATACACATTTGGCTTTGGTTAAGAAATGAAAATGAAACTTCTCATCTGCCATCTCAGTACCATGAGTTATTTCATACACAGCCTTGTACAGAGGCCTCCCCACTCCATTTTCCACCATATAGGTTTTCTGCTTTGCGTTACAGGACTATGTCACTCTTGAGGCAACCAGCCATATTTCATCCACATATATTAAACTTTGATTTAAGCCAACACTTTCCAGCAGCATATGAATGTGGGACAGGCACTGCAGGATGCCACCTCAGTTTCTCACAGACAAAGGCACAATCCTTTACTCACTCATCAGCAACACAGGATGATGCTGAGCAGACCAAGCATCAAGGCCTTCATCCTAAATTTTTGTCCTTGCTGGCCCCAGAAGGCCACCTCTGCGTTTGGAGGATAAGGCAGGGCTTCTGCCTAATTGCACAAGGAGCTGGAGGCTGCTGTGAAATAGGCACGCTCCATGAATTCAGCAGGAGATGTCCATGGTTAGCATCTTGCAGTGTCATGACTTCATGCACCTTGGAGCCTGCACAGTGACTCACACAGATAAAAAAATACCACAAAAAAACCTCCTCCCAGTTCAGGGAAAGCTCTATTAGAACGATTAGGAAAAAAAAAAGGAAAAAATAGAACTGTGGCAAGGAACCACATGCGCCTAAACCACAAATCAGATCAAGCCTCAGACAAACAACTTGAACCAAAATTCCATTGTGAAGACTGACACCACAATGTGCAAGTATCCTCCCTTCAGGCAGGCAGGAGCACGGGCTTAGTTTAACCTGTGTGCAGTGCGGCCAAACACAGACATTCACAGGCGGAATGCTAAAAAGTAAATAGATGTGAAGTAATTTCTAAAGGCTCACCAAAGGAAAACCCCATCTACCAGAACACTCCAGATACATTTGAAATCAAAAAAAGCAAGCAAAGCAAACAGAACACTCTTACTAATCATATGCCTCTCTAATTCTGCATTTATGCTGTTTAAAGCACTGCATTTCTTTTTGATAATATGACTCCATTCTTCAGGGGGTTTGCCTTTTCTTAAAAACAATAAAAAACCCCACAAAAAAAAAACCCCACCACCATTAACTGAATCACCTTATCTCAAACTCAGCTAAAAGAAGGGGGAGGTGGAGGGAAGAACCTTCAGGCAAAGATTAAGCCTGGAAAATTTCAGCCTGAAAGGTGTTTTGAAATTTTAGGTATCTGAAAACAGAAAGCAGGATGGAAGTGCTTAGGCCAGCTTTAACAACCACGGGTACCATGCCAGTCATAATAAAACAATATCAGTGAAGATTCTGAACGACTACACAGTGAAGAATTAGGTCCTACAGAAACTATGAATATCACATTTCCTTAGTACATCTCACCTTGAGTTCTTCCCCAGTTACCTGCTTTGCACAACCTAGCCTGCCCTTGTCTCCTCCAAGCATAACAAACTCCTCTTATCTTGAGGGACTGACCCTCATCCCAAGAGCAACCACCACCACCCTTTGTGCTGGTGGAGCAACTACCTCTGAAAAGCAAAAACCAGCTTTCACCTCCTTTACAGTTAGGGTCGACCAGGCTACCTGCCCAGACCAAGACTAATACAAAGTTTTCCCAATTCAATCTGTATTCCTAAATTGTCTTCACTGATGTAATGAAAACAGGGTAATTACACCACAGAATAGCTTTCTGCCTCTCTACAAGAGTACCTCAAAAAGCACTGAGCACAGCCGGGGCAAACTATTATTATTTGGAAGATTATTATTATTATTTTCACAGGTTTTTCCATTGTCTTGAAAATTTAAAGAGACACCTCTGCCTTAGAAATCCACTTAGTCATGTTGAAATATCTGATGCCGTGATCTTTGCCCACTTTGCTATTATTGTATAATAATTTCTAGAATAAGAGCTCTTTAGCCAGATCCATGCTGGTGCAGCCACCCTGGCCAGCTTGTTTACAGGAGTCGATTCCTAGCGCCTCACTCCAAGGTCTGCACTGACATTGGTGTGCTCACGCCCTGCTCCAGATGCCCGTGGCACGTTCCCCTCTCCTCCTTAAAGGAGTAGCAATCTCACCACGCTGGGTAGCTGCTACGTAGGCCGAGACACAAGTGATACGGACTACGTTGCCCTTTAAATATCTTTGGGGTGCAGCAGGATAGGCTGGCTGAGTGTAGGACAGGCTGGGCACACAATTGGCGCGTCTTCTTTGACTACTGCTGCGCCTGGTCCCTTCGCAAATCCAGCCTGTTCCACTGCTCGCTCCTCGGGCGCCAGGAGCCATACCTTTGTAAGGTTAGCTGGTCCTGCCTCCCAGCAGGCCGCCTCATCCTTTCTCCTTACCCATTCGGCGAACCACATCCTTCTCCCCCGGTTCTATCACGAGCACGGCAGGGAGCATTCCCCCCAGCACCAAGCCTCCAGCTGCCACAAGACCACCATCTCTTCTCCCCCAGCTCCAAGAACAGCTGGACAAGCACTCAGCGCCCAGGAGCACCCCGGGGGCTACAGCCCTGCAGGGTTCCTTTAGCGCAGGCAGGCGAACACCAAGGGGGGAAGGGAAAGGAGGGCCCTCCTGGGAGGGAGGAAGCGGCTCCTCGTGGCCCGGCCCCGCCGCTAGCCGTGCCCCCCCAACCCCGGGAGCCCTCCCCGGGGCTGCAGACAATGGGGCCGACCCCAGCGGCGGCGCTGGGGACCCGCAGCGCACATACGGACGCGCCCGGCTTCTCCCGCGGCAAAGGCGGGGAGCCACCCCCGGGGATGCTCCCCCCAGCCCCGCACACCAGTGGCACCTCCACAAGGTGATACTGCACGGCCCTCGCTCGCCAGTTTTATACGGGGGCGGGGGTGGGCTGCGGCGTTTTTCCGGCTGGCCAGGGGCCCCTACGGCCCTGCAGGGTCCCTTTTAATTGTTCCCTGTCGTCCATGCAGGCTGCAGGCAGTTTCTCTTGCCTGGCGGGATTTTCCAGGCAGGCTCTGGCTGCTGCAGCTCAAACACGCTCCAGCACAGCCAGGGATACCGGACTTTTTAGCCTTTTCGGCCAACAAACTGCGTTTTGCATTTGAATAACCCCCAGCCTGCCTTCCTCCCCGCCTCGGAACGGCCCGAGCCTGGCCGTGGCGGTGCCTCTGCCTCCCCCTCCCCAGTCCACCCTAGCTCAACTTCGCAACTAGCCAAGGGGATAAGCGAGGGGGGA
>VZRS01011621.1:0-14610 GCA_013398055.1 Ifrita kowaldi | reverse complement strand
CGCGGAGCCGCCGGGGCCGGGGGGTTTTTATTTCCTGGAGCTCATCCATCGGTGACGTTGTGACATACGATGAATGTGTCGGTCCTAATAAAATCAAACAAACACGTACAGCCTTCCACACATCCTTCTCCGGGGGAATCTGGGGAGGTGCTGAGCTCTTCCCTGTGGATGTTCCCATCAGGGGTCGTTATTGAAGGAGTTGCTGGGGTTTTTTTTATGTGAGGTGAGCACCGGCAGAGCCGGTTGCTTTCCCCGCAGAGGTTCCCAGAGTCCGTGAAGAAGTGAGGATCGCTGCCCGTCTGGAAGTTGGCATCGCCTTTGGATGCAGTTGAGCGCTGAGACGGTGGAGTGAGGACGGGGAGGAGGTCACCAGTGGGTCGCCAACCCACCCTCCCCTCTCCCAGTCTACAAAACAGAGGGAGAACAAGGTGAGTTGCCCCAAAGAGCTGCTGCCGAGTCGGAAGCAGCGGAGGTAGCAGAGGGTGAGTGAGAATGCTGTCAGGGACAGGGGGGATCCTGGTGGGATCAAGCCAGGTCGATCCCCCAAAGCCTCCTTGCTCCCGGGATCTTGCAATCCTGGCGGCCCGGCTGGATTTACGGGGGGGTGGCGAGGGCGAGAAGGGATTAATTCTGCCCCCACCGCCTCCTCCTCCTCCTCCTCCGGCAGTGTCTAATCTCCGCTGGGGCTTCGAGGTCTGACCCTGCTCTGATCGAGAACCGGGATAACCCTGGCTGAGCCGGGGAGGATCCACCCGGGGCTCCCGAAAACCAGGTAGTCAAAATTGCCCTTTTTTTGGATATTATGTTTATTTTTCAGGATCGATGGGTTTATCCGGGGTGGGGGCGGGGGCTGCAGGAGGGTGAGGGATGCAGGACGAGATGTTCCACCCTGCCGTCGTGGGAGGGATGAGAATGGGGAGGGTTTGGGGGTCTCTGTGCCCCCCCGGGAGGGATAGGGCGACATGTGACGCTGAGGTGCCACATTGAACCCACCCTTAATATACGTAATAATAACCCATAGAACTAATTAATAATTGCAAACTGTGGAGGGGGGAGGCTGGAAAGGGGAGAGGGGTTGGACCNGCGGGATGCACCGGGCAGGACGAGGGAGAGCTTTTGGGAGGGCATCGGGCAGGACCCGGAGATACCGAGGGGGTCACCGGGCAGGGCGTAGGAGCAGCCGGAGGCGCCCAGCAAGACACCCGGGAGCCCGGCACCACCGGGCAGGACCCTGGGGAGCTTTAGGGTGGCACCGGGAAGGAGCTGGGGGTACTGGGGGCGGGGGTCACAGCACCCACCTGCCTCTGTGCCCCCAGTCCCGATCCCCAGTCCTGATCCCCAGCAGGCAGGTTGGTTGTGGGGTGGGGAGGGGGTCAATCCACCCCCTCCCCTTTTAGGAGTGCCCGGAGGGGAGAAAATCGGAGTCTTCCCGGGAAAAGCCATTTGTACCTTGGAGCTGCCAAACAGCCGCTTCCAGCACCCCCAAACCCAAAGCCCCCCCCCCATTTGGGGACACGCCAGGGACTCCGATGTGAGAGCCCGACGTTCACCTCCCTGCGTGGCGTTGGGCAGGGAAAAATCCATTTGTTTTCCCTTGTTTACTGGTGCTCCACTGCCATCCCAGCTGGTTTTGAGGTGAGGGGTCTCAACCCTTCTCTGTCCGTGGGTTTGTCCCTTCTTCCGCCCCTAATTTCCCACCCTATTTGAGATTTTTTGGAACTGCCACGGTTCCCAAAGGAAACATCCTTTGGCGTTCCCAGCGAAGGAGAGGCCTTTGGAGAAAGGAAACGGCCCCAGAAACAATGGCAGTGGCGTTTCCTTCCAGCAGAACACTGGGTGGGGGTCCTTGAGCCGCCACTTGTCCCTCCTTGAAGGTTTTCTTCCTTGATAAAAGTTAATTAAAGGATGTTGGTATGAGGCACGGGGGTCACTCAGTCCTTAAATCCCACCAGGGCGCTCCTTCACCACGTCCCGATGGCGTTTTTTGCCTGGAATCACGATGGATTCCCACAAAAAAAGTCACACTTCAGCCCTGGGATGTGATGTCATGGGCACTGACAGCTCAAAAATGCAGCAAAAAGACCCATTTGAACCCCAAATGTGTGGTTTTCCTTTAATTTTGCTTTCAAGCAATCCTTCCTCGTCCCATGGGATCCTCATGGGATCGTGATGGGGAAAAGCAAAATGAGGGATGTTTGCCATCCCTGTTCTCTTCCCAGTCCCTATCCCATCCCATCCCCAATCCCAACCCCAATCCCTTCTTCAGTCCCATTCCAATCTCATCCCCAGCCCATCCCATCCCATCCCATCTCCGCCTCTGTCTCCCACACCACGGGTGAAGCCCGTTTCCATCTATAGCAAAGTCACATATGATTATTTCATTATTTAATTTTTTTTCCCCAAATTTGGTCTCTCTGGAGGATACGGCACTTTCTGCCCCCCCCGCCCCCGGGGTCGTGAGAAATGCCGCTGTGGATTTTCCCAAGGGACACTGCTCCACAGCCCGGCATCTCCTATCTGCCCGTTTATAAATAGTCGAAGTTAAGGGAAGAAAAGGAAAAAAATTCCCCAAAAAATAATTTAAAAAAAAGGGGAAGGCGACTGGCTGCGTTGCAGTGCCGAGATGCTCCTTGACCTTTTTCCAAGCTTTTTCAAGGGTCCCTTTTCCGGCCAGATTCCCGCTGTGTGTTTTAAATCCCAAGCTTGGTCTTTTGGGATTTAATTTGGGTCTGGGTTTCACATGACTCCAGCGCCTTAATCCTATCAACTGGGGTCATCAAACCCCAACCGCCTCCGGGATTTAATTCCCCATACAGTTAATGGTT
Source organism: Ifrita kowaldi (assembly GCA_013398055.1). Lineage (NCBI taxonomy): Eukaryota > Metazoa > Chordata > Aves > Passeriformes > Cinclosomatidae > Ifrita > Ifrita kowaldi. The sequence goes on along the minus strand of VZRS01011621.1, from coordinate 11,785 downwards.
TAGAGATTCGGGGAGGGGGCTGGAGGGGGAGTTTGCTTTTTTGGGGGTTCAGGCTGTGCCAGAGCCAGGAAATAGATTTTTTTGGGGTGAAATGATGCAATTTTAGATGAGGATGGGGTGATTGATATCGGCACAGGGATTAATGTTGAGATTGCAGGGATTTAAAGGTGATTTTTTTTCCATAGGGAAAAAATTCTAAGGGAAATTTAAAGCAGGTTTTTTTTTTTGGTCATGGGAAAATTTAAAGTATTTTGGAATGGTAAATTGTAGGATATTTATTCCACGGGGGAAAAAAACCGATAGCTATTTTTAAAGGTAAATTTAAATCTATTCTGCTTTTCCATATGCAAAAAAAATCCCAGCAGATGGGCTGGGGCGGGGGGAAAACACCCGGGCAGGTGTTTAGCTCAGGGCAGCTGGATAAAAATCCAGGTTTTGAGCCCAAAGAGCGGGCGGGAGGGGCTGAGGGCCCCGGGCCCCCCCGGACGCGTATGAGCACCGCAAGCGGCTTAATTTTTTCGATCTGGTTAAAGCATTAGAGGATTTGGAGCGTCGAGGTGGCCAAAGCCGGAGCTGTGCCAGGGGGTTCAGTCCCGTGCCTGCAGCTCCAGACCGAGCTCCACCAGCCTTTTTTCGGGTCCCATCTGTCTGAGATGAGGAATTTGGGGGAATTCTGCGAGGAAAAGCGGATTTTGGGGAGCGAGCAGCTTTCAGATCTGGATTCACTCCCTCTCCCCGATACACTGGAGAGGAGATGATGGAGCTGAGATCTCCTGTTGCCACAAGAGTTTAAGGATGGCAGAGCAAAGCTGCAGCCCCAGAGCACAATTAACATAATTAACGTGGCCATCATTAGGTTTCAGAGTTAACACACCTCGGTTTGTGGCGCCGAGAGCAGCTTTGAGGCACACGGGGCTGTTTTAATGCCTTGGGGTGGGACGGGAAACCTCTGGCTGGTGCCAGAGCATCTTTCCCTCTCTGGAGCTGGGGCTTCCCCAGGAATTCCCAGCACCCTTTGGCCCAGCACCTTTTTTGTGCCCAAAAATTCATGCTGATGGAGGAGGTGGGATGAAAAACCTGGATTTTCCCAGCTGTTGGGGATGCACAGGGGTGTAGAAGCTGTGGAGTCATTTATCGATGCCATCGCATCATTAATGAACTATATTATTAATAATGTTTTTATTGTTATTATCATCATCATCATTATAGTTATCACTCTTTTATAACCATTATTATCATTATGATCAAGGTTATATTTGATTTTTAAATTATTATAACTGTTATAGTTCTTTTTATTAAATTACAATTATAATTATTCTAAAAGGTCTATTACCTATTATCTCTAATACTTCTAATAGAAATTACAATAGAATTATTGAATATAATCTGTTTTCTTCTGGATTAGCTCAATTTAACACAATTTTATAATAATGGAGGAGCTGGGCTGAAAACATCTGGATTTTCCCAGCTGTTGAGAATGCAGGGAGGTTTAGGGGCTGTGCCATCTGCATAATTAGTGAACTGTATAATTTTGATCACAATTATTAATAGAATTATTTTTATTTTATCAGTATTATCATTATTATGACTGTTATCATTATTGTATTAGAATCATTGTTATAATTATTATAATCACTATTACCATTATTATTATTATCCTTATTAATATCACTTTTATCATTATTATTCCCACTTTTATAATTATTATTCTCACTTTGATCATTACTCTCATTATTCTGAGCACCATTATCACTCTCACATCCCCTCTATTATCCCTATTCTTACAAAAATATACCTGTATTTATAACTATTACAAATTATATGTTCTCCATGATCTATTTTATTCTGGAAATTCCAATTTAATGAGTCGCCGTCGCATATTTCTTTCCACACTCTCTAAATTTAATACAATTATCTGTATAATTACATATAAACACACTGTAATTGCCATTATTTTTCCATACTGGCTATTGGATCTGATACCACAGCTCTATATAATTAATAAATTATATTATCAATGATCTGGGACCTGCAGGCGCCTCCAGCATCTCCCCCCCCCTACACCCTCCAGGATTTAAAGGTTTATGTTCTTAGCCTGGGTGAGCTATTTTTACGCATCCTCACCAGACTGGGCCTGCTTTCTCCCAGTTTTTCACCAGAGAAAGGAAATTTAATTATTTTTTTTAATTCCTGAGAAGACTTATCAGCCGGAGCAGAGTTTCCTGCCTGGAGCTGGAAGGCTCCGTCCGGAAATGGCACCAGTGCCTTGCCAGGAGGGGGGATGAACGGATGCGGGAGGAGGCTAAAAATACCCCCCAGCGCCTTGTTTTCCTCTTCCCACCCTGGAAAAATCCAATTACAACCTCTGAGCTCTTAGGGAAAAGTGCGACATCGTTGAAAGCTCCTAAAAATCCTTCAAACCCAGGGGTTTTTCCCCCAGACCGAGGATTTGGGATGATGGGGTGGCATCATCCTTTCCCCTCTGTGTCCCAAGCTGAAGCATCCCTGGGGCGCTGGCGGGAGCAGGGCCAGCCGGGGTCAGGGATCGATGGGATGGAGCCGCTGGGATGCGGGGCCTCGGTGATGTTCCCCCGGGAAAAACAAACCAACCCCAGCACAAACTCAGCCTTGCCTGAGCCGATTAATTTTCTGGCTGAGCCTTACGGGCAAAGCCGGGGAATGATCTTCCCCCAGGAGCTCAGCATCCCTCTCCAGTCCGTGGTACCCATTCTTACCCCATCACCTCCTCCCAGTGAGACTTGGGGGGATGCTGGGATGCAGGGGACGTGGTGACAGGGGATTGGGATGGGATATTTGGGGTCGAAGGAGATGGAGGTCACTCATGGATTATCCCAATTTAGTGCTGGCAGCAAGAAGGGGGGATGCTGGGGAAGGCTTGTGGGGTGCATATGGGGGGAGCCCTACAAATAAATCCCATGGGATCTGGTGCAGCATTATGGGGGGCTGGGAGTACCCCAACACTGAGCTAAGGGGGTGTCTGCCTGCTGCAGGCAGCAGTCTCCTGGGCTGGGGACTTGGGCCTTAGGATTTCCCAAGCCGAGCGTGGGGCGGAAGCTGGGATGGGAGGGAGCAGCAATGTCCTGCATCCTCCGGAGCAGGCGGAAAGCCCTTCCTGCAGCTGGGAAGGAGACAGAATGTTCTCCTGGCCCAGCTTCCTGGTGATAATCTGGGATTGTTGTTTTTTGTCTTGGGAATGGGGTTTTTTTCTCACAATCAGTGAGGTTTTGTGGAGAAGTGGCACCTGGGGTTGAGTCACATTCCGGTTTCTTCCCTCTCCCACGGGCAGGTGTCTCCTTGGCTGTGCTGGAGGTGCATGTGGGGACGAGCTTGGTGTTCTCCGTGGAGGGGCAGCAGGCGGTGCTGCCTGCCTGGTACACCAGCCACTCCCTGAACAAGCCCTACGTCACCTGGATGCTGAACAAGAATGCTGGTCCCTTCCAGGTGAGAAGAGGGCAGGGGCTGCAGGACAGGAGATGGAGGGGGACAAGCTGGGGGGTGACCATGGAGGGGGTGCTGGTGGTGCCCATGATGGAGGGAAGATTATGGTGCCCACCATGGGGTAGTGGCCACAGTGCCCATGGTGGAAGGATGGAGAGGGAGATGGAGGGAAACTCAGGGTGCCCACCATGTGATGTTCATGATGGGATGAAGCTCATGGTGCCCAGGCAGTGAAGATGCCCACAGCGGGTAAGTGCCCATGATGGGGGGAACCTCATGGTGGCCCACAATGGGTAAATGTCCATGGTAAGGACATGGCGCCCATGATGGGGAGATGCCCACAATGGGGAGATGCTCATGGTGGGAACATGGCCATGGGGAGATGCGTGTGGTTCCCACAGCGGGGGCATGCTTGTGGTGCCCATGGTGGAGAGTTGCCCCATGATGAGGTGAAGCTCACGGTGCCCACCATGGGGAGGTGCCCACCATGGGGAGGTGACCACCATGGAGGACATGCTCATGGTGTCCATGATGGGGGCATACCCACGGTGCTGCAATGGGGAGCTGCTTGTAGTGCCCAAAATGGGGTGGTGTCCATGATGGGGGAAGCTCATGGTGCCCACCATGGGGCGTACCCTTGATGGGGGGTGCTCATGCTGATGTGTAGATGCCACGATGAGGTCATGCCCGCAGTGCCTGCAGTAGGGAGGTGCTTGTGGTGCCCACAGCGGGGAGAGACACAAGACGGGGAGAGATCCAAGATGGGGAGATGCCCATACAGGGAGATGTTGGTGGTGTCCACGGTGGGAAATGCTTACAGTGGGGAGATATTGTGGTGCTCGTGATCAGGAGGTGCCCACGGTGGGGAGGTGCCCATGAGGGGAGATGCCCACACTGGGGACATGCGCAGGGTGCCTGCAATAGGGAGGTGCTTGTCATGCTCACGGTGGGGAGATACCCACGACAGACAGACGTCCTTGGAAGATGCTCATGGTGCCCACAATGGGAAAATGCCCACAGCGGTGCCCCTGATGGGGGGATGCTCATGATGGGACTGTTGCTCATGGTGCCCATGCCCAGTACTTGTGCTTGTGGTGGGGAGTTGCCTGCAGTTCCCATGTCCAGGATGCTCAGGGCAGGTGAGGCTGGAGGGGGCTTATGCAGCAACCACTGCTCTACAAAGTTTAGGATTTGGGGGGTTTTTCTCTCCAGCAACACCATCCAGAAGTGAAAACGTGGTTTTCTTCCCTGTGCAGATCCTGTCATACCTGGGCGGGGTGGTGAAGGTGGAGGAGACAGATCTGAAGCCCCGCGTGGGGTTCCTGTACCCCATTACCACCCACAACATCTCGGTGTTCATCAATGCCACCCGGGAGCAAGACTCGGGTCAGTACATGTGCTCCGTCAACGTGGTGGATGACACCATCAGGTTGGACAAGAACGTCGGCATCATCAACCTCACCGTCCTGGGTAAGGCTCCGCCAGTCACCCCGGCCCCCTTGGACCTCCCCACGGTGCCCCTCGGGACTAACATCGGTGCCCACAGTGCCGCCGGCCGCCCCCACCTGCCAACTGCACGGCAGCGCCGTCGTGGGGGCCAACGTGACCTTGAGCTGCTCCTCCAAGAAGGGGAAGCCCTCGCCCATGTACCAGTGGCAGCGCGAGCCCCCCACCCCGCAGGTCTTCTTTCCCCCTGCCCAGGGTAAGGTGGCACCAGTGCGGGGCCGGGGAGTGGCGTGGGAGGGTGGGCTGGAATATCCTGAGAAGGTTCAGCTGGGGGATTCTTTGGCTTCATCCCCTTAACCACTTCCTGCACGAGGAGGTGGAGGGCGCAGGGGTGGCTGTGAGGCAGCACCCAAATTTCTCACCTGCAGATCGGGCCAGGGGCACCCTCAAGCTGAGCAACCTCTCCCTGGAAATGTCGGGGGTCTACGTCTGCAGAGCTGAAAACCAAGCAGGTTCTAAGAACTGCAGCATCATCCTGGAGGTACACTCAAGTGAGTACGTGTCCGCAGGGTCGGGGAGGGGGACAGAATTCCCTGTGGGAATGAGGGAATAAGGGAATCTCTGTCTCTCTCTGGCAGCGAGCACCAAAGCAGTCATTGCCGGCGCCGTGCTGGGCTCCCTGGGTGCCCTTGCCACCATCATCTTCTTTGCCCAGAAGGTTGTCAGCTACAGGAGGAAAAAACGTGACAGCCAGGAGGAGGGAGCCAACGAGATCAAGTGAGGCGCTCCTCCTGTGGAGGAGGTTCAAATCATCGTTAGGTTTCAGGGTTAACAGGCGAGGAGGGCATTTCCACCTCTGGCCCTTCATTCCTCAGGTTCAGAGTTGATAGTGGGGAAGAGTTCTTGATCTCTGGCCAGTCATCACTGGGATCCAGAGGTAATGATCAGGAAGGAAGTTTCCACCTCTGGCCAGTCGTCATTCGGTTTCAGAGTTAACGAGAGCATTTTCCACCTCTGTTTTCCCCTCTTTCCTTTTGTCCCTCTGTTTGGGGGTCCAGGGTGTCTGCACAACCTCACTGCTCAGGGAGGGTACGCCGGGGCGGGGAGTGGAAGGGTTCCCAGAGCCGATCTCTCTGACGCTCTCCCCTCTCGGCAGGGAAGACGCCGTGGCACCCAAAACCCCGTCGTGGGCAAGGAGCCCAGCTTCAGACACCATGTCCAAAACCAGCACCCTGTCCTCCATCGCCGGCACCCGGCAACCCTACGGAGCTAGACCCCCCTCTGACACCGCCTCCATCCTCACCACCACCGGCAGCTACCGGGGACCCCCGCCCCGGGGAGGGGGGCGGCCNNGGGGAGGGGGGCCCCCCCCCACCCCCCCCCCCCCCGCCATTAACGGGACCCCCCGGCGCCGCCAGGATCCAGCCGCCCCCGTGGGGTCGTTGCCCCCCTCCAGCCTGGCACGAGCAGGTGCCGTCCCTGTCATGGTGCCTGCACAGAGCCGAGCTGGCTCCTTGGTGTGAGCACCCCCAAAAAACAGGGGTGCCCACAGCCAGCCCACCCCACTCCCTGTTTCCTGGGGTGGTTTTGTCCCTTTTTGGGTTTCCTTTTCTTTTTAACAGATGCCTCGAGCAGCTGGACTCATCGTGGGCGTGTTTAATGGGTGCAGGGGCTCTCTGGGTTTGGAGGGACTGAGTCTCCCCATAAATATCACCCCCCAAACCAGCCCCAGCCCCACCTCAGGGGGTCCCCTTCTTATTATTTTTTTTCTATATCTATATATCAGGTGAACTGAGGGATTTTTCATAAAAGAGCATTAAAAGTGGGGGGTGGGGTGGTGGGGACACACACACACACACACACACTTTTTTTAGGGGTTTTCTGATTAAAAGCTGCTGCACTGCCCAGCACCGGCGCTTTGGGTGAGTTTGTGCAGATTTCGGGGTGGGGAGGGATGTCCCACGACCTTCTGGGTGATGTCATAGGGCAGGGTGATGTCACAGTGCACTGGCCAAGGCCCTCCCAAGGGTGAGGTGACACCACGATGCACGTGTTGTCACACCCCGTGACCGTGATGTCACACCCTGTGTCAGGTGGCGTGATGCCACCGGGAGCGTGTGACATCACAGCATCCGGCTGATGCCTGTGTGATGCCATACGGGCACGTCACGTGGCCGTCAGGGATGTCACGTGTGCCTGCATGATGTCACACTCACCGTGACACCTGCCTGCATGATGTCACACCCACAACCGTGCCTAGCAGTGACGTCACACGCAGCGGTGTGACGTCACTCCAGCCATCACACACACCTGTGCGGTGTCACAGCACCGTCACACGTCCAGGAGTGACATCACCGCCCATCCCCTGGCAGGAGCACCCCACAAGTCATCTCCCACCCACGAGTGACGTCACGCCACACCCTGTGCCCCAGCATGACGTCACGCTGGCTGTCACACGCTGGGCAGTGATGTCACACGTGCCTGCCCGATGTCACACGTACACGTGGGACATCCCTGCTGGGCACCCTCCCACCTCTGCCCCGCTGTGACCTCACCGCTCTGCTGGTGACATCAAAAGGCACCAAGGACAGGTCGGGGCTCTGGCAGGGGCGTTTATTGGGGTGGGGGGTNCACCCTGTGCCCTGCCTGCTCCTTTGGTCCTCTCTGCACCCTGTGCCCTGCCTGTATCCTGCACCCTGTGCCCTGCCTGCTCCTTTGGTCCTCTCTGCACCCTGTGCCCTGCCTGTATCCTGCACCCTGTGCCCTGCCTGCTCCTTTGGTCCTCTCTGCACCCTGTGCCCTGCCTGTATCCTGCACCCTGCACCCTGTGCCCTGCCTGTACCCTTCACCCTTCACCCTTCCTGCACCCTGTGCCCTGCCTGTATCCTTCACCCTTCCTGCACCCTGCACCCTGTGCCCTGCCTGCACCCTGCCCACTCTCTGCACCCTGCCTACACCCTGCTCTCACGCTGCTCCTGCAGCCTGCACCCTCTCCGTGCCCTCCCCCTGCCCACACCCTGCCCGTGCCCTACTTGCAGCTCGCCCACACCCTGCCTGCACCCTTGTCCTGCCTCCACTGCTGCCCACACTCTGCCCTCACCCAGCCGAGGAACCTGGGGGGTACCCCTGCCTGCACACCCCTAAGCACAGCACCGTGGCAGAAGGAGGGGAACCTGGCTCCGCTGCTGCCAACCTGCTCAGCCCACCTAACAAGGCATCCGGAAGGAATCTCTGGGCCCTACGAAGCTGCACAGCACCGGCATTTGGCAGCTGCCTCCCCACTGCAACCCTATGACATCCTCACTGCAGCCCCAGCGCAGCCCCAGTGCATCCTCACTGCAGCCCCATTGAATCCCCGCTGCTTCCTCACTGCATCTTCAGGTCGTTCCCATCGCATCCTCACTGAATCTCTGTTGCTTCCCCACTGCATCCCCACCACATCCTCACTGCATCCCCTTTGCAGCCCCACTGCATCCTCATTGTGTTCCCACACTGTCCCCACTGGATCTTCACTAAATCCCCACTGCATCCCCAGTTCCTTCTCATCCCAGCCCCACTGAATTCCCTCTCCATCGTCAGGGCATGCTCACTGCATTTTCACTGAATCTCCAGTGCATTCTCACTGCATCCCCACTGCTTCCCCGCCACATCTCAGTTCTGTTCCCACTGTACCCTCAGTTCATCCCCACCGCATCCCAGCAGAGCTCCAGTTCCATCCCCGCTACATCCTCAGTTCATTCCCCTTGTTGAATTCCCACCGCATCCTCACTGCATCCTTCTCTTCCTCCCCACTGCATCCCCACTGCATCTTCAGTTCATCCCCACTGCATCTTCCCTAAACCCCCACTGCATTCCCACTCCATCCTCACTGCATCCCAGTTCCATCCCAGCTGCATCCCAGTCTCATCCCGGCCGCCTCTCCACCAGCCCCGCCACGCTCACGTGGCCGAGCCGGCAGCACGCCCTCCCCGCCGCTAACCCCAAACCAGCCTCGCCGGTACCCGGGGCCACGCCGCGCTCCCGGCACCGGCACGGCCCGGGGCACGGCCCGGGCACGGCGCAGCCACCACCCGGGGCTCCAATGCCACACGGCCTCGGCACCGTGGGCGCTTTTTAAATTTACCTTTTCCTGCCAGGAGACTGTGACACAGGCTTTTAAAAATAGCATGTGCTGAGGCGAGGCGCTCGGGGTGGTGTTGCTAAGGGAGAGATTGAATCCAAATCTAGGGCTGCGCCTTCCCATCCTACTTCCCATCCTTCCCAACTACTACGGCGCGCACCCAAAATTAGGGCAAGGCAGGGGCTGCCTGCCTGTGTGCTTCCATCTCCTGGGAGGAAAAGCCCCTTCTCCATCCCGAATCGGTGCGGGGAAGGATGCTCCATCCCAAATCTGCGTGGGGAAGGATGCTCCATCCCAAATCTGCGCGGGGAAGAATGCTCCATCCCAAATGTCTGCAGGGAAGGATGCTCCATCCCAAATCAGCTTGGGGAAGGATGCTCCATCCCAAATCAACACAGCAAAGGACGCTCAGAGCAGCATCCTTGTAGAAATGACCCAGTTTTGGGGGGAAGAAGCGGGATTTGGGATGTACCTAGTCACCGTTGCGGAGGTCGCCGCCGCGGGTGCTGTTGGCGCACTCGGCGTCCTTGGTTTTCCGATCAATCTCACCCCCTTTGATCTTCTTGCGGGTCATATGGCCACGGAAACTAGCCTGGATCTTGGCAGCTGCCGCGTTGGCATCAGGGTCGTCCAAAGGGATGTCCAGGATGTCCTCGTCCAGCTTTGTGCAGGCTCCCTCCTGGCGGTGGCAACGGCAGGGTTACAGCTGGTGGCACCTCAAAGAGCGCAGCCCCCTCCCCAAATAAATCCATTCAAGGAGGTCCTAAATGAGCCCCTGTTCTAAAAATTAGGGGGAGGGGTGCTAAAAATTAGGATTACTCGTCAAAAATTAGGGTCCTTCGCTAAAAATGAGGGGTTTTGCTAAAAATCAGCGTCCCTTGCAGGTGTCTTGGGGAAATTGCAACCGAAGCTGCAGGTGGGGGAAGATGCTTCACCTCCTGCTCATCCCTAAATCCCACCCTGGACCACATGGCTGCAGGAAGCCAGACTCCAGCCAGGGTTATGATGCAGGGACAGGAGAATCCATGGGAGCAGAGGATGGGTTCTGGGGGGTATTTTTGGCACGGAGCTGGGGGCCACGCTGCACAAAATGAGCTGCTCATGCCTCAGTTTCCCTTTCCCTCGCAGCCTGTTGCATCCTCCTGCAACCCTCCTCAAGGCTTTGGTTGAAAACACCAGGAGATCTGGGAAAGGAGTGATGCCAGAAGGGAGGAAAAGCCCCGGCAAGGACAAATCACTGCAGCCCATTCCCCTCCTGCCACATCCCACCAGAGCTGTGGGACTCGGCACCAAGTCCAACAGGGCAAAAAAACCATGGGAAAATGAAATGAGGTGGAAACGAGCTGGCATTGGATGATCCAGTGCCCGCAGCTGTGGGGGTGAAGCCTTTGTGTTGCCCCACGAGCACTTGAAAGGACTTAAAGGAGTTTTGGGGGGCTTATTTGTAGATTTGGGGGGGGAGGAAGCTCATCCCATTGGAGCGTGCCATGGCTCCACAAAGTTGCTCAGCTTGTTTTACCATTGTGAAAGGTGAGGATGGGTCCAAGGTGGAAATGATATGTCCAAGGTGGAAATGATATGTCCAGGGTGGAAATGTTATAGCCAGGGGTGGAAATCCTATAGCCAGGGGAGAAATCCTATAGCCAGGGGAAAGAAATCCTATATCTAGGAAAGAAAGCCTATATTCAGGAGAGAAATCCTATATATGCAGAGGTGGGGGAGAACGACCTATATCCAGGGGAGAAATCCTATATACAGGTGGGAGAAACCTATATCCAGGGGAGAAATACTATATCTGGAGAAGGGAATCCTATGGTCAAGGGAGAAAACCTATACCTAGAGGGTCATATCCTATATCCAGGCAAGAAATCCTATATCCGAGAGAGAAATCCTATATTAAGGGAGAGGAAATCCTATATCCAGGGGAGAAATACCATATACAAGTGGAGGAAATCTATATGTGCGGGGGCATTTCCTACACCCTGGGGAGAAATCCTATATTCAGGGAAGAAATTCTACATACAGGTGGCAGAAACCTATATCCAAGTAGAGAAATCCTGTATATAGGTGGGAAAAACATATATTCAGGAGAAAAAAATCCTATATCCAGGAGAGACATCCTATATTCAGGGGAGAAAACCCATATACAGGGGGCCATATCCTATATGGATAGGAGAAATCCTATATCCAGCAGAAAACCACCATAGCCATGGGGTGGAAACCTCTATGCAGGAGATGAAAACTTGTATCTAGGGGAGAAATCCTATATTCAGAAGGAGAAATCCTACATATGAGAGGAAAAAGTCCTATACATAGGGGAGAAATCCTATATCCAGGCAGGATAAATCCTATATCCAGGGTGGGCTTTGCCTCTCTGGAGGTGCCCAGGAGGAGAGATGGGGGCTTTTCCCTGTGCTGCTGTCTTAGCAGGAAGGGGAAAATGGGGAAAAAAGTGGGGAAAGGGGATTAAAAAAAGGGGAAAGGGGGAAAAAAGGGGGGAAAGGGGTAGGAAAAATCAGGGGATCAGGCAGAAAGGGGAAAACGATGTGGTTTTCTGCCCAAGCCGGCTGGTGGCCAGGAGGGAGGAGAGAGGGGTGCAACCCCAATTAAGCCCTTTATCCATAAGCAACCCCCGATCCCACCTGTAGAGCAATTGTGGGGCTGGGGGAAGAAAAAAGCTCCATAAAAGCCGCATTCGAGGACAGGGGGGTTTTCCTCCGTGGGCTGTGGGGTGCAGGATGCCGGCCGTGCTGCGGCCCC
>VZRS01011616.1:0-57694 GCA_013398055.1 Ifrita kowaldi | reverse complement strand
AGCTGTAGCAGGAGCTGCAGGGCGTCCTGGCAGGCAGGGGGTGCGTGGGTTCAGTGTAGCAAAAAAACACCCTGGAGCAGTAGCAGAGACGCGGTGGGGCCGGGCAGCGGCAGCCGGGCTCCTGAACACAGCTTGGAGAGGCTCCCTGGGAGAGGGAAGGGGCTCAGGGTCCCAGAGTTTCCCCTGAGGCACCCAAGCAGATGGTGAAGGTCCTTTTTTAGTGAGTTAGAGTGTTAATAAGGTCCCAGTGCAACGGCTGCTCCCACAAGCAGAGCTTCAGTCGCGGTAGGAGAAGACAGCAGGAGATGGAGCCTCACAGTGATGGCAAATTCTTCCCACAGCAACCACAGCCTCCCTCCCCTCCGAATGCCAGCAAGTGAGAGAGAGCGAGGAGCTGAGTCCAGCCCCTTTCCCCAAATCTCCCGGTATCTCTGCCCCTCCAAGAGAAACCCTTCAGCTATGAGAGTAGCCAGCTGCACCTTTCCCCTGAACCGTGGCAACTTCTTTTCTCTCTCTTAAGTACAGGTCGTTATTGTCTCTTAGGAACATATGGGAGAAAATTCCCTGAGAGAAAGAAAACAAAAGGAGCAATCCTAACCTCCAACAATTTGTTACACAAGCAGAGGCTCAGAGCCAACAGCCACATGTGCAGAGGTGAAACACTGCAAAGCTAGCTCATGGACCCCTGTTCCACAAATCACGGTCTGCTTGCTGTGCCTGTCTTCCTCTCGGCCCCTTACCTGCTAGGTCAGAGGAACAAACACTCCTTCCAATCTCGTACATTTAGCTTGACAGCAGCAGAGCAAGGGAAGTTGAAGTTCACCTGCAGCAGCCCATAGAGACCCACCTTTCCCTGTGTGATCACTGTACATGACTTCAAAACCACTGAGAGTGTCCTCAGGGCTTCCAGCTGCTGCTGTGCTGCCTCCCAAGTCTCTGCAGTTCACCCTGTGTGGATTTTCCATGTATTATCACGAGGCTCATGCACTTTACCATTGTCATGTAACCTTTTTCTATGTATAAAAAAGCTAAGTTCACTGTCTTTTTCTTCCCTGTCCACTCAGGGTTCTCTCTCCAAAGCCAAGCTGCAGCAGGACTGTTTGTGGAGCACAATGGAAGATCCCCATTCCCAGTACCCGCATGGATCCTGACAGGACACTGCTGGGCATTGAGGGGCCAGGGACCCACACAAGCACTGCTCCAAGGGGTGCAGGCCTTGTACGCTGATGGCGTTAGGGCATATTCTGTATCCCCGCAGCCCTGTACTCCATGGATCTGATGTGGCAGGCCTTTGAATCCACATGGTGCAGTAATTGAGGTCATCCTTTCACCCTCCCAGCCAGAGTCAGAGACTCTCTGCTCCTGGTCAGTGTATTCACTGTTGGATTCCTGTGGTTTCAAGCCACAAGTCCCCTCACCAAGGTCAGGAGGTGGTCTCAGGCCTTCTGCATCTGTAATGATGAAGTTTTCAACGTGATGCAGACATTCAGGAGCATCACCCTGTTCCAGCGCAGCCTGAATAAGTCCGTGACAAATGGTAAGGCTGTGCTTCCACCCCTGGGACAGTCGATTCCAGGTATGTTTGGACACTCCTTCACATAACAGCAAACTGTGGCTTGCACTCTGCTGCCACGAGGACTGAGACAAACACAGGAGCAATATCAGTTGTGGCGTTCCATTGGGCTGCTTGGACTCTAGTTGGTACTGGAGCTCCAGCACATCTGGGACAGGAACACATGGTAGTGCTGTGACTGTTGAGGTCATGATAGCCCACTGCTATCTCCTTGCTCCATCAGAGTTTAACAGTGGCCATATGCAGCAGTTAAAGGGTAAGTGGGTCCTGCTGATCACTCCTTGTCTCTCCAGCTGGCAGTCAGCTCATTGCTGGGAACCAGGGAGTGTCAGACAGCATTATTGCTGCCATCAGCACCTGCTGTTCTTCAACCTCACAGCAACCCCATAAAAGAGGCATCCTCCAAGAGGCCGGGCAAGGGAGACAGCTGCCTAATTTTCTCTATACCCACAGCAGCTACACCAAAGACCCAGCAGTACCCTTTTGGGTCCTTGAATTACCATCCCCTGAGGTAATCTATGCCAAGGATACATGGGCCTCTGGGCTGGCTGTCATAGGTTGCTTTTCCCACTTGTGCCCTGTTAAGTTCACTTCAGCCTCCAATACAGACAACAGTTGGGCTTCACTGAATCGTTTCCTTCAGCTTTTATTGCTAAGCCTGACGCCATATGGTCTGGAATACCCCTTTGGTCAGTCAGGGTCAGTGGTCCTGGCTGTGTCCCCTCCCAGCTGCCTGCCCGCCTGCAGTCTTCTAGCCCCTGGTAGGCAAGACCCATCTCTGCAAAAATTGTGGCACATGGGTCAGGAGTGACGTATTCCATCTTGGAAGGACAGGGAGACACCTCTCACCGTATTCCCCAGGGTTTGCAATGTATGAAATAATTTCTTTGTTTGCCTCACACAGAACCTGTGTGGAGCCTTACACAGGTTTCACCGCAGCTTTTGTTTGCTGAGTGCTAAGTATCAGCCCATGTGAAGTTCTGGATAATTCTGTCCTCTGGCACTCCAAAGCTCCTCCATGGCTGCTGGACCACAGAGAACTGTGTGGTGGGGTTTGGACACCACTGAGCTGTGGGGCATGGAACTTGGAGGGGAGCCTGATGGCTCACAGGGCCATAACCTCAGGCTGCACTGAGCAGGAAGGGGGGGGTTTGGTGATAGTTCTGTCCTATCAAAAACCTTGGTGTAGGATGATGAGACACAAATGTATATTAGGCACAGCTGAACCTCTGAAATGATAGCTCTACATTTCTTTTGTGTGGATCACACATTTTATAACACAACCACCGGGTATGTTGGAATCTAGTCCATGTGGATTGTTTCCTTTCCCAGGTGAAAGCAAAACTATACTGAGATTCCAGATGCATCAGAATAGGACAAAGGCTTCACACAACTCAATTGCTGTAAACCACTTGGCACTAGCCAAAGCACCATGGTTATCATTGTTGAAGGATCAGGAACTACTGGCTGTGGTACAGTCACCCATTTATTTATTGCTCGCAAGTCTTGGACAAATCTATAAACTATTTTTCCATCCAAGCCTAGTCTAGGGTTTTTAACAGGCAAGGTAGTAGTATCACAGAGATACTCATGAGGAAGTCCAGGAAAAGACCACATGTGTTGGGAGAAAAGAGGCCAGGGAATTGGAAAACTGGGGTTGGTATTGGGTGGGAGTTCCCTTTGCCTACTGCTGTGCCCACTAGAGCTTAAAACTGCTCATAGCCTGTGCAAGCTGTTTTCTCATCCTGTGACCCAAGAGGAATTGATGATGTGTTGTGAAACACAAGCCAGGTTGACAAGGTACAAGACAGCAGTGCTCAGCCAACACTCTTCACCCAGGATTGGAACCACAGCTTTCAAAAAAAGAACAACTTTAGAGGAAGGCCATTGGCATTCAAAGAACCAGAGGAAAAGGTTTGTTTTGTTGTAAGGCGTTTTTGCAAGCTACAGATTGTCATCCATTCACTAATCACACTATTAATGCTGCTCTACTAGTTACACTCTCGGACAAGTCCTGTTGTCATTTACACTGCAGGCAGCAGCATCTGGGATAAAATATTACATAAACTCGATGGAGAATGGGGAAGTAAAAATGTAGTTTTCAACTTTCTCTGGAAAGCTCCTTTCAAAATTTATGGCTCATTTTCAAATCTCAAATGAGATGCATTGGTCAGGAGTCACTGGTTTCTCCCTGTCCAGTGACTCAATACTGACAGCTGCAGGCAGGGGAGCATCACTCCATGCCCTCCATCTCAGCCCCCTCACACTTCTCCCCAGCAGTACATTGGGCACCTTAAGGTCCCACCACCCATTGTTTCTGTGGAGTGGGCAGTGGGAACAGTTGCCAGGGAGCAGCAGCCTGGCCTGGTGGAGGGGACAGGGCTCTCTGCCAGGCACTCTGCTGTCTCCTGGTACCCAGATGGACCCCTGCCCTCACTAATTGGGGACCTCCAGTCTCTCTGCTTCAACACTGAAGCACTTTCCCCTCTATAAAATCATCATGACTCATCACTGTTTCTACCAGACTTTTTTTCCATCTTTCTATCAATCACATTCTCTGGAATAGCTTCCATATGTTTGCCTGATAGAGACAGTAAAGTCAGTGGTTCCTCAAATCCCTTTTGAAAAATGGAATGGCATTTGCCATGTGCCAGTCCTCTCCTATCAAGGGCATTTTATCCTGTGGTTGCATAAGCAGGTAGATGACTAATGGTTGTTTAGTCTACAATGCAGGAGTATGATCTAGTGCAAGCAATTTCTTCTTATGAGCAATTTGTCTCAAGATTTCTTCTACTTACTTCAGTTTGAAACAGATTTTCTGGCTGACTCATTCCATATAAAGAAAAATCTCAGCCAATGAATAGCCTGAAGCTGTTTTAGAGTAAACAGCACTGCAAAGGCTTCATCTGTCTTCTCGAAAACCTTTCAGATTTTCTCTAGGCGTGAACCTCAGTGCTGTTGGATGGTGAGCAGACAGAGATGGAGGTTATCTTGACTTTGGGCCTCGGAGAGGTTTTCCATCACACCCTTGTCCAGCTGCTCATCTGGGAGTATGCCTCTCCCCCTGCCCACATTTGGCACCCAGCTGGGCAGAGGGCCTGGGAGCTCCGTCCCAACCTTCCTGCCCGGAAAGACACCATGGCCCACAACTGCCTGCTTCAGAGCTTGCTCTGAGCCCTGTGAGAAACAGGACTTTTCCTGCCCCGCTGGATCAGGGACAAGATTTGTCACACAGGTCTCCTGTAGACAAGCAAGTGTTGAGGTGTGACTGAGCTTCAGAAAATTGTATCTAAAGTAGACCTCTTTTTAATAAGCATTTCATCAGTTTCTTATTATACTGCACCATGCATTTTCTTAGAGGATGTCTTCTATCATTCATGTTTTAATTCATTAATTATTTTACAAATATTGAGCATATTTCCAGTCCAAAGCTCCAGCCCAAACTACTCAGTCTCCAGGACTATGCACTGAGTTAAATCTATATCCATTTACATCAGTTTGATATATATTTTACATATAACATATATAAGTCATATATCATTAACATATCATAGATAAATGTATAATCTTAACTATTCATTTACATACATTTACATTTATATGTATAGCTTTAATCTGGGTATTTTGACTGTTTCCTCAGCCTGCTCTTCTGCACCTGACAATACCACAGGTGTCTTGTGAAGATTTTCTTCCCCTTTACTGTAACCCTGGTGGCATTGTCCCACTTAGAGATTTTTCAGAAAAAGAGATGTGAAAAAATGCATTCCATCAGTCACATTCCCTGTGGCTTTCACTGCACATCTCTAACATGGAGATGTACTTTCAGGCATGCTGAGTTGTCACTGCTTTCATTTCCATGAATACTTACAAAGAAGTGAACACAGAGAAAGCAACTACTAAACAAGTAAACACTTACTGATGGAAAGGCATGGATTTATAATGGAAAAAGGAATCTGATGTCTATTTTCTAGGCTGGGAGCTACTCCTATTTTCACACACAGAGCCAGTGCTCCCAGCTGCTGTGTTTGGAGCAGGGCCTAGCTTAGGCAGAAACAAGGGGTTTTGCTGAAAAGGAGCAGAAGGGCCTCTTGTGTTTGGCTGCTGGGCAGGTGTATGGTTCTTCAAACATGGTCTGTGCCACTCAAGCACAAACCAGCCAGCCTACACAAGGAGTTCTCTGCCTTCAGAACACTGAGCAGCCAGCCTCAGCCTGGCCCTTTTTGCACCGTGAGCTGCACTGCCACACAGGTGTCCTCAGTAAATGGTCAGCATGACAGATGTGCAGTGATGGTGTGGAAGGTGTTTCCAACATGCCAATGAAACAAGAAGAGTGCTCCTTTCAACTCTTCCATGAAAGCCCCAGAAAGACACAAGTGGGCCATGATACAAAGCAATGAGGTTTGTGGAGAGCAGCTTTGCCCCCCTGCCCTCAGTGTTACAGCCTCTGTCTTATGGGGAGGAGCAGCCTTTTGCAGTAGGCCTTTGAGCAGCTGATGTGAGCCAAGGCACAGTACACAGGGAGCTTTCTGGAGTAGCACACTGCTCCATATCCTGGCTGTGGCTGAAGGTGAGCAGTCATCACCTGTGTAGCCTGGAGAGATGCTGGACAAATGGTGCCAGCAGGAGAGACCCATCCCGGCAAAGCAGAGCTGCAGGCAGCCCCTGCAGGAGTATAGGCTCCATCCAGGAGCTGCTGGGGCAGCTTTGCTCTCTGCATGAAACTGGAAAGGCATGGAAAATCGACATCACTGGCCCAGTAGATCTGAACAAACCTGGTGAGGCCTGTGGGTGCAGGGATGGCATAATTATGCTTGTGCCCCACTGTTCCCATGACTACTGCAACAAAAGGCAGAGGCGTCTGCTCAGGACCAGCCCCAGGTTCTTCATAGCCTGTCACCTGATCCCTACTGGCCCTTTCTGGTGCTCAGTGGAAACAAGGCGTCCATCCAACGGGACAGCCCTCAACAATCAAATGAGTCTCCTGTGGGAAAATCAATGGAATAGGCTCCCTTCACCTCGCACTGAAGCAGCATATATGCTGCATGCTTCTTTCATTGCTGTCACAAGAACAGTCAGAGAGGAAGAGGTTAGATTTTAAACTCCTTGCAGAATCAGACCAATCCCCCCAGCAGTCTTCCAGCCCAGTTAGATGCTTTGATGGGGACTCAGTTTTGTCAAAGCTGTATCTCTGGCAGATACTCCCTCCTCAGAGAGGGCTGAAGGCAAATATGCAGAGATGTTCCAATATCTCTGATTGGAACAAGAACCAATAGTATTTTGGAAAATCTGACTTGGATTGGTTAGAAGAGAAGCTGTCAGAGAGAATTGAATTCTGTCTGTTATTTTCCAAATCCACCTTTTCTCTGAATGCAAACAATCCGTTTAGCTGCACTAAATGTGCACACTGTGCAAGTGATGGGTGAGGGTTATGTTGGCTTAAGACAGTTTTATCACTTTGTAGTGAACAATTCATTTTTCTATAAAGCTTGAAAAACAATTAATTGAATTAAAATACAATATTGTTTCAATACTGCCTTAGTATTTTGAACTACAGACCTGAATGGAAGGAGTAGTTGCTTCATTGCTACTGATCTCCTAGATCAGCTCATGTAAGCTTGTAGATTTTGACAAGAAAGAATGTTCAGACAAAGCTTTGTGAAGGATTTAGGCTGACATGAGAACTTTTACAGCTATATCCTGCTTGTACAGAAATGAACAGAAACCTGTGCTCTCTTGATGTTGATAAGTACAGTAGAACAGAACAGCATTTACTCTTGTCAAGGACAGTGGAACACAATAGCACAGCTTTGGAGAAACAAATAAAGGATGTAAATCAGGAAAACAGAAGTCAAGCAGGCAACAAAACACAAGCAGGATGCCAGCTCAGCTCTGCAAGGCTGACAAAGCAGAAGTTATGCAAAACAACGATATTGCGCTTACTCAAAAGTGGGGGTTGAGGAACAGCCCCCTGAAATGGACACCAGACGTTGAAGATGGACCCCAAAGAACCGTCCGTATAAGGACTTCCGATAAGGGCTGTGACTGTATAAAATAAAGCCAAGGAAGTGGGGATAGCTAATGAATATGTAATCAGTGCGTGTGATAAAATCCCTGTTCACCCAACACTCTTCAACTTGAATGGAAGAAGGATCCCCCCCGAGTGACCAGCTTGCTACAGTAAAGAATGCCTGCTTCTGATACTCAAAACTGTTACAAAGTTTCTATCTGGCCGATTTCGGTATCAGTGTGAAGTCAACTGGCTCATACAGAGTGTCAGCAGCCCCATCCACTTGGAGCCTTGGTCCAGAGCCGCACTGAGGATACCTGGCACGACTGAATGACTCCAAAAGCATCAAGTAACCCCAGCCCTGACTGCCTGTACAGCCAGAGAGCCATCTGCTTCCCAGCCCTCACCAATGCCCACATAGTGGTTATTGCTACACTGGGTGCTCAGAACCTCAGTGCACAGATCTGCACATCATTTCCAGCATTGTCATTGCTTTTCTTTAGTGCCTTCCCTGAGAGAAATAGAAACTAACACTTTCTGGGACAACTGGAGAAAAAAAAGACACAGGTCAGTGAAGAATACATGGGGAGGAGGTGGTGTTAGGGCAAATGCTGCTGCCTTTTGTAGGGTCCTGGACTGCTGTTCTGCAGCACTGGCACAAAATGAAATAATCATGTAATTATCATAGAATCACTAAGGTTGGAAAAGCCCTCTGACACCATCGAGTCCAGTCATGACCTCAGCACTGCCTGGGCCACCACTGAACCACGTCCCCTTGTCGAGGAATTCATTCAGTGCAGCAGCTGGTGGTGCAGTTGCAGTGACAGCTGCAGAATGAGCTCAAACTGCTGACCTGGTCCATTACAAAGGGCACTGGACCTGTGGCCCAGCCAAGTGCTCAGACACTGCAGGAGCTGAGGACTAGGGAGGAAGAACTGAGACTTGCAATGAGCTTGGACTGTGAGGGGATAAAAGCCCAGTCTTTTGTTGGGGCTGCTCCTTGGAGGCACCAGCTCAAGCTCTTTCTGTGTTACTGTGCCACGAATAAAGGGCTTTATGGAACAAGACATCTGAGACTCCCATGGGAAACCCAGGGTCAAACTGGTGAGGAAACCTGGTCTGACTGTGAGAGTGGGGAGCGCAGGGAGTCAAGCAGGGCACTCCTCAGCTCACTGGAGCTGCTGCTGCAAAGGTGCTTCAGTCCCAGCTGTTAAAGTCACTGGTGGTGGGAGAGTGACTGCCAGGGAGTCTTGGGGATGGTCAGACTGGGAAGGTTCCTTAACACCCAACTGCCACATGCACACATTTTTTGAACACTTCCAGGAATGGTGACTCCAGCATTGCCCTGGGCAGCCTGTTCCAATGCCTGACTACCCTTTTAGTGAAGAAATTTTCCCTAATATCCAATCTAAACCTCACTTGGTAGAAACTTGAGGCCATTTCCTCTTATCCTGTCACTTGTTGCCAGAGAGAAGAGCCTGGCTCCACCCTCCTGTCAGGGAGTTGCAGAGTCTCACCTGAGCCTCCTTTTCTCCAGGCTGATCTCCTCCAGCTGCCTCAGCCACTCCTCATGACCTTGTGCTGCAAACCCTTTGCCAGCTGCATTTCCCTTCTCTGGGGAAGGTGCTCCAGCACCTAATCTATGTAGGCAACAGCAAGGACAGTGTGGGGACCAGCCACACCAGAGAGCCTAAAAACAGCTTCCTGGGTGGGAGAGCCAGTGCAATGATTTACAGTCTTGTGGCAGGAAATTCCCCTCTTTCCACCTTTGTTCAACAGCTCATCTAGTTTACATACTCCCTAAAAATGTAAGCAGCAGTATTGATGTTTCTGCTTATAATGCCTGCACAAGTCCACGCTAACCCTTCTTCCTTCCCCTCTAGTTCTTGGTAGCCCAGGCAAGCTCAAAGGTATTATGAAGAGCTGGAATTATGCTTAATCATGTGCAAGATGGGGCAGATAGTACTTGGCATGTTACTCTTTAATGGCTTTTATATGAAAAAGTATCTATATGAAACAAAAGTTAAAAAGATGTAATTAAAAAAATTGTTCAATGAGGATAAGGTTGGTGAGGTATAATAGGCATTGTAGGGATCTGCCCAAGGGATGAGCTACTTAAAAGCCAAGGTCCATCCAGAGCCAAGCTGAGAAGGCACAGCTGGAGACAAGCACCTTCCTGTAACTGAGGCAGGGAGGAGAGCACTGGCCTGAGCGGGAATGGGACTTCCCCCGAGGGTGGGCCTCTTAGGTGAGGCTGGTCAGGGCCATTCAGCCCTCTATGGGTACACTCAGGTCCACCACAGGGCCATCTCAGCCAGCATGCTCAGGGCCTGGCTTGCACCCAGTGATCACTTCCTGCACACTTCTGAAGAGGGATCTCAAAGAAAGTCCTGGTCCTCATAGGGAGGCACAGGCAATACAGTGTGGTCTGCCTGAACTGCTGTCTGCTCCAAGACTTGTTCAAGGGCACCAGGACGGAGTGGTGTAAGGGGAATCTGCCAATTCCAGGTGTGAGGACTTTTGGGAGGTACTTCTGAAGTCCATGGTGCGGTAATAGACCTTAGTGGCCCTGACCAGCCACACCTGAGGCTTCCACCCACCCACATGATGTGTTCAGTGCTCTTTCTTTTCTAATTATAGAATCATTACATTTGGAAAAATCCCTCTTAGGCCATCATTAACCCAGCGCCACTGTGTTCACCACTAAACCATGTCCCCAAGTGCCACATCCACACGCCTTTTGAACTCTTCCAGTGGCGGTGACTCCACCACTGCCCTGGGCAGCAGGTTCCAATATCTGACCACTCTTTCAGTGAAGAAATTTTCCTTAGTATCCAGTCTAAACTTCTCGTGGCACAACTTGAGGCCATTTCTTCTCGTCCTGTCACTTGTTCCCTGGGAGAAAAGCCCGACTCCCATCTCAGTCTACTGGGAACATGCTCAGGAATTATTTACCTACACATGCCTGAGTTCTATCTCGCCTACTCCATCGCTATTCAGCCTTTAGTTATTGAAGACCCGAAGTAAAAGCATTTCGCAGAACCACAGGATGGCACCAGAAACCAGGGCACGGCTTAGGTTCGGGAAATACCTCGATCCTAAATGTTTAGGGAAGGGCCCTACCCTGGGTAAGGCGAGAGGGATCCCACCGCTGGGGATGCCACACTATCCTGGGAAGCGAGTGTTTCCACTTGGTGACGTTCCTGGAGAGGGGAAAAGGCAGGAAGAGGTGGAGGATAGCACACGCCCTCCGCGGAACCCTGCCCGAAACGCCAGACAGGCAGCGAGCTCGCTGTGGGATAGGGATGGCTGCGGCCCCTGAGCGGGGACAGAGGGACAGCCGTGCTCAGAGGTCACCCTATCAAGCCACGCCAACACCCGCAGTGTCTCCAGCCCCGGCACGGCTCCGCCCACGGTGCCCTCACGGCCGGGGCGGGGCCCGGCGGGCGCCCACAGGGAGGCGGCGCCATCTGGCGGCGGGAGGGGAAGACTGCGAGAGGCGCCGCCTGAGGGCGGCGGGGGGTGGCGCCATGTTGTTTGTAGTCCCGACCCCGCGCAGAGGCGGCCCCGCGCAGGCGCAGAGCGCTCCGTGCCGCGGCGGGCGGAGTGCGGAGGTACCGCGGTCCAGGTGAGCCTCAGGCCGGCCCCATGGGACACCCCCGTGCCCCCAGCGGGACCCCGCGGGATCGCCGCAGCTTTGGGACGTGTGGCTGCCCCTGGGCAGCAGGTGCCACGCGACAACGGCGGGCGGGCCGGGGTCAATGGCAGCAGCGCCCGCGGGCACCGTGTGTCCCGCCGCGCCCCAGCGCCGCCGGGGGTGGTTTCGCCGCGAGGGGGGTCGGTGCCGCCGCCGAGAGGCGCCGCTGAGGGGGGGCTCAGCGCAGCCCGGCTCCGTTGTGAGGCGCCGGTGGAGGGACCCGCTCCCCGCGCTGGGAGTGGGAAACGATCCTCGTCACGCCGGGCTGCGCTGGGAGCGGGGGAAACGCCTCGGAAGTGCCCGAGGTTATTGCGGAGATGGTTTTTTTCCTGTAAATAAGGGACGGGAGTGCGTCGGGCGTTCTGCTTTCTCTCATTTATAGCTTTTCTTTCTGGTGTTCAGATGTCAGAATTCTCGTTTGTATTATTTACTTCAGACAACGCAAACTGGGTGTTTAATTCGGCCCAGCCTTGTGGGAATATGAATGGGAAGGGAATAGCTTTTAAAAATTTTTGTTGACTTGAATCATCATATTTTTTTTTCTATTTAATAAATATTTTGTATTTAGTATAAGTCACAAGAGGAATTGAAAATACTGTAGCAAGATCAGAGGCTTCTGCTATCTTAAAGAGCATCATTGTAAATGGCAGTACAAAGATGGGATATTACAAAACAAGCGAGGCTGTGAGCCCTGTCCTGGCTGCTGGGAGGCTGGCGGCTGGTGGCTCATGGCACTGCCTCGGGGTGTTGCATTGCTGATTGAGAGCCTGGGGTCTGTACCGTTCTTTGATCACTCCCAAGTCCAAGGAGGTTGGAGTCGGTATGTGATTGTGTTATAAAGTGTGGTCGCGCCATGAATTGCCGTGAGGTGGGGACTTGGCCACACGTGTGTTTGCTTCAGAGAATAGGAACTATCTGGTAGGGACTGGGGGGTTGTGTCTGGGAAACCCAAGAGTTTTTGTGCTTGAGTGAGAAACGGGGGTTCCAAGTGGAGAAGAATGCGCCATCCCTGGAAGTATTCAAGGCCAGGTTGGACAGGGCTTGCAACAACCTCATCTAGTGGAAGGTGTCCCTGCCCATGGCAGGGGGTTGGAACTGGGGGAGCTTTAAAGTCCTTCCCAAGCCATTCTATTAAGAATCTGCTTCTGCTACCTGTGTCAGGCATGCTTGTGAGTATCCCGTGTTCAGAGGACTTAGAGGCTCATTGCTTTAGCTTCTGCTTTGCCTTGTCTGTAGAAAAAAGTCTTCCAAATGATGGAGCCTGGTAAACCAGGTTTAGCAGCAGCGTATCAGTCTGGGGGAAAAAGCAGAAAGGTGATGTAAAGTCAGGGAGCTCAATTTAAAATTAGCATGAAGGTTTTCTAGCACAATAATTTCCTTGGGCTAGGTAAGCAGAGCTTACCAGATGTCTTGCTTAGTGAACTGGGGGTAGAGTCCTGAAGAAGCAAGGTGATCAGTAGGATTCATCTGGATTATTGGCCGCTGGACTGGGGATTGTTGAGGGAGCTCAAGATGGGCACTGACTGTTCCAATTTCAATTATTTGTTTGGATTTTGAAACTTGTGTGGCACACAGGGCACCTTGCCTTAGGGTAGCAGCTTTGTGTGCCTTATATTTGCCTGGTGTGGAGATGTTTGCAAAGGTAAAAGCTGGAAATGTTACACAATGAAAATTAAACAATATTGTACAATGAAAATTATACAACTGCTGCAAGCAGCATTATTGGAGCCTGTAACTATATTCCTAGCTACTCATTCTGTATCTGAGGTTCAAAATTAATTGAAATGAATAACCATGTTTGATTTGCATTTTTCTAATCTCAGATTACCTTCAGAAACCGTCCAGTGCTCCCATTTGCAGCTCGTATTTCACATTGGTCATACATGACACAGTCGTCAGTGTCTTTCATTGGAAAGTGTAAGTGTAGTGGTACTTTTAGATTTCAAAGGCTTTATTATGTACAACATGTATTTTGGTTCCTTAAAGATACACTAGAAAATTTTTTAAAAAATACTTCTGAGACTTTTTTTTTAAACATTCCTCTGTTGTATGCTCAATGTAAACATTACAGCAAAGTAGTAATATATAGTTATTTCAGTAAGAAGCACAAAAAATTACAGTCATAGTATAGTTCAAGGACAAAGATAAAAACGAAAGAGAAGGCAATTCAGTTTTAAATTGGATGGGGAGGGGTGGTTGTTTTTTATGTGTAAGAAGAGACTAGGGGTTTTAATTTTTAGTTACTTAATTGTCTTTCTCACAAACAGTAGCTTAGTTGCTTGCTGGAAAATGGTGAAGCCAAACCCTCAGTTCTATTTCCATAGGCAGTGCTAACACCATAACCCTCCCTGAGCAGGGCTTATCTTGTGCTTGTGTCAGCTGTGTCTTGGATGCAAGTAAATATGTCTGTGCTGCTTAAGCCGATGTTGGGCTCTGTGCAGGGCTGGCTCAGGCTGTTTTGTGTCTGTGAATATTATGGCCTGGTTTAACCTGTGATGGTTCCAGGGGAGCAGAGGGGCGGTTTGGTACTGTTTCCCTGTGTAATGTTGGAGACAGTGTTCCTGATAGGTGTCTCAGTGCTCCTCAGTGGTTTCACGTTCATGTGAATGTGGTTTGCGAGGAATAATAAAATCCTGTATTGCTTTTCTCCGGGAATTCTCAGTGTTCTTGCCAGTCAAGTCAGTTATTAAGCAGAGCATTTGTGATTTGGTCCTGCTGGGGAAAGGGCTGGGCAACTGTGCCTTCTAATGTGCAAAGCAGAGTTGAAGAGAGACTTCCATAACCTCACTTGGTCTTCAGTTCTGTTCCTGTGAATTCTGAATTGTAAGTGGGATTTGCTGGATTTTTATTGATCTTATTGATCACTCATTGTTTTCCATCTGGTCATATCCCCTTGTATTCTGTGATTGGTATAGCACCATTTATTGCAGTAATCCAGCGGGTGCTGTGGGAAGCATGGAAGGAATAGCTCTGTTTTCATCTGGCTATTGTCCTTCCCAGACTTGGATGCATTTCTGTATTTACAAAGGGCCTAGTTCCCCCAAAGGGTTTTTCCTTATTTTACATAATATAAAAACAGTAGAGGTTATAAATGTAATGTTTAATTTTAAAGTAACCTTTACTATTTAGTCATGTATAAACCAGACTCTCTTTGTAGTTACCAGATGGACTAAAGATGTGAAACCAGCACTTTTTTTCCCACTACAAGAGGTGGAATTGTGACTTTTACCTGTGTGTTTGAACAGAGGAGATAGGCAATCAGCTGCTTCCTTTTAATCTCTGTTTTGGTAGTGAAGCTGTGTGTTACACCTTAAACTGATCTAAAGACTGGCTGCCATGCAAAAGGCTGGTCATATTCTTGCCCTCTCTTGTACCACCTTCAGCATTTACTGGAGGTTTTCCGGATCCAGTTCAGTTTGCTGAATAATCAGAGCACTAATCTAGCCCCTCTGTGTCCTCACCTCTCCAGAAGATCAGCTTTTGCCAGGTAAGTCAGCTGAGAGAGTTCACAAAAGGGCTGAGGAGTACCAGAGACGTAACTGATTTTTGTGGTGTTAGAACACTGTTCTTTTCTAACAGTGACCAAAAAGAGAAGAGCATAAGGTCAGGATGTGTTATATAAACCTTTGCCTGATGGCCCTCTTGTCTCATGTCATTTGTAGAATGTCAAGAGGTAGATGTTCTTTGCTTTTATTTTGTTCATGATAAATACATTTTTTTCTGTGAACTAGCCTGTGTCTCCCATCCACTTAAATGTATGGCACTGCCACATCCCAGGGAGATTTTCCAGAGCAGAGAATCAGCTTGTAGGTGCTAACTACCTCTGTTTGTTTTGTTTTGAACTTGACAGCTGCTAGCTTCATTTCCTATCTCTTAGCTGCTGTATGGTTTGGACACAGTGAAGAACTGATCTCGATTTACCTTGTCCATTCAGCTGATGATTTTACAGGTTTCTGTCGTATGTCACTGCAGTAGTCTCTGTTTCCAGGCAGAAGAACTCTAGCCTGATTGATTATTCCTCATTCATATTTTCAAATCTTGTTTCCTTTTAAAAAATAATTTCCTTTCCGTTATGTCCTCTTGAAAGGAAGGAGCAGGCACTACATCCAGGATTTAAGATGCAGCCATTCTATATTTTTATATGGTGGTTTTATTACTAATCATTTTCTAACATTATTTTTTCATGCGTTGAATGACTTTGAACTGATGCTTTAATCAGTCTGTTGTGACTCCAGCAAGATTTTCTGAATGTTAATGACCAGTTTGGAGTACACCACTCTATATGTGAAATAAGGACATTTATCTTCAGACTGCTGTGCTGAATTTAGTCTGTTATTTTATTTCTCCATTATTACTCTCAGAGGTTTTTTCTGCAGATCTTCAGCCAGCCTTTCTCTTTGCTCTCAGAATAGCTTGTATCATAAGGAGACTTTCACTCTGCTCCTTGCCCCTTTTTCCGGGCTTTATGAATACAGTGCATAGCAGAGTGCTGCAAAAGGCTCATTGCAGTCTTTCTCCCTGGGAAAAATGACCACTTATGCCCACCCTCTGTGGTCTGCTTTCAGCTGAATGTTAGTCGAGGCAGGGGCTTTCCTGCTCAGGGTTTTCCCAAGTTCTCGGGACGTTGACTGTGCAGCAGTTCCGTCTGCTGTGAACGCTGCTCAGAGAGAAGCTCTGCATGTCCTGTGCCCCTCTGGCACTCCTGCCCCACAGTCAGCCCAATCTGCAAACAGCTCGGACTAGAAATGAGCCCAACAAATTACAAATTAACACTGATTTAGCGGTGTTGTACTGGCAGTACACGAATGCGGGGGTTTAATTAGAATCAGTTTAGTCAGGTAAGTGCATATATCTGTGCTTGCTGCTGCTGATCGAAACTGCAGCCTTACAGGCTGAACTGTAGTCTAGACTGAGGCAATGTGTCTGTGCATGCACTTCTATTTCATATTGTCATGTTTGATGCTGTAGTTAGATTAGCATGGCTTGGTGTATGAATTACACCCAGGTACTAATTTAGTCAATTTTGTGACTGCATCTTGGATGGTTTCCCTCGGCTGAGGCAGGTAAACAGTCTGACCCTGGGTTAACATCTGGAATTCCTTAAACAAAGACAGTGATTAATGAGGGGCTTTAGTGCATTTATGTAAATTAATAGGGATCTAGTAATATTTTTTATCCTATATATAGACTTTATTCTAATTTATTTATAAGCATCATAAATACCTTAAAAACGTAAATGGAAATTTGCAAATTTTGCTACTGATACCCTATAGCGTTTTGTAAATTCTAGAATTATTTGGGGTCTGCGTACATTTAAGTTTTCTAAATACATGGGATATAGATCTTCAATGAATTTTCTGTTCACTAAATTGATTTTTCAGATCTGTTCTTGAAAATTTGCCTGGATTCTCCAGTACTGTTGTCACACAAAGTAGTTCTCTCCTGAGGGTTTTTTTGGACTGTCTGTGTGTGGAAACTGAAGTTAGGTGCTTATGGTTTTAATGGTTTCTTTTGGCTGTGGTAGTTTTGAAATTTATTACTTAGCCAATAAAATTGGGGCGGGGTTCAGGTTGTGGAGGTATTTCTACCTTTGCACAGGCAGAAAGAAAAATTTGATTTGTGTAAATGTATAGTCTTACGACTTGGATTGGAAAAGGAGGGCTTGTGTTTGGATTTGTGCTTTGTCCAGATGGTAGAAGATGGGACTTGGGGAGTGGTTTAAGTCTACTTTTCTGTGCTGGCAGCTCAAGTGCTGCATGGCTTGTCTCTGCCTTGGTGGAGAACTAATATAACAGTGCTGGGAGTCTTGAGAAAGGACACGCTGCACAGTTGACAAAGACGTGTTTTTAACCATTGTATAAGAACTCTGCATTTGCTATGTTGCTTATGTAGATCATTCTGATACGGTTTTCCAGAAAGAAATTACCCTCGTTACAAATTAAACTTTTTTCCTTTAGCTTGGATGAAGAGGTTATCAAATACATATCACATGGCCCTCAGGAAATCCAGGGAAGATTTATTTTTCATTTTACAATGCAATTGGGCTTTATCCATCAGCCAGCCTAAAGAAAGGCACAGGACTTGGTGAAAATCTTCATGTGTATTAGCTCAGCCGTAGAATAAAACTATTCTTTCCTGACGTTTTTAAAGTAGTTAATTGGAAACATTCATTATTAAGAAAAAAAAATCAGTAAGAGATTTTTTTTTGTTGTTGCTTCTAGCAGTAGGTGGATGGAACACTCAGCAGGTATTCCTGCCAATTCATGTTTATTGAATAGTCTGTGAGGTCACCTGTCAGTGAGTGGCCTCTCTGCTCCATCCCCGTGCATGGTGAGCATGGTCATGCTGCTGTGAGGTTGCAGTGCCTGTGGAGGCCCAGGAATACTTTGGAGTTGAGAGCAGAACTATAGGACTGCAGGGCCGCTGGTTCACAGTGAGGACATTGCTTTAAGAGAAGGGATATTATATTCAGCATTTTAAACTGTGCAATGCCTATATAATGCAACCACTGTAGCTGCTGCTCTGATGATGTAAGAAACAAAAGGAAGGAATTGTTGCTTAGAAGATTGTCCATCAGGATGTCTCCTTGGTGAGACCTTGGCTCGCCTGTGTTAGCCTGTAGTGCTGGGCCGTAGCCTGGATTGTCTCCTTGGCCACAATGTGACTTGGTAGTGTTGGGCGCCGCGCTCATTCATGCTGTTGTGCCATAGAACTGAATTATTGTAACACAAGAGTTGGCATAATCTAGGGCTCTCAACTGACATTTTTCAGTTACTGACCTGTCATTGTCAAGATTTCAGCACAAATGTCTAAGTTGCAAAAGGGCTGGACTTTTCCAGCAGAGTGAATGCAAAAGCACAGTGGGAGCTGTAGCTTTGTTTGTACAGAAGAGCTCATGAAGTAGTTCATGTCATCTCTGCTTAAGTGTCGTATTGTTTTTTCCCAGTGGCATGTTGAAGAAAAAGCAAGGCCTCCACCGCAGAGAGCAGCAGCAATATGGGCTGAGTGCTGTAGAGATCCAGGTGTACCCCAGCTTGGGAATGCTGCTGTATGGGAGTGTTTTGCCATAAGAGAGTAAAGGTTTAAAATATTCTTTTGGCCACACTGAGCAGAACCATTGCCCAGGTATTCAGTACCTTTTGGACACTTAATTTCTGTATTTGTAACTTGCAGTGATCACACATGGGCATGGAATCCACACACAAGACGGGGATGCAAAGTCATTTATTGCGCAGCCAGAATTCCCCTAAATACCAGCACACCCAGGATATAACATCATATAAACAGGAAAGATGTTCACCACAGTGTCTCCCAATCACCTGGGGTAGTGCACAGATTTTGCCTATTATGGTAACAGGTAAACAATACCCTATAAGGTCACAAACTACAACCATCACCTCTCACAGGTCCAACCCTGTCCACAAACTCACAATCCTCTCTCTGTCCATGCCCGGTGATCTGGATACAGCCCCAGGGTCACCTCCGGGCCCAGGAAAGAGGCTCTGTCTCTCCAGCCTTCAGGGCCTATCTCTCTACCACCACATAGTGTACCCCGACAGTAACTGGTTTTAAATGGACTTGGACATAGCTATCCTGCCCCTGGATTCAGTTATGGGGCTGACCACATGAGGCAGGAGCCAGAGACAAATTCTCTGTGATTTCAAGGGATCACAGAGTTTTTCTAATCTTCTACTAAAATGCCCCAAACAACTCAGTCTGTTCTGCTGCCAGCCAAGCTTCAGGAGACACCTCCATGCTTGTGGAGCTCTTTTGCTCTCAAAAGCTTTTTCTCTGATCTCTTTGGCAGCAGTTCAAATCTTAGAAAATGGAAACCATGAACATTTCTCCTGTTTCCAACATACAAAAGAGTTATTGATGTGGAATTGCAAAGTGTGATGCGTGCAGTTGGAGAAGCTCTTTAAAAAAACTTAAAGCCAGGTCGATTTTTGTTGTCCTGGTATTTGAATATGTGCTTGTCTGGACGTATTTCATGTGGTCAGAAGATCTGTGACCAGACTCTTTTGTGACAGTAGTGGCTGACTGATTTCTCTGTGGCTGTGCTCCAAGGGAAGGAGCCATCTCAGGTCTGTGATGGTTACTCAGAAGTGTTACTTGCCTTAAAATTGATTGACTGTACTGCAGCATTCCCTGTCACTCAGCCAGTGTTCCGGTTCCTACCCCAGACCTGCAAGGAACTTAAAAACCTTTGTTGATCTGATTTCCCTGAGGGCTGTCCTGGTTCTTCTGAACTTCTGTGGTGGCATGCTGGGAAGCATAGAGGTGGAGATGCAGGGATAAGAAATGCCATCTTCCTTATCACTCTCCCCCTCCCCCCCACCAATCTTGCTTTCTGATATATCTATATTTTGGTGGTAAATGGAAGTTTTTTTACTATTTAGTATTTTAAAGATTGGACTGAATGATCTTAGAGGTCTTTTCCAATCTTAATGTTATGCCACCTTTCTGGTCCCTCTCTGGCCTGAGATGGTCATACCAGAGCAGTAATGGAGACTTCTTGCACCCTTCTTACCAAATGTTTTTTTGCTTGTTTTGCTTTGTTTGTTTGTTTTGTTTCCTGTTGATGTTGAGTATGAATTGGTAAATTTTGTGTGATGTGTACTTCCGTATTGTCTTCACTTCTTTGTAAATGCATAGGAATGTTGGCAACAATTTCCAAATTTTAGGTAGCCAGACAGTCCTGTATCCAGGTATTTGAGCAGTTCTTGAAATCTGGGAAGCAGTAGTGTCGGCACCAGGGCTGCCTGGTCATGTGTACTCCAGAAGCTTCACAAGGATAATGAATCCATCAAGCCCTTTGGATAGTGATTGAGCTTACACTGTGAGAAATGGCTTTTGTTGTAACATTTGGTAGTAATTGCCTAAATGAAGTGTTTTCAAGGTGAATTCTAGGCCATTATAATTATATGTATGCTGCACTCACACCAGTATAAAAATGTCTTTAAAACTATTTGCAGAGCTCACCAGTTGGTTTCTTGGGATGGGGCTCCTGTGTCTGTTCCATGTGAATGCATTTCATTTCTGGCAGTGGTTTTAGGTGTTAGAAAATGATAATTCCTTGCTGAACATCTGAACATTGTTTTCCTTGGCAGTGCAGTGACTTCTTAAAATGTCTAAGAAGTGTGTCATTCTGCCCCTTTTTTTTTTTTTTTTTTTTTTTTTTTTTAAATTAACTGTGATATCCTGAAGGGAGCAGAATTTCTGTAAGAATTCCAGCATCAGCAGTGAAGAGCGGATGGGAGTGTGCAGTGCTGGAGGCAGAGCAGAAGAAGCTTCTAGGAAGGGACAGCAAGCTGAGTGCTTGTGTCACTTGGGGCTGAGCTGCAGGAAGTGTCCTCAGGAGCTGGCTTGGTCTGGGGAAAAAACCTTCATCTTCTTTTTTCCTTGTTTAAAAAATGTTCTGTTGAGGTTGCAAAACAAGCACAAGGCAGCCTTCAAATGCCAGCTTTGGAAATTGTGTTGCATAGGATTTCTCAGATGGAGGAGGTGTTCACTGAGCACTACGTTATCTTTTTTTGTCAGTAGTGGAAGAATAATCCAGGTTTTTCCTTGGGCCTTACAAAAGATAACCGCTTTTTCCCCCCTGACTTTAATTGTTTCCTCTTTCTTTAATAAAGACAGGAGTTTCTTAACAATAAAAGCAATAAAACAGCCAGAGAAGCCTGTGATCTCTTCTAAAAGAGGAAGAAATAAGAAATAGGATAAAGTCCATTGTATGGTATAGTAAGCTTTGAAGAAATTCATAGTAGAATAGAAATATGAATTTAAGACTGTGTATAAAGGCAGGAGAAATACTGTCAGTACTTCATTTTCGTAAAGTAAAAACTGTTTAGGCAGACATTGTTCAGCCATTTAGGGAGGTTTCCAGAATATGAATCTCTCTGCTTTCTCTCATTAGTAGGTAGCGGTTTTTGGGGAAAAAAACTGAAGTGACTTGAAACACATTGCACCAGAAAGCTTAATTCGTTACCTGAGCATTTATTGTCTGAACTGAGAAGTGTTGTAATGCAGATATCTTGCTTTTCAATAGTTTTATTCCTTGACGTGATGTATTAATGTTTTCTCCGATCTCTAGCCTTCAAATGTTCTGGGCTATGGATTGATTATAAACATGGCACTTATGCTGCTATTTTTATCCTGTCTTCCCATTAAAATGAACTGCTTATGTAGAAGCCATCATCAGTCACCTTGTTGGCCTAAAAATGACTTGAGCAAATACGGTCTTTGTATTGTCAAAATGTTCAGTAAGAAAAGGCTCACAGAGCTTAAATCCTGATCTTTAAACATTTCATTTAGTGAAGTCTGAAGTATTTTTATCATATCCTAAATCACTAGACTCACATTTTCTTTTGCATTTTTAAGAAAACCCCAAGGTTTCTGAGCAGCAGTGATTCCAGGGTCTGGGACCTCAGCTTTCAAGACTGCCATTAACTTTTCCATCCACCAAGGGACTTGTTCCATGCCCTCAGTTTCTACTTCCCTGCAGCAGGGTTCAATAATCTGTGTGGCTCAGAGGTACAGGGAAATTCAGGTTGTGGGGAGCAGAGGTACTCTCCTCTAGCATCTTCTGGTGTCTCCAAGCTCCTGGGTGCAGTTGCAGTAGGAGGGGGATCTGTTTTCTCTTGTCTGGCTGAACAGACAAGGCCTGCAGTGGTTTCTGGGCAGCTGTTAGAAAGTTCCGTCCTTATTTTACTGGCATGCCTGTAAGCTCCTCATTTTTAAGGGATCAACAGTCACATCTTAACATTGACAGCTGCTGCTTCTTCCTCTGAGCACCTGCATTCACAGTCACCACCGACCTGGTGAGAAGCTTGGTTGAGCAGTGCTGTGCTGTCTTTCTCGTGCAGTGGCTAGATGAAGAGTGATGACTTTTATTACTGCTGATTGCATAACAGAAGGTAGAAAGCAGCTTTCAATCAGTGATGGTGAGGGTTCTACTTTACTCCAAACTGGCTGTAGAGGCATTGCAGGAGAAGTAGCCTTGGAGCTTTTACCTCTTTCTTGGTTTGTCCCCTGAGTGCATCTTCATTTGAAGGAAAATGAAAACACTTAACCTCTAACTGAGGTGAATATTTAACAGGAATGTTTCAGGTGCCAGTGTACTGGGCTGCAATGCAAAGTGTTGGTCCCTTCATTAAATGCAAAGTTATTCCATGCTGACTCAAAAGATCTCAAGAGAAACAAGACTACTTAATCCCAGTGTGTGGTTTGGTGAAGGAATTGTGGAGAAAAATTTGTTATCCTGTGCTAGACAGGAGGTTCAGATAGATCAAAGAAACTGATCTCTGGCTTCACTGTATTGAGTACTATCAACATAAGAAGCATTGCCTGAAGGGTCCAAGGGAGACCAAGAGTACAGCCTAGAAAGAGATCATGATGAACTTACTCAACTAAACCAGATCAAGCCATTGTTTTGAAAAGAAATGAACGCCTGAGCCTGTGATGGTTCCCTCTGCACCCTTCGTTTCATAAAAACTCTTGAACAAGGAGAGGAGTGTCGGACGTCTCTGCAGTGGATGGACACTTTTCTCTTTGCAGCTCCTAGGTACCAACCTCGTGTAGCTCATACACAAATGGAGCAAATGTACATAAAAGGGCTAATAAAAAAAAACAACCCCAAAGTTGAAGTCAACTTGATGTCAAGAGAGAAGCATACGAGCATCGTAAATTTAAAATTATGTAATAAAATATTTTTAATGAAATTCCCAACTCTGGGAGTGGTAGGGGAAGCAGGGCATTATGTCAAAGGTTGCATGCACATTTATGAATGTTTGTGGCAGAATTAAGGCACGCTTCTAAAGAGAAACTCTGATATATCTCCCTGAGGAAGTGTGAATCTCCTATAAAGCAGTAAAATCATAGGAATAATCAACACTGGAGCTCATTATCAGCATAATCTGGCAAATTCTTTGAGTATAAGAGAACTAGAAAAGAGAGAGAGAGCTGATGAGAGAGCAAAGGCATGGAATTAGAAGAGAGAAGGAGACATTAAACGGTTTAGGACTTTGCACCTCGGAAAGCAGCCACTGGGAGGACAAAAGGAAGTAATAAAGCTTTATGGAAGGATGACTGGTGCAGGAGGTGAGTGAAGAATAACTGGCATTTCTGAGACCATGAGGACTGTTGGGACATCCAGTAAAAATACAGCTATAAATCAGACAGACAGAAGATTTATTTTATACAGTATTTTCACAATATTAACCGTTGCCAGAGAATGATGTGGAAGCCAAAAGCACAGAGAAGTCAAAGTTAGAAAAATAAGCAGAAGACAGGCGACAAATTTATTTTTATCAGCAAACATATATTATCATAGTAAATGGAAGTTAGCTTTGAGAAAACGTGAAAAAAATCTTGTGGCACTAAGTGATAAAGTAGCATTTTAAATTCAGCATAGTGAAGTAATGCAGCTGGAGAACAGCCCCCACTTTATGTGTACAGCAATGAGCTCTGAATTGCTTTTCCAGTCAGAGACAGAACTGGCAGTTATAACAGTCAGGTCTATCAAAATATGATCTCACTGTTTAGAAAAGCAAATTGAAGGTTAGATGCTTGTGGAAAAATAATAGTGATCAATCTAGGAAACAGTGGTGTGTAAGCTCACAGTGCACCTGTGTTGTGAGTGCTGCATGAGTTCTAGTCCCATCGCTCTCAAAGACCCAGTGAAACTGGGAGAGATTCTGAAAAGGTTGATTCTGAAGGTGAATGATCAAAGCTGTGCAATGAGTTTCTTGTAAAGAATGATAAATAGATCAAAGCTCTTCAGTTTCAAAAAGATATCTTTGAAGAGGATATGACGGAAGCACAGTCTTAGCAGCATGGCGTGTATGTGAACGTACTATTCACTGTCTCTTTTGATAAAAGGACTAAGACCACCAAATGGAAATAGTGGGTGGCAGGCTCAAAACAAAGCAAAGTATTTCTAAAGTGGGAGCAGAACCTCCTCCTCTCTCTTTGGCATCGAGTTTTTAATCTGCTGGAACAATTCCCTGGATTTAAGCTGATTTATTCTGCAGTTAACACTTCATCAGAATGCTGTTCATGGGGCTTTGTAAGCTTAGCTCTAGAGCTCTGTTCACAAAAGAAATCCTTGCGAATGGTGGAGTAGGTATATGCAGCCTGGCAGGCTAAAATGGCCCTTCTGAGTTTTCATTGGGAAAATCAGTGCAACTTCTCAACAAAATATTATAGTAGCAATACTTGGTAAAGTCAAATACAGTTCCTGCAGCTCAGGATATACAGCCTCACCTTGTGTCTGGTGTTTTCAGGTTGTGATTGGAGTATTAAAACTTCCGGGACAGCAAGACCTAATATACCCTCTTTGTCTGACCATTAGCTGGGATGGTGCCATTTTCTTATGCTCTGGTGGTAGTTCCAGCTGCATCTACTACAGAAATAATACGACATTAAAATACCAACCAATAGTGTTGTTCTGGGATTGCTCCACAGGAGTTAGAAAAGCAGAAGGTTTTGGATTCATGGAAACTGGACATGGTTTCAGTACAGATACTACTTATTTGTAGCTTATTACCTGTGCTTTATTGTGTTTGCATATTTATTGACAATTAATTTCTTGCAATTTTAGGTCGATTTAGCACCTTGCTAAACATTTCTTTACTGAATTTTAAAGACAAACTTCACTAACTTAAACTCATAAACTGCTCAAGTGAATTGTGCTTTTGAGTTGTGTTTAACATCTGCTCCTGACCTGCAGAAGGGCATCTGGTCACAGAATCATGTCATTATTTCCAGTTCATTAAATAAAAGCTATGACCTTAATCTGCAAATCCTTGAGATATTTGGAGTTTGAAAGAGTAGGGAGTGGAGTGGTTTAGTCTGCTGGTATTGCTGAGCTAACCCCTTACGGTCACTTGTGTGAGCACATGGTCTCGAGGACCTCATGTCTCCCTAGGGACACCTTGCTCCTGAGCAGGGCACGGCTGTGCCCGAGACTGAATCGGACTCTTGAGCTGCTGAGGAAGTGTTCGGTGGTAAGGTGGCTTGTTATCATTTTACTTTTAAAGTGTTATTAGGATCCAGAGTAATCATATTACTGAGGTTTCACAGATAACTAAATGTCCTGTGTTCTCTGGGTGCTCTCAGACCTCTGCCCTGGTCAGCTAAAACTCATTAGCTGAAATTGCTGTGGACAAGGCTCAAAAGAGTATCCACACTTGAGTTCCCTCATGGTGGCTTAAACAAAGATGATATTTTTTACAATTGGGTTTGGCACCTGATTGTACCACAACTCACCTGACTAATACTGTCTTTCTTACATGACTGCCCTTCTTCAGAAAATTTTAAATATTTTCTGAGGACTTTTTTAGATACCACAGCTGTAACATTGTAATACTGGACATAGGGTGCCATTTTCCAAAAGGATATGGCAGTGATGCCTGGAAAGGGAGGAAAAAAGAGTAATGTTGGAGTGAATAAAATCAAACCAGAAGTAACCAGGGCTTTCATTTTATGTCTGAGATGCCTGCATCAGCTTAAATTCTGCTTAAAGGTTAATATGGGAGAAATGTGCAAGTAATGTAGAAAGGAAATACTAAACCAAGTAAAAGTATTTGATAATTTCCAGGTGAAATTACTGTCTTTAGAGAAGGTATTGTCAAGCTTTTGTAGGGTTGAGACTGTTGTTCTAGCCCTTGCTGTTTGCTAAGGGCATTGGAAAGTTCTTCTCTGGACAGCACATGTGGGCAATGGGAGTTTGGGAGTTGTGACTGCTCAGAGCTGTTCAAATGGGCTGTCAGAAAGAGATTATTTGATATAATCTCCAGGGTGTGTTACTTTACATTGCATAGTTGGGGGGGGGTGGGTGGTTTGTAACAGTGGGATGAAAGAGTATTCTGTGTATAATAGGTCAAGCTCTTGATAATTTTCGTGACTCAAGGAAGGAGAGAGGCACCAAGATTATTTCATGGGCAAGGCTGCCTTATTGTTCTTCTGCAGTACAAAGCCTGAGAATAAATAACTTCTGTGTTGACAAGGAACAGCAGTGTTTCAGTGCACTGAGGAAGAAGCTTCTACAGGACTTGAGAGAGGCAGACGCTCCCTGCAGTACACGTGGATGTACAGGCAAAGGGGAATTATTGTCAGGTGCTCTTCCTACCCTAGATGTTTGGTCTTGAACTGAATAAGGCTGGATGATGCACTACTCAGATCCTGCACAGTTCCTCACCTGTGCTTTTTCTGGAAAATGTTGAACGTTTTTCAGAGTGGCAATCAGTTTAATATTAAGCCTGTTATTTTGGCATATTAATATCTGCCCTGAAAAATTTACCAGGAGATGAATTTCTGCTCCAGCTATGCCTTTAATGTGAAGTATCTGAGTTGACTCCTTATTCATTATGAAACAGTTTTAGAAAGGGAATTTTTAAATAGTTCTGATGTGTGGCTGTAGCCCCCACACATAATTTTGGATTTTATTTTTTCTTTTTATTCTGGTCTGTGATATTTTCAGGTTAAAAATCTCATTGTTTATACCACTTGCAGCAAGGGAAATTCCCGTTGGATAAAAGGAAACTATTTTTGCAGTGAGAATGGTGTGTAATGCTCGAATCTACATCCTTAGAGATTTTCAAATCCGTAAGGCCCTGAACAACTGGATCCAGCTTTGAAATTACTTTGCTTGGAGAGTAATCTCTCCTCCATAAATCTCTTCCAGCCTACACGGTTCTGCAATTGCATCCAGGTCCCATAAACAGAAACCTTGCCATGTTCCTGCTGTGCTGTCCTTACCCGCAAAACAGGCTGTGAACAGGCTTCTGAGAAACTGAAATTCTTACTCGAGGAATTCGATTCAGACTTTGGCGTAGTCAAAGTAGTCTAGTTCACTGTTGCTTTGGTGTGTGTACATCCTTGTCTCATGCAGGTTTCTAGGGAATGAAATCAGGAATTAATCTGCTGTAACCAATTCTTTCTAAACACGGAGGGGTTAAACATGAAACCCATGTGATAGTTCAACTTTATTCAGGATTAGAGTATTAGAACTAAATCACTTGTATTGAGATCTTCAGTTACTTTTGAAAGTAGGAAAATCTTTGTGTTTTAACATCATCAGGGGTCTGTTTACAATAACTGCATATCCTAGTTGACAGTTGTCCTTGGGATCATGGATTTCAATCATAAGATATGTGATGTGAAACTGTCTTAAGCTTGTGAATGTTTGCTATATCCCAAATATGCAAAACTGAATTTCACTTAATAGGAACCACCTTAACTTACACTGTTATTTCGTAATGAAAACTAAATTCTGAGTTGATCTAACCCACGGACTTTGGTTTGGAGAAGTTTGGGTGAGGAAAAAAGAAGTTACTGCTTTTACCTGATAGATACTGCAGCAAAAGCTAGATTCAGACTACCTTTCTAAAAACTGTTCTTTTTTTGGTATAAGTTGTTTACCCAGTCCAGTTCACACAGTAGATAGCTTTGGTTTCTGATTTTGACCGCTCAGATTTTAACAGGAATTGGTGTGGGAGTGAATGAGGAATGAGAGGGAGAGAAGGATGGAGAAAAAGGGAAACAGAAGTTCTGTTGGTGTTTTAGGAAGGCAAGGGCTCAGATCTCACAAGTCTAGGAGGCACCTTTAGGTGGATGTGTCTGCTGGACTTTTGCAGATCTCAGGCAGTAATGATCAGAGCTGTTGCAGGAAGAGCTAAACTCACAATCAGCCAGAACCAAGAACAGCCACTGGAAATCTGTAGAGAGCAAATTGGGTTTGGGTGAACATGGAACCTGCTGAGTAGGTCAGTTTCCTCCTCAGGCCTTATCTGACGAACTTAAAATTTGGGAAGGCATGTTCGGTACAGAGTGCCATCTGCCTTTGGCTTCCAGCTGCTTGCAGAAAAGCATTCCTAATTCTATGAAAAACATCGCTTGCCTTCCAATGGTATTTTAGGTATTTATATGCAGTTTTATAACTGAC
Source organism: Ifrita kowaldi (assembly GCA_013398055.1). Lineage (NCBI taxonomy): Eukaryota > Metazoa > Chordata > Aves > Passeriformes > Cinclosomatidae > Ifrita > Ifrita kowaldi. The sequence goes on along the minus strand of VZRS01011616.1, from coordinate 29,472 downwards.
TTCAAACACAAGTCATTCTTATGAGTGATGTTTGGCTTAAGTAGTTGGTGTTTTCTGTCCTATGTCTCTAATGTATTCATGCAGGTGTTTGCAGACTACCCCTGTAACTTGTAAGGGAGGATGCTTACAGTGGCCAAAAGAAAATGTGGTCCAGTGCTGCATCACAGAATCACAGACTGGTTTGGGTTGGAAGGGACCTCAAATACCTCATTTCAACCCCTCTTCCATGGGCAGGGACACCTTCCACTAGACCAGGTTGCTCAAAGCCCTGTCCAGCCTGGCCTTGGGCACTTCCAGGGGTGTTTCTACCCTCTCTGAAATAAGACATTATTACGTTTTATCTAAAGGCTTCTATCCACTTCAGAAACTTGTAACATGAATGTCCATGCTGTTGTGTACTTAGGTATTCATTTATAGGCCTGGTTACTTGTATCCACGGAGCACCATGAACACTCTAGTGAGTTTGTGAGTATATTTCCCTACTCTTTTGTATGTGATCCTCAACTTACACTGCAGGATTTGGAGGCACTTCCAGAGGTCATTACATGTCTGGTCCTCATTGCATGAGTTGGTTCTAAGGTTTATGTGATTGTCTAATAGGCTCCTTCAGCTCATTAAATCAGCAGAAAGCTAGCCTGGCAAAAAGTCTGCATTACATCTGCTCATGTTGCAGTCAAGCATGCCAGACATTCCCCAAGGCAGGGTTTGGTCCTGGCTGCAAGGGGACGGAGCAAAGGATAGATCTGAAGGGTCTGGTTTTTCTTTCAGAGGCTGTGAGGTGAAACTCTCGTTCCTCTACATGTCCTGAAATAATACCCTACAACAAGGCAACTCAAATTAGCAAAATTAGAGTTCTGTTCTATGTTCTGTATACACTCTTACCTAGATGGATTAGATTTATCATTCCCTGAAGCTAAGTGCAGGCCCCTGCATATCATCTGGCAGCATCCTGAGCATGTACATTAATCTGCTCCCTGATTCAGCTGAAGAGCTAATGCTGCCTAGACACCTGGTTTCTTACAATCCAACCTCAAACTGAGGTACTTGACAGATTTAGAAAAAAGCACACGAGGAGCCTTTTCATCAGTCAGTTCACTGATCCAAGCGAAAGGTAGTCCTGGAAAAAACACTTGAGGGAGAGGGTAAGGAGATCTGATTTTCCATGTTACTGCATAATCATCAGCCTGGTGCAAGGGAAGAAGAGGAAGGAAATTCTCTCTGGTGTAGGGAGGGAGAACGGGAGCATCCCTTTTGGCAGAAACTCTCAATTGTATTAAATGACTAATGAAATCACCTCCTGAATTGGTCCTGAATTGTCTGTCCTGTATCCATTACTGGTTTTAACTGTGCTAACTGGAGTTGCCTCTCCTGGCCAGCTGCCTCGAGAGGGACATGCAATTCAGCCTGACACATACAAGGATATTTTCTGCTTGGAAGCAAATTCGCAGACTGGAAATGATGGAAGGGACAGCTGTGTGGCAGTTGCAATGGGTCTGAAGTAATGGCACTGATACTTGAGAAGAGGTTGTCCTTCAATGACACAGGTTGGGTCAAAATGAAAGAGCTTGTTCTGGGAAGCTCAAGGAGCAGTACTAGATGCGTAAGGGGAATATTTCAGTAATGAAGAAGAAGGAGCAAAAAGCATATAATAAAAATCTTATTTTAGCAATTTGTTTTTCACACAATGTATTCTTAAAATTTGTGTCAGTCCTGTGAATGCCCCTTTTGCAAGCAGTCTGCAGCTAGAGCAGATTAAGACAGTGGAACTGCATCCTGAGACTTAAGTCTGTCTTTTGTGTACTTAGATATTCTTATTAACCATCAATATTTAATATTGAACAATATTTGCTGGGATAAAACTTAAGGACTCTCCCATATTCACTGTGGTGGATAACTTGGAATTGGAGCTGTTGAAGTGTTTGGTCAGTTTTTGCCTTGAAGTATACTACTATCTCATGGCCAAAATCCATTTTTTCAAGTTTCAGTAAAGTAAGAAGAAAAGTTTGGGGTTGCTCTGCGAAGACACTAGAAGAGATTTAGATGTATATACATATACAGCACAGTGGAAGGCTCTTCTTTACCTGAATGAGCTGAACCAGAAGCATTTGTGTCTTATTAGCTGCTGAGGAGCAGAACTATTTGTTCTTCCTGAACTTTGTACATGTCTGTGATGATTTTTAAGTTTGGTTTATCCAGACTCTACATATATTTGTGTATATGTATATATTACATTGTACATGCCAAGAGATCACCTTCACTGGTGGATACGTTACTACATTTGGTTTAGGTTGTACAATTTACGTATTTGAGTGAACACAAAGTTTAAATGCAAGTCACTCTACAAATTTTTTCTTCTGTCCTAGTAGCACCCCACGCAAATGAACTTAAAAATAACGATCAAAATTGCATTAGAAAATACGAAAACTGCGGTCTGACTAATTCTTTAGCTATACAATAACTTAAATAGTGGTTCCTCACAGACAGCAAGAAGGCTCGGTTCAATGTAATGGTTATATTATGGAAGAATATATTATGGAATAATATATTATGGTTTTATTATGGTCTGGGTTGAAAGAGACCTTAAAGGTCCACCTTCCACTAGACCAGGTTGTTCCAAGCCCCGTCTAACCTGGCCTTGAATCACTGCAATTTAATGTTTAGTAACTGGTGAAAATGCAGCTTTTTCAATAAGATAAATAAAATGCAAAATCGGCATTAAATTTCAGTAAATTGAAATGTGGTATTTGATGATAAAAATAATTGTTAAAAATCTCATTTAAACAGATTTCCAATTCACCTTGCTCTGGAACGCATTACTTTGCTCAATGCAATATGTATTCACATTCAATTAATTTTTTTTCACTTAAAGTGTGAAAACACAGTTGGTTTGTAGGAAGCATGGCTGAAATGAAGCAGAAACAGGCTTGAAAATAAAACTTCAGAGGAAACTGAAGGATCTGGTGGAAAGCAGTCAGATTTCATCATAAGCTGCTTAAGAGCATATTCCTGCTGAAGACAGCATTTTCCCCACTTGCCTGCTGTCGCATGGGCAGATGTGTGCTGGGGAGCAATTGAGGTCAGCTACACATAGTGAATGCTCAAGGGTGGGGACACAGGACAGGGAGGAGATGGCAGGAGGAGAAGGTGCAGTGGAGGCCGTGATAGTGACAGTGCTGATGAAGAGCTACATGTGTTTTGGTTTGGACAAACATCCAGCCAAAACCCTCAAGAGCCCTCACCTGTGCCTGGATGGGACCTCCTGAACGACAGGGAAGTAGTTGCTCAGTAGAGGTGAAAGCATCTTGGAACAGATCCATTTGAACATGTTCTTCACCATGGAACTGGCAAGAAGGGCTTTGTGGTTTAGTCTGAGCTGTGCGAGCTCTGACACTGGGTAATACAGGTGTTGCTTTAGAGTGATGCCACTGGGCACGAAAGGACATAGAGCATCATGTGAGTAACATGACTGGTGGTAACAGTCACTGCTTATTTCATTTGCCTTGGGGAGAAAGGAAATGCTGCAAAGCCGTTTGAAGGAGATGCCATGATCAGAAGAGATTCTTTCAAAGACAATAATTTGCACAATTTTCATCAGAAATTTCTCATTCCAGTTTATATCCTGGGGTGTCTCCACTCTAAAACTTCTTGGACTGTCCTGTATAGGGGAGCTCAGCATGGTTCAGTGTTTTCATGGGCACTGGTCCAGGTAATGTAAAACACTTTGAAGACTTCTACAGCATTCTTGCTTAATCAGCCCTGTAGGCAATGCCTGTTAATTCAGGCAGTCAGCAGGCACACCCATTGCAGTATGACACTGCTGTTATTTAGAACTGGACTCATCCAAAATTAATGGAAAGCTGGGCACAGGCCTTTTCCTTACAAAACCATTGTTGAATGTAGGTCTTGTTTAAACAACTTAGAAATTATATGCACCAGCTGACATTTCTGTCCTAGGTGTAGCCCAGATATCAGGGATGTAAAATTATGGTGGGTTAGGAAGCTGCTATTGCTTTGCTCAAGTGCAATGATGCCTTAAAGATCTAGGAATAAAAAGAACACACTTTCAAGACAATATTAGTATAGGAGGTAATATAAAGGCTGGTCGTTATTGGGGGCCTCCAGGGGCAGATACGGAAAAATGCCCACCCTGCATAGGGTGAATACAGTTTTGTAAGTTTAGCAAATTAGCATAATTGACAAGAATCTCCAGTTAGAAGCACAAGTGATGAGGTAATTCCTCCCTGGTTCTACCCTTTTCTGAATTCCCCCCCTTAGGTAGGAACTAAACTTTGTTTATGAAAATGTGTCTTGAAGAGCTTTCAACCTTGGCTCCCAAAGAGCCGAACCTTGGACTCCCAGGGCTTGGAGCCTCTGGAATGCGTTTTGTCTTTCTGCCTACCAGGGTAGGGAAAAGTAGTGGAGCTAGCTAGGAACTATGTAACTATACAACAATAGTCTACTGAGTTACAAATATATGTGAAAGAGGTATAAAAGCAGAAATCATTTTGGCAACAGTGAAAGCTGGGACTGCACTGGTGAAGCAGAACACAGTTTCTTCCTGTAGGTACACAGTTTGCCTTGGAGGTGGAGCACCATGTGGCACGTTCCCAAAAATGCATGCGCTGGAATGCAAAGTGAGTAACCTTGGAAAATATTTTGAAACTGAATTTGGGCCCTTTGCCTGTTTCTCTGGAAGTTCACCATGTCAGCCAGCATTTTAGTATAGAAAACAGAGTCGCTTGTGCAGGTTTTGGGAAGCACACTGCTGTCCGGAGGCTTGCACAGGGCAGAGGAGCCACAGAACAGGACTGCCCAAGGGTCTCAAAGCCCATAAATGAAACGTAGCTGAGATCTATATGCCGAGACTGTGGTCTGCCCAGCCAGGCTGAGGAGCCGTGCCAGACAGCTGGTTTTCCTGTCTGTGAGAGAGCAGCACAGGAAGCAGGAATCCCCTTATGAAGAACAGGAAAGGTTACAGTGGAGAGCAATTACATAGCAAACATAGCTGAAGAAATAAATGCCTGAGCAGCAAACCTGCAGACCATGGTGTCATGGTTTTGACACTGGCTAAGCACCAGGCACCCACAAAAAAACCTGTTCACTCATTTTCCTCTGCTATAGCTAAGCAGAGGAGGGGAAATTAAAATGAAAACTTCATGAGTTGAGATAAGGACTAGGGGAAAAACATTTTAAGGGCAAAACAGGCTCAAAACCTAAACAGTTTAAAGAAAATTTATTATTAACAGAATTAAAAATAAAAAGGATAATGAGAACTAAAACCTTTAGAACACCTTTCCTTCCCAGTCCCTCCCTCTTTCTACTGACCACACAAGGAGACAAAATGTGGGGTTTTGGTCAGTCTTTCACTTCTAAAGAATCTTTCTTCAGTATGCTTAAGGAAAAGAGTTTCTTTCTTCTGCTGTGCTGTGGGATCCTTCCCACGGGAGATAGTTCTCTGCGAACTTCTCCAGCGTGGTTTTAACTTCCACAAACAGCAGCTTGCCTGACGCGCTGTAACGTGAGTCCCTCCCACAGGCCAAGCAGTCTTCCCCTTCTGCCTAGCGTGGGTCATTTTAGCTCATGGGGGTTCAGGCTTTTAAGGATGAGCTGTTCCAGTTTGGAAGCAAGGGTTCTCCTTCTCTGCCTCTATAAGCAAGGGTCTTTCTGTTCGAGTTCCTCACTAGATTACAGCTTTCAGCACCCACGCGCTCCAGCATGAGTGCTGTTCCTCACGGGCTGCGCGTGGATCTCTGCACCCCCCATGCACCTCATGAATTACAGATTTGTTGTATTATAGTCCTCCCCATGGCTTGCAGAAGAATCTCAGCTCCAACGCCCGAAGCACTTCCTTCCCCTCCTTCCTTTGCACCGACCTTAGTGTCGTCATGTTGTTCTCACGTGTCCTCGCTTTTCCCTTTCCTCTGACTCGGAAGAAAATTGTTGTCTGTAGGTATTATTGTTCTCAAAGTTCTATCAATTGAAAAGTTCTTACAGAGTTTCGCAGCGCTGGAAAGGTTGATCTTGTCTGTGCTCCGTGTCGGGGAATTGTTTGCCGTGTTTTCGTCGCTGGCCACGTGATCCCTGCCGGCAGTGCACGGGCGGCCCCGGCCCTGTGGTCCCGGCCTCGGGAGGGCCCCGGCTGCGTGGGCCCTGGTGGCTCCTGCCAGGATTGCCCCTGGCAGCTGCCTCACCACCCCTTGGGAGAAGAAAAGAGACCTTCCCGCCCTTTTTCCTTAAATATGTCATCACAGAGGCGTTACCAACGTCTCTAATTGGGCTGGTAACCTGCCCATCGTCAGAACCTTCAGTGATTGGCTCTGTGCCGGACATAGTAGAACTTCGAGCAACTTATTTCTGCCCACCAAAAACTAGACTGTTTTTGAACTAGCACACATGGGTAGTGTATTTTGGTTCTGGCATGGGTTGCAAATTGTGGGTTTGTTCCCATCTTCCTTTGTATACCTGGGAGTAGCACTTCTGCTTTCCATCTTGTAAGACGTAGCTGGCTTGTCAGAGAGTGGTTCTCGGGAACCGTACCCGGATTGTTATGGCTGTGAGTCCCTAGAGAGGAGCTTCTTCAGCTTGCCTCTGTTGTCTGCCAAATGAGGGAGCATATGTTTAGGTACATTTAATGCCATGTTGTGTAGCGTAGCTTGCCAACTGATGGGTGTAATTTTGCCTCAGTGTGGTTAACATACAAAGCGAGAGTCTAAGTGGCTATGGAGGTAATGAATTATAAGCTGTAGTTAAATTGAGGTGAAAAACCAAGAATTTTTAGCCTCTGAATGCAAGGTATTGTTGCACTGAGTTCCTAAACAGTGTGGAGAGATTGAACCTCCATAAGAAAACATTTGAATTCAAGATGCAGCTCTTGCAGCTCCTAACCCCGCAGGAAGCAGTTGTGCCAGAGCTTCAATGACCAGAAAGCGGAGCCTCAGAACCTGCAGGTATTGCGGTTCACACTCAGTGGGTCCAGGCCTGTAGTACTCATGCTCTTGACTTATTTACTACGATTTCTTTCTTTGTATATTGAAATGATGTAAATTGAGAGCTGCCTTGTCTTAGAGTAAGCATGCAAAAACGTATTTAAGGTCTTATTTGTAGGTAGATGGTTTCTTTCTAGGGCTTGCCTACCTTGTTTTTTTGTAGCCTTCTGTCTTTACCCTGATTCTCGTCTCAGTGCTTAATGATTCACCACATCTTTCCTGGATTCTTGTCTGACTGGTTTTTGAAGAGCATAGAGTCTCCTTCAGCCTTTTTGGAAACCTTTGGAAAGGGATAGATGGTTTCAGTTGGGGGATTTGAGTGTATTTATAGTAATATATAAATAGAGGCAAGAGGAATACTTGCAAAGCAGGTGGTACTGGGCCATTTATAGAAAAAATTTATGATTTTTATGTGGATTGTTTCAGACAAACCTTTTGCTTTGCCTGGGCCTGTCTTCCACAAAAATCTTTTGAGTGCTATGAATATTTGTGCTGCTTTGTTGTGGTATTTTAAACTTGCTTTCAGTTTATGAAATGACATGTTTGTCTCTTTAAATAACAGGAGGAATGGAGGGAGAAAATTGTTTCCTGGGCAGACAAGTCTGCAGAGCTTTTTTACAAGGAGCCTTTAGCATGGCTGGAGCAGGGGATAGCCCAGCTCACCAACACCCCACCCTCTGCCTCTGCACTTGGAGATGTGCCCTACAAAGGTCTCTCTACTACAAAGCATCCTCTTTTGAGAATTTTTTGTGGCGTTTTTTGCTCAAATGTGCCCGTTTGCTGTGTTTCAAGCCAAAATGCATGTTGGTGTTAGCATAGCAGGTGCTCAGGTGAAATTTTGGCCAATAGTCATGTAGAGCAAGTAGATTTTGTGCTGTAATCACAAATTACCTAGATTTAATCCAGGGCAATCACACTGAGCTTGCTAAAACCTTGGGAAAAGTACATGCGTCTGCCAACGGAATAGCCTCTGCCCAGATTAAAATGATGTCCTGAGGCTGTCTCAGCCATTTTTTGGAGAGCTCACAAGTGAGTGGGTTGGGAAGAGCTGATTCAGCAAGCTCAAAAAGCTGCTTGCAAGCAGTGGTGGGGACCCGCTGTGCCTTTTCCTTCAAAAAACTTTGGAAAGCAGAAAAAACTTAAAATTGCTAGGTGAACAGATATAGAATCAAAATGTTTAGAAAAAAATGCACCATCTGAGGCTGTGCAGGTTTAATCTTTGTGTGATTTTGCTCTCAGTTCAGCAATTCTCAGTGACTTCCTGGCTCACCTCAGTATTTGGTTCCCACTGGAGGGATCCTTTGTAGGTCTTGCTCCTGGGTGAGAATGTGCTATGAGCCAAGGAGCTTCCCTAGACTGACTGCTGCAGACTCACTGCAGAGCAAGTCTCTTACTCTTCTGTGAACTTCCCTACAGAGGTTTTCACAGCTATTTGAGCCCAGCTGGTGTTAAGGAAGGTTGTCTCTTCTGTCTCAAGGAAGTTTCACATAATTCTCAGATCAGCACCCAAATCAGCAGCCCTTTTTGTTGCTACCCAGCTTGCTTTAAGGAAGGGGCAACACGTAGAGCACATTATGGCAAACAGCAGCTTGCCTTAGAGATCTCCCTTCCCTTGAGACACCATTTGGAGCAATAGTGGACCAGGAAGATAAAAATCAGGTTAATTTCAGAGTGATGTTGTTTATTGTGTGCACTGTAGTTGCATCTAGAGATCAAATATGGAAATCAAAGTTGATGAGATAAATGCATTTGATAATCCTTGCTTTGAACCCCGACTAGGTTTTTATTCTTCTCATATAATACGTGATTAACGAAGTAATGCATGGGTACAAAATGTGTGTCTCCCCTTCAATAGACTGCACACTTCATGGATGTGCTTGTATTGACAGCAAACAGTGTACCTGGGCAGATTTATGCAGGATGCATCTCAGGCCTCTCTGGGACTTATTGCACTTTTTATAGCTCAGACGAAACTAGAAGAAGTATCTGCAAAGCTATCGCAAAAGTTTCTTTGAGCAATGTAATGCAGAGCAGTTGGTGCTCTGAGGTGTTCTTTGGTCAGCCACAGCTCAGTAGAGAGGGGTTACTATACTGGTGCCCTCCTTCTCTGTAGACTCTGGTTTAGGCAAAAATGCAAGGTGTGAGCCCAAGACTCAGGATAACTCCCACATGTATAAAAACCCACAGAGAAAGGTGGCTGGTGTGTGCACAGTTTTTTAATTCCTTTGGGTAGAGTGGACAACTTCTTTGTCTCTTGGGTGACCCCAAGAATAAGCCTCACCTTCCTGCCTGCCACCAGTGGGTGTCTTTTCAAAGGAGCATAAGAGAAGGGATATGATCTCCAAATAATAAGGTGAAGGTGGTCATTCTAGTACTGTGTCACCTGTCTGCACCTTATCTGCAGATAAGCTTTGTGATGCTTGTTTGAAACTCCTTTTGTGTCTGTAACATCGTATGATGCTGTTTTGGAGAGAACCTGGTAGATGTTGAGCTCTTAATCAGTCCCAGTGTATATGGAAGTTGTAATTCCTTAGTAGAAATACTTTTTTATTCCATAATATCCTACCGGTATGACAGCTTTCTCCTGGGGCTTACAGTGCACTACATAATGGCTCTTACTCCTCTTCTGAATAAGAATTCATTGTGAAGTAAGGGGATTGTTGCCTATAGATTAACTGGTTTCTTGACACTCTCACAACTGGTATACTTTACAGCAAAAAAAAATCTGAAAAAGAAAAATAATTTAGTTTCATAAAGCAAAGGAGCTAAAAGAGACAGGAGTTCCTATTGCTGATTTTCAGAGGGAAAAGGCATTTTGTTTTGATTTGTTTTGTGACAGACTGGCTTCAGCCACACCAGCGTTAATCGTGGCACAAAGGGTGCAGCTTCGCACAGCATTTGGGGTGAGGGGGACGCCTCCTCCACACCGAATGATTGTGTTGAATTGAGGTGGATGGAGAACACAATTGTTCTTTTTCCACTTTTCTTCTTCTGTGGTTAGTAGCCTATGATATCCTAGACAAAGAATTTGATTTGTGACAGTATTCAAAAGTATTTTCCTAGCACATTTGCTGATGCCCAGGAAGTCCACCACATGCTTACTTCTGTTCCCTCAAATGAAGTTGATGACTTCCTTTATTTCATCTGCTGTAATAGGTAAAATTTTCCCGAACAGTCAGGTAGTCTGCACCATCAGATGTGATCATCTCTTGCCAGAGCTCTTTTCATGTTGCTGCAGCTGCTTGATCTAGAAATTCTTCTGTCTAGAAACACAATTAGAGTGTCTAGAGTAAAAATTAAATGCCTTGTAAACTCAGCCATAATTTTCCTCCATCTTCATTGCTGTATTTGTATTGAAAGATTTCTCCTCTGGCGCCGTGGCAGCAGCCATTTCCCACAGACATATGGCAGCTTGGCATAGTGTCAATTACATTTTTTTCTTTCCTTTGCTGACTCTGCACCATCTGATAGAATGATGGTTTGGGCTGCCAAGCTAACAGTGTTGTCTGCACATGTTCCACTGGACCAGCATCTGGGGCCCTTTTTATATCTCACCTTGTATCTCACCTTGTATCTCAAGGACTCCCCTGAGTTCTGGACTGTCTTATGTTCTGCCAGCAAGGAGCGTGGATGTCCACACCTCTGTCTCCTGTGTGTAGATGTGGTTTTCTCTGTATGTCTCAGGGATACAGCACAGCCTTGCCTTTAGTGGCAGGATGCTGGAGTTTGGGTGTGTAGGGCATGGCAGGGGGAAGTCAGTACTACCACATACTAAACACAGTTTTTCACTCTGCTGATCAAGTAATTTCCGGACACGCTATGGCTGAAATACCAGCAAAGCGTGGAAGTGGATGCAGTTTCTCAGTTGAAAGGCCTGAGCCTTCAGGGACGGCTTTCAGTGGGCCAGGAAAGGAGTAACCAGACTGACACAGTGAGAGCAGGACTGGGTTTGCCTTCTGCACTTACAGGTGCTTTGTGTTGCATCAAGAACCAGCTTTTCACAGGCTTAATTTGAAGCACAGACAAGTATAACAAAAAATCTTTAATCATCCTTTGATTAGCATAACTTGTAATGCTGTTTCTAACAATATGCCTTTGTTTCAGAATCCCTATTTGTTGCTTTGAGGATTAATTGGCTCCACTTCCAGCACCATGGATGAACTGCAGGATGTTCAGCTGACAGAGATCAAACCGCTCCTGAATGACAAGGTAACGCTGGCTGCTGCTTTATCCTCACAAGTGTACTCGGGGTGACTTTGTGTCTGGCAAGGAGCCCTAGCTGCCAGAATCTGCCTACAGATTAAAGTACCTTAAGTACTGAAACCCAGTAAATTCTTCCCCATTCTGGTAATCTAGCACCACCTACTCTTCCAAAGTCTCAGAGAAAGATAGACCACCACAGTTCAGGTAATTTTGGAGTTCTGGCTAAGCAGTATGTCATGCCTATACTGAGGATTTGCAAAGGCTGGGCAGCAATTGAAAAGGTGATCCCATTCCTGACCTGGTGTAGCTGTAGAACCTCTAATAAGTTTCTCCTTGTTAGAGAAATGCTGGATTGTATCCTGGATTTTTGGTAGGGTTTCTTTGTTTGTTTGTTTTACTTTAAAAAAAATATTCTGTGTTAAATGATCCTTTAGTGTTTTGACCCTTAAAATAGCTGTCTCCCTGGATTTAGTAATAGAGAGTTATCTCCTTTTAATGTGTGCAGAGCCCAGTTGAAGCAGTCCAGATTCATGCAATACTGAGACTTTGGAAAGTCATTGTATTGCAGCAGCTGTTCAAGTCTTTCACTGTGTCTTCTGTGGGCTGGAGAAGAGCCATCTGGGCTCTGGGAGAGCCCCAGCCTCACTGAATTCTGCCATAAACTGTTGTTGAGAGTGCCTGAGTTCATTACAGGCATCCCAACAAGATCTAGCATCTTGCATCTGCAAACTGTGATTATGAGCAATGTGCTTTGGTCACTTTCCATAGCTCACAGCCAAGCCTAATGGTGTGGGAAGGAATTCCTAAGGCTTTGCTGTTTGATGGCTGACATCAAGAACTGGCTTGTGCTGCCAAAGGACTGTAGTGCTTTGTCCACTCACTGTGTGCTTGCAGAAGACTGCATCGTCCCCCACAAAATGGGTGAAATCTCTGAAATTCTGCTATGTTTGTCTGTACTGATAAGTTTTTGCTCATTTCTTTAGAGTTCTAGCGTGTCTGTTTAGTATCTGTGAAATCTAAAAACTCAGCTGAAATCTGCAGTCCGGGTACCTGTTCTGACAGACTAGTGCTGACTACTGGGCTTCCACCATTTTTTAAATGGGTTTCCTGGAAGGGTGAGTCTTGAAAGTACAAAATCAGTGTAGATCAGCAAATAAAAATATGGAATACAGGCCTTGAGGACAGTTTGTAATTTCAGAACAAGAGATAAACATTTACAGCAGACAAGCTTCCTAAATACAGCGGCCCAGATCTTGCTCATTATTCTCCTGGGATTTTCTATGTTTGAATTCAACTGGGTAGATTGCCCTTGCTTCAGTCAGCTGACCTAAGCAGGAGGCATTGAAGCATGCCAAATCGAAGTGTTTTTCACTTTATAAGTTTCCAGTATAAGTTGACAGTCTTTCTGTCTAGTATTTCCTGGTCAGCCCCATCCAGTCCTTGCTGTGGTGTCAGTTCTGGTTCAAATGCTCACCCAAACAGAACACCCAGTGGTGTTAACCAGTGCGCAGAAAGGCACACAGAGAGTAATTGCTTTCCTTGACTCAGTGTTGAAGTTACAGGAAGTATATAGTATCTCAGTAGGGAGAAATACAAAGGGTGGCTCCAGAACCATCCTCAGTACTTAATGGGAAGAGAAGTATGCTGTGGCTCTCCTTTTCACACTGTTTTAACAAAAGGAGGGCCTCAGGGAGCAGCCACCTGCAAGGTCTGGCCCTTATTAAAACTTTCAGGCTTGAGAGAATACGTGTATGCTTTTTAGACATAGTTTGTGGAGCATGAGGGTGTGGTGCAATAACTTGCTATTCTGTGCAACGTATCAGAGTCCAAAATCTATTGAACTGGCAGTTCACTAAGGTTTTTACTGACCAACCCACTTTAGATATAGGAGTTTGAGCGAGCATGGATTAATGGCCAGAAATAGTACAGTAAAACTCTTAAGGTGCTAATGAGTGAGTGCTCATGAACTCTTCACATACAAAGGCTGCTGTGCACAGAGAAGGAGCTCTGGTGTCTCAAACTCTGAAACCAGAATTACCTGGGAAGTGGAAATGGGTCATGCCTTGTTCACTTGTCTGAATGGTAGGTAGTGCCACTGTGGACCACTGAGTCCTGGCTTTGTTCTGTCTCAAATCAGCAAAAAGTTACAAGCTTGACTTTTAAAGAATACGAACATTGGTTTTTGTTTGTGTGTAACTTAAGCCTAATATCAAGTGCAGGGAAGTAAAATACATCATGTTTGTCCACCTCATTCAGGTTCACTAAAATGCAGTGACTTTATACTGGGGAAGTAAAGATACTTCAAATGTTCCCATTTAGTTGAAAGAGAGAGAAAAGGAGAGTATTGCCTGATCAGAACAACTATCCCAGTGACACTTTATTATTCTTTGATTCCTGTCATTTCAGTCTCAGTGAAAAGTTACTGAAATGCCAGAGCCAGATTCCGGAGATGAAATGGGCAGCCCAGCTAGCTCTGTGCTTTGAGGTGCTGCCATGGCACCTTTAGAAGCCTGAAAAACTTGCCTTAAAGTTTTTCAAGTTAAGACAATGAATAAATGGTTTAAAGTCAGATTTTCGGTGTGTTAAAGTCAAATATGTCAGAGTCAGGGCATGTCAGCTTCTTTTGCCTCATAGTATGCCTTGACAACAAGCAGCCCAATTCAGAGCCTCATTCCTTGCTTTGTGTCATTTCCTCCCCACTCGCTTGGGGAATCTCAGACTTTTCCAAGTACAAATTCAGATCACCTTCTTTTTTACTTAGCATGCACCATGCAAATCCAGTGCTGGGTACAGAAGTTTTTCCTTTCTCCATAGAGAAATGGGTGACTGAACTGACCTGCTTCACAAGCTGGTGGTAGTGTCAGAAATTTCAATTAATTTCAGGGTCTCAAACTGAAATAAGAGGAGACTGCTTTTTATTTTCTTTTCCCCAGTCCTGAGGATTTAGTGGGTTTTGCTATGTCCTGCTCAAAGCATTGCCACAGTTCAATACTTAACACAGAGGAGGAAAGAGGGGACTGGATTCTTAAAACAGATTTGCGGATATCTCAACTTAAATGTCTCAAAGTGCAGAATGTAGGTAGCAACTCTTGTTCTTGCTAACAAGGCAAGGCTCTGCGGGGAGGAAAACATGGCTATGTGTTTACACATGGAGAGGAATGAGAGTGCTCAGCCAGAAGAAATGTTTGGAATGTTTCTGTTGTCCATATGTGATCCTAGTTTTCTCCTAGTAATTTTAGTACTAAGGTGCTATGCCTAAAACACATAAGCTAGAATGCTATCTCAAGTCGTTTGCTCAGCCTTTTGCTGACAGCTCTCAGTGATGTAACCTCGTGTGTGGTCAGAGACAGTGTTTCACAAAGCACATGGGCACATGGACAGGCTCCTGCAGACCTTCCAACCTGCAGGATGCCAAGTGGGTGCTGTACTGACTGTGTTCACTTGCATGCATGGGGTCACATTCTGGGAAGAGTCAGTGGTGAGCTGCTGCGCGCAGTTCCCATGCACTTGGGTTTCAGGAGCTTGCAGGTCCCTGTGTCTGTCATGAAACGATCCCATGCTTGCAGCAGTGGCTGCACAGGAGCTGACTGCATGGCTTGTTTTCTTGCATGCAGTACGCGAGATCCCAGGAGTAGTCCTTCAGGATTTTTGCAGACAAAGTGTTAATGGACACTAGGAGTAGACAAAACCCAGACCCATATGCAGCCCAGCTGGGGCCAGTGTCCTTCCTATGTGCATCTGTCCCTGCTTGAACACACTCAGCTGTGCACACGGGTACTCACTTCCCTTAGCTGGTAGCCTCCTTACAGCCCTATAACCTTGGTGTATAGGAATGGGCAGTTCTTGCATGGGGTTTGCTTGTACGGGTCTTGCATTTTGCTGCTTACCTGACTGCAGCCAGTCTTGACTGTGCTAAAACAGAGATGACCCATTTCCACTTCATGCTGTTGTTGGGGGTGTTCTGGGACATTGTGCTGATTTCCTTTTTTCTTTTTTTTTCTCTTTTCCTGTGTTTTGTTAACAGAATGCAGCTCGCAACTTCCAGGACTTTGACTGTCAGGTAAGACCATGTGTGGAAGACAAGGATCGGTTGGGAATTCCCCGTAGCTCAGCAGTAATGTTGAGAGAGATGGAAAAAAATCTCTGTATTTTAATTTTAGCTGCTATTAAGGTTTAATCAATAAGAGCTGGAATATGTCCAGTGACAGAAATTGCCCTTCACCCTTTCGTGCCGAGCACCATGAAAGTTCTGAGTTCTGAGGTTCAGACTGTTCTGCCAAGGCTACACAACATCTTGCAGGATGGCTGGTCTCCTGAAAAACAGTTTCTTGGAAAAATGCAGTATGCTGAAGAACTGCAGCTCTTTCATGTCCCATCTGATTTACTGGCTGGGAAAGGAGGAGCTTGCATGTTCTACCTGTTTGTCTTGAGAGGAGATGGAAGTGACAAAGCTGCCCCAGATACAGCGTGCTGCTTTGCTGGGCCTGTTTTGACACAGCCATGGTTGTTTTCCAGGAGTTCATTGATGGTACAGAGGTGAGCCTGCTGGCTCTGGTTGCCACAGAAATAATCCTTTTGTAGAAGTGATTGCTCCACCAGCATCCAAGACAGAGGACATGCTCTGTGATAGGCAGAGCACAGCACTGAGATTCTGTGGGGCATTTTGTGAAGCACAGGCTCATTTCCTGTATCAGATTATCCTGCTGCCTTTTCACTGAGCATGTGGGTATGCAGGCAGTGGCTGTTGTTTCTCTTTAGCAGTTGGAGGCTGCTCTGTGTGTAGTGCTGTGCTCGACACGGGGCAGGTCATACAGCGCTGCTGTAGCACATCAGGGGCTGGCAACTTCATGTGATAAATTTAATAGAAGTCTGTTGATGTAGGTGATTCCAGAAAATCATTTGCAAGCCTATGCAAAACAGGAACATAGTAAATACAGTCCTATGAAGGTAGTCTGTATTTTTTCCTTCTCTTAATATCAGACACTGATACTGTCCACCCTATGTGGCAGGTACACGTCACTGTACTGCTTTAACTCAATTCATTGTGAGTTTTGGTATCTTAAAGCCTACAAGTATAAAAATCACTACTCACATTATAACTTTAGATAGTGTCTGATCTGGAAAGCAGCAATAGTGTTAAGCAATGTTTTTTCTTTTGAAATAAAGGTAGATAATGAGTTTAAAACACTTTCCTGTACCATCATGTCTCCATCTATCTGTATCTTCTCTGTTACCTTTAGAGGTAAAGTGTGCTCCCATGTGAGATGAGTAGTGGGTAAAAATAGGTGCAATGCCTTTGAATAAGTGTTAGACAGCAGAGGCACTTCCTGCTGTGGTCTATGTGCCAGGATTGGGAAGAATATGACTATATTGTGTATTGGCCTCTGCTGTCAGTCCTCTACTGACCCACCAAAGCTCTGGGTGTGCCCATGCCCTGCCTGGCTGTGAGCAGCATGGTCTTGGGAGCCGGAGCAGAGTGAGAAGGTGGGAAAGATGCCCTGTCACAGAGCTGTGTGTGGCTGCTGCCTTTTGGCTCTACTCTACACTTCCCCTCAACAAGCAAAGCCTCTTTGCATTTTTCTTCAAACAAAGCCCCAGATCTGAAGCTGGGCAAGCCCCACAGAAACCTGGCACTGCAGCCACCAACCTGTGCACTCAGCATGTCCCGGAACTGTGGTTGTGCTCTCCAGGGCTGAGCTTTGGGAAAAGCTGAGTGGTCTGCACCCAGGGAGGGGTGCTCTGGGGACTACTAGGCTAGGAAGGACAGGCTTGTTGCATCTCTGCTTTGCTGTAGATCACCAGTGAGCTGGTGGCCACGGCAACAGTTGGGCAGGAGGCAAGATGTTCTTTCCAGGAAACCATGTAATTCATGTAGAATACTTCTTTTTTTTTTTTAGCAAGATGTTAACATGATGTCTCTCATGACTGTAAATATTGTCCCAGCCTCACCTTCCTCCAGCATCTCTCCCTACAAGGTGTAGTTTCAGGGTACACCTGGCTTGACACTCCCCCACATAATACTTGGAAAATACCCCAAGGGCTAGTTTAAGTCTGTGAAATCTGCCAGAGAGGATGGATTGTGTGTTGGGTCCTTGGGTTTTCTGTCTCAGTTGCTAGTACCAGGAACAGTGCTTACACTTGGAGACTGAGCTCATGTCCTGTGAAAAATTACTGCTGCTTTTTAATCTGGGAGAGTACATCTGGCTGCCACATCCAGGCCTCTGTGGTGTGACTTTACCGGTGTCGGGGGAATTTGAAGTGAAGAAGGCTGCCAGGGCTTTCAGAAGAAGGAAGATCCTCTTGTGTAGAGAAAGACATAAAAGCACTTAGGCTGGGGCAGTGGTTTAATTTGTCCTGAGTTTCACAGGGAGGAAGAGCCTTAGGGAGGATCTCAGTTTGGCAAGAACAGGCACAAACTGGCCACAGGTTGATGAAGACTGATGACTGGAAGATGGTCTCCAGTTACAGTACAGTGAAGTTCTCAATCAGCTTCCAATAGCAGCAATATCTGCAAGGGGCCTGGTGGGTTTTAAGGCAAAAATTAAAGGATTTGTGCGGTGGGTTTTATTATCTTGTACAGTGTAATGTTTGCAATATGAGACCATGGCATCAGTGATGCAAGACCTGCATTTCAGACCATTTTATTTTTCTAATAGTTAAGAAAAGCTGTTTTAAATGGAGTTAGAGCTGTGGCTTTGACTGGGGCTGACCACATTCTGAGCTGTGCTTGCAGGGCTGCAGGCAGTGGGGTGAAGGAAGAGGGTGGTGAGGGAAAGGTGAGCCTCTGTAAGCATTGTTGATAACCCTGTTGGCAGTGCAGGTCCAGTTTGAGCTCCCCAGTAAAAGACACTGACATATTGGAACAAGTCCTGTTTTATTTCTGTGTCTGTGTTATTCTGTGCCCTTAGCCATGAGGTTATTTGCTGTAAGTCCATCCCAGAATTTCTCAGAGTATGCTGAGTTGGAAGGGACCCACAAGGATCATCGAGTCCAACTCTTAAGTGAATG
Source organism: Ifrita kowaldi (assembly GCA_013398055.1). Taxonomy (NCBI): domain Eukaryota; kingdom Metazoa; phylum Chordata; class Aves; order Passeriformes; family Cinclosomatidae; genus Ifrita; species Ifrita kowaldi. The sequence goes on along the minus strand of VZRS01011616.1, from coordinate 11,275 downwards.
GCCTGTATTGAACCCACCATCTCTGGTGTTATTAGCACCATGCTGTAACCAACTGAACTAACCTCAGGGTCCCAGCTCCTTCCGGTACTGACTGATGTCCCTGCCCTAGCTTCTCCGTGGATACAGCCAGAGTAACAGCCACACTCAGTGTTATTTCTGTAGTGCCTCTAGACCTCCTTCTGGCTGAAATCTAGAGGTTCAAAATATTCTCTGCAGCTGGGCCATGCTTATGAATGGGAGAAGTGTTTAGTTTAATCCCATCTCAGGAGCATGTCATTAGCACTGTCACTGACTCTAGGAGGTGTGTAGGGCCAGGCACACAGGTTCCCCACACTGTTTTCTGTATAGCTTTGGCATGTGTTACTTTTCAAGCTAACATGTACATTTAAGGTTTGTAAGATCTTCCCTTTGGTGAAAAGGGGTGATGCCATTGTAAATTTCTATTCATTTCCCCATGTGTTTGGTTTTATTTTTGAGTAACTTGCCAGAATCAGATCTGGGCAAAGCTAACAGCACAAGTTTCTGCTTCTTCCTGCTTCTGAAATTTGATACTCTGGGGTGAATGTGTGTGAGGAAGCTTTTTAGCTTTTCTGGTACAGCTGACTTCCAGATACAGCTGTCCTGTTTTTTTTAAACTGTTTGTATGCAAGCAACCAAAGCTAACCCTGATACATAACAGATTGTCTGGGCATCAGTTAAACAACCCCACATAATCTGGTAACTGCAGTAGAGATGAAATGGAGAGCTAGCATGGAGGCTTAGTGGTCTTTGTCAGTATGAATTTAGGTTATTCTCAGAACTAAAAAGTATTAACCTACATCTGAGACCTACATTTTACTTGAAAGCTGTATGAACCCTAATGAAGTCTAGGCTTGGCTTTTCCCAATGTCCATGGGCAGATGGTCAAATAAATGGTCTGGGATGCTGATGGACAGATGGTGTGATGATCTGCACTGTTAACAGAGCTGTGCCTGTGCTTTTACTATTATCTGCAGACCCTCTGCAGCTTTCAGAAGTAGGTGTTCTGTCTCAACCTACATCTCTCCCCTCTTTTCCAGATGATTTGCTTTAAATAGAAATGAAGGAATATGATGATATATTTATAAAACTATCCAGCTGAACCTGTGTTATGTTTCAGTCTGACATAAGCTGGCATTTGACCTGATGAGTTGATTTCATCATTTGAGCTGACACTTCCCCTCTGCTGCCTCCCACCAACAGGAAGGCAGAGAAGTGTTTGGCTTTCAGCACACACCATGCAGAAGGGGGCTTGGGGTGTGGAGATGGTCTGGGATTTGGCTGAAAGCTCTCAAGGAGGAGGAGGTGGGAATAAGTATGTCCAGGACATGCAGGGTTCATCTCAAACAGAAAGGACAAGGCATGCATAAACCCTTGGAGGAAAGAAATTAAGTTGCCTAGTATAAAAATGTGCTGTCTTGCTGGCATTTGTTGGGGTTTAGGATTCTTTTTGCTTTGGTTTCTTTCTCTTAAGGAATTCTCTCCCATATGTTCCTAAGGAACAATTATGACTGGGTACTTAAGGCAGACAAAAGAAAGTTGTCACAGCTCAGGGGAGGGGTGCAGCTGGCTACTCTCTTCACCTGGGGGGTTCTCTGCGAAGAGTGGACATATGGCGAGATCTGGGCTGGGTGAAAGGGTTGGGTGCAGCTCCTCGCTCTCCTGCTCTCTCGGCTTCGGAGGAGGACGGTCGGAGCTGCTGCTTGGGGGGTAGAATTCGCTGCCGCTGCCAGAGTCCAGCCCAGTCCTGCTTCTTCTGCTGTGGGTGAGCCTTTGCTCGTGAGAGCAGCCACTTAATTGGGACTTTATTAACACCCTACCTCACTAAAAAAAAGGACTTTCACCATCTGCTGGAGTGCCTCGGGAAAACTCAGGATCTGGAGCCCTTTCCCCCTCCCAGAGATCCTTTCCCTGCCCAGCTCCAGAGCTCGGCTGCTGCTGCCCCACACCGCCGAGTTTTTTTTGCCACTGCTCCGGGTTTTCGCTACACTGTAGCTCTGCACCCCTTGCCCTGCAGGATGCCCCACGCCCCGCAGTTCCAGCTACAGCTGCGGAGTTTCTGCTACCTCTTGCTTGCTGCCCTGGGCGAGCCCGCCCTGCTGTTCCAGCCGCTGCTCCGAGGTTCCTGCTGCAGCCCATTGTCACCATTCAGCCCGTCTGCCGTTGCCGTGTGGTCTCTGAGCTCATGCCACAGCGCCCCCTGCAGGCGCGGGGAACCACCGCACCTGCCCTGCCCGGCCGGGAGCCACCAGCGCCCCTGGCGGCCGTGAGCGGAACTGCACCCAAGGGGAACGTGCCTGCGGCCGAGAGAGGCCGGCGCTGGGTTCTGCTTCTGTTCGTTGTTGCTGCCGCTGCTGCTGCTTGTTTGCCTTGTTATCCATACACATACTGGTAAAGAACTGCTATTCCTCTTCCCATAGCTCTGCCTGGAAGCCCCTTAATTTCAAATTTATAATAATTTGGAGGAAAGGGGATCATATTCTCCATTCTGAGAGGGGTTCCCACCTCCCTTGGCAGACACCTGTGGCAGACACCTTCAAACCAAGACACATTAATGGAAAATGTGGAGTTACTCAGTTGCTTGTGCCCAGAGTAAAGCACAGCACAATGTTTGCAAGTTAATGACAGACCTCGATAAGGAATTTCTTGTCACTTACTTTTACTGAAAGTGTCACTTTTCAATAAGCCCATGTCTGTACTGATTGTGTTTTGGAGAAGTTCTTTTACAAGTATGTAAACTTAAAAGTAGTTTGAAGCTTTTTTAATCTGCATTTTTGAAAGTTTGCTTATCCTTGACTAGTCTCTGCTTTATTTTTACTTGCTTTGCAGTCAGAGAGGGTATGTGCTGCTGAGAGGTTATTGACATATTCCATTGTATGCATTTGCTGATGTTGGAGAGGTTGAATTGAAACTGTGGGGTTTTTTTAAGATTTTTTTTTTTAAGACAGCTTGTGAGTGCTACCCAGTGGCATTGAATACAAGATGTTTTAAGGCATCTTCTATTTACTGTGATGAAATAAAATAGAATGTTAGCACTTTTGAGGAAGGGTTTGCTTTCTCTGTGTGAATAATGGGAGCTGTTCTCACCCATATTGAAACATCGTGTCTGGCATATTGAGGACCATTGTTCCTCTGATTTGTACAACGAATTCTTTTGTTCAAAGTCCTAGAGTGAAATTAATTAGAACACAGAAGATACTTTGATCTAGAAAGCAAGTCTGTTTAATACCTGCTAGATTAATGCTGCTCCTAATCTTATTAAAACTAGGATCACCACTAAAGTACTGGTGTTGACTTCTGACATTGCAGCAAAAAGCACTCTAAAGATAAAAATTACTAGAATAGAATTTTATTTTGGCCTCTTTTTTTGCATTATTTTTGTTTCTTGGGAAGCTTTCCTCCCATCTGATTTTCTATCTAAAAGCTCACTTTTCTGTAAAACTGCAGTTTTACAGAGTTCTGGAAAGTTTTAGCTAGCTGGACTTGGACTGAAACATGACTCTTATTTCTAAATGTATGTGCACAGTCCTTCCCTGGGGTTTAATTAAACACTGGTTTTGCTTTCTGTATTCTGTGACAACAGTGTGCCAAAGGGGTGATTATGCATTTGTAATACTTGAAGTTCCTGTACTTTTTATGTTCCTGTGAGTTTTTAGAGCAAAGCAAATGTATGTGCTTCAGGTTGACCTGTTTTCATTCGTTAGGCAACACCCGTTAATGGTATTTCACAGCAATTAATGAGTAACTGTACTACCAGGTTTAACTCAATGCAGTTCTAGTTCCCAGGGATGTGGAAAGTTTGGAGATACAGAACACAGCCCTGCGTTCTCTTCTTCAAGATTTTAAGATGGTCATTGTCTTCAGCAAAGTACTGAAATGCAGTTTGGGACATCATATTAGTAAGAAGACTGTCCTTTGCTGGAAACATGGCCCTTGGCTTACCTGCCAGGTTCCTTGAGGAATTAAGGTGATCTGGGGTCTAGCAGTCACACAAACTATTTCAGACTCACCTGTGTATTAGCACATTCAGATCTCCCTTGTGCAGGCCTCAGGTTTACAAAGGCTATGTGTCTGCAGGTGGTGGCACCTTCAGTCCACGGCCCAGGGGATGGGAGAGAGCCAGAGGTTCTCTGTTGTGTGTGCAGCCCGTGGGGAAGGCTGCAGTCTCAGACTGCTGTCTCAGAACAGCAGTGCAGAGTGCTCCTCTGCCAGCCTTGGGCAGAGTGGAGCTCATCTGCCATGGTTTAATTTACCCTGAAGTATTATAGATCTAGGCAGGTCCAGTTTCCTGCCTTAGATGGGGAAGAGGGGATCTACTCTCAGAGCAGGAGTAAGAAGCACCTTGTATTCCTCAGTCTGTGCTGGGTGCCTTGCTCGTGACACTGGATACTTGACTGGAGTGCAAGAAAGGTGTGGTTTTAACTGCTTCTTGTAATACATGGGGCAGGGCAGGAGATGGAAAAGTGCATCTTGCTACATCTCAGACATGTTGTCATGAATTGCTTACTGGTTTCAGCATTACGTGGTTGTAGGGGTTCGTGATTTCCACTTTGGGAGCGCAAACCCAGCCTGTCAGCCATGCTCGTGTTGTAGCTCACTTGACTGAGTTCCTTTGACTGCACAGCCAGTGTCTGTTCTCTGGCAGGATGTGTATTTGGAGGTGACTTGCCAGTTCTTGCTGGCTGACACTGAGCATTAGCAAGGGTCACAGAGAGGCACTGGGTCCATCCTTCACCATCACCTGCCTTTAGAACAGGCACACACAAATGCTTGTTTGTATATACAGCAACAGCAGCACCTCTGTCTCCTGATGCTTTTGAGTTTGTGTAAGCAGGTTGCATATCTTATTCTTCTGCTGCTCTCAATTCTCACCCAGAATTTCTCTTATTTAAGACTTAATGCAATTACACAGAGTACCGGAAACCATTGCCTGCCTGCATAGATCATATTGTGTTTTCTATTAATAAGTTTCTGTTCTGTATGGAAATGAATAATTTACTTCAAGATGTTGCTTTAAATCTGATTTTGATTTGCTTCCCATGCAGCCATCTCCTTCAACTCTACTAAGTATTTCCAAAATAATTTTGCACTGGGAAGGAGCTGGAAAGCACTCAGCTACCAGCTGCCTTAAGGTTAGCAGTATTGTAATGGTAAGCGTTACCAGGTGGTGATGTTTTAGAGTCTTAAAATATTTTTTTTCTTATTTTACAGGCATAGTTTATAGTATTGTTTTAATAATGTGTAGAAATTTGAGGGCAGCTGTTGCCGAGAGCAAGACAATGGAGGCTCTGCTTTAGTCTCTCCGTAGTTAATAGCTGGGATAGGCTGCCCCAGGAGCACGATGCAGTTGTTTTTCACCTTTGCCAAAATGGCAAAGATGACGTAAAGTAAATAGCTGTAGCCACAGAGTCAGTGAAAAAGGGGAAAGCCTGCCCTGAGTAATCTGCGTCTCCTCCACCTTACAGCAAAGTGGCAGAGGCAGTTTTCTTTGCCTTAGGTGAACCAGGAGCTGAATGTCCTTAAGTTGAAAGGTTTTTTGGGGATGTTTCTAGCCCTATGCCTGTACAGACATTCAGCAAGCTTGAGCAGAGTGCAAGCAACCATATGCCTTGCTGCTCTGTGTTCTCCCAGGCTTTAATGTTAAAAAAAAAAAAATTTGAAGGGATTTCACAGATGTGTTCTTTATTGCCAGTCCCCAAATTAAATAAATCCCAGTTTTTCTAAGGAATTAATTTTGAACCTTGAGCAGCTTCACATTGGGAGTAAAACTCATCTGGTAATGCCAAAAAAGGAACTTAATAAATTAGTCATGAAAAGCATTGGTAATATGAATTCTAGTCATTAATCATTCCCACTGTGAAACAAATGGTTTCTTCAGCCTTTAATAACTTTTAAAACTTAAACACTGGATCACACTGTGACCTGGGTCTGTAGGAGCATGGCTGGAATTTGGACTGCTACCTCTGCTGCCTGTGAGTTTCTGGAGCTCAAGGCATTAGCAGCTCTGGAGCTGCCGTTGGATGCCTCACTCCTTCACTCAGAATGTTTTTTCTCAATATGGGAAATTTTTGGTGGCATTAAGGAAACTTCCCTATCCAACCCTCCTGGAGCTACTCTGGCAGTCACTCTCGTGCCACCTGAACTGGGACCAAGTCCCTGGCAGCTCACATCCTACACACAGTGCCAGCGGGTTTATTACTGGCTCTACCCCAGGTTTTCCATAGCAGAGTCACAGACGTCCAGATCCATAAGATAATTTAATCATGGTGCAACAACTAAATAACAATGCAACAAAATTAGAGCTCAAGCTGGTGCCTCCAAAAAGGGACCCCAAACAAAGGAACTCCTGGGCATTTGTCCCCTCACAGTCAAAGTGCAAGGAAAGTCTGAGGGTCCTCGGCTGCTGCAGTGTCTCTGAGTCTGGGTTCGCTTGCTGGGCCTCAGGTCCTTGGGCCCTTTGTTTTGCAGAGGGTCTTCAGTTCATGGCCTCTTGCCACAGGCTTGGGCTCCTGCCTCTCCAGCGCTCAACCTGCAGCTCCACTGCAGCTGCACCTGAAGCTACTGGCACTGAATGGATTCTTGAACAGGTGACACCTGTTAGTGGCACTGTCATTTTTCCCTCTTTTGCCAAAGGCAGAGGGTGGCAGTCAGAAATTTGAACCTTTGGCCACATGATTATCTTTCCATAATCAGTCAGTAGATTAAGGCTTTGGCAGTCAGAGTTGGGTGTGGGTTTTCCTCCTCAGTTTGAGAAGCATTCAGAAATGTTAAGAGCAAATAGAATAATGTCCCAGCCTTGTCTGACCTTCTGCAAATCCCCAGTAAGGAATGCCTTCCAGTAGTTCTTGTTTGAGATTGATCTCAGATACTTCAAAGCTTCTGTTGGGTTGTGTTGTATCACCTTTCAGTATCTGAGCCACTATGGTTCACACATGCTTCTGAAGTGCAGGGCTCTTTGATCAAGAGCAGAGATTCTCAGGAGCTGGCACCATATAGATTATAGCAAAAATCACAGGGCTTTCAGAGATGGTCAGTAGCAGTGGTGGCCTTTTTCTGGTCACTACTTGTTTTTCTGCCCAAGCTCTACCTGAAGGTGTCTCTTAAGAGTATAGCTAAAGCAAGGCAGTGCATCTGCCACCACATGTGCACTCGCACTGCTCACTTTCCATCTTGATGAAAGATCCTGTGGCTGCAGGGTCAGTTGCTTTGTTTTCCTAATGTAGTGGGACAGTGAACCCAAGCCTGCATTCCCGCTTACAGATTTCCCTAAGACCATCAGCTCAATGGACATGGGGCAGGGCAGAGGGACAGGAGAAGGACTCTTTCCAGTGGCACTCTAGTGGCACTTCATCATCAAGTCAGCCAATCTAAGTTGCATCCATTACATGGTAACAACACTGCATTTTAGCCACAAACTTCTGTGGAGCAGCAGGTTAAGGAGTCCCAGAGCATGAGAAGCCATCACTGACGTGATTCTGAGGGCAAAGAAATGTGTTCTGTGCCTTCCAAGAGCTGCTCTATGATGGGAACCATAATATATTCCAGATCAACATCCTTGGGGAAAAGGAAAAAACTAACCAGCAAACCATAGAAAACTTAACTAGTTTTGCACTCAAAGTTCAGAACAAAACCTGCACAGAAATGGAGAAGATTGTTGAACATAACTGAGCAGAGAGCAAATGCCCACCATCCATCACAGCAGAGACAAGGAATGGTGCCAGAAAGCCAGCATGACTAACAGAAGGGCAGGGAGGCAATTGTAAACAAAGCATTTTTCAAAAAGCTAAAGAAAATGGAAGAGGTTATAAACTTCAGCAGATTAAATATATGAACAGAACAAAGCAGACAGAGGGGTTTTTGCAAAGGGGAAAAAAACAACTGTCGTGTTTCAGACCTGTCAAAATGGAACCTGGAAGGGAGGCTTAGGGCTAGTCATAGCAGAAAAACTAAACGTAATTTTTTCTGCATGCAGGCTTGGCACAGAGCAACTCACAGAGAGTACTGTGCTGGAATGTTCTTTGTGGGGAGTCAGCACAGACCCTGCCTTAACCCAGTGCCTGCTGCAGAGGCTCTACAAAAATAATATTTATGCATTTGTAGCAGGTTGCCAGAACTGGAAGTATCAACTCAGGAGTTTTATATAAGTTTAAATATTTGAGGTGTTAAGTGAGAGGTTATGCTCCTCTGTTGAGGCTGCCATGGTGCCCAGTGATTCACCTGTCAGCCATTTTATAAGACAGGTCAGAATTCAGAGGAATTCTGGGAATTCACTGACCAGCTATACAAGACAGACTGATAAAATTAGCAGAGTATAGTGGATGAATTACACTAAATATTAGGGAAGGGTAATGTAAGTTTTTAAATGGAAGTCCTGCTCTGCAGAGCTTTTGGAATCCTTCAAGAGTCAGTAGTGATAGAAATAAAGATAATTCAGTCAGTGCAGCCTACTTGGATTTCCAAGAGACAGGACCAAAAAGAGTCTTAAGACATATCTCGTAACAGACTTAGGAGGCCATGCAGTCAGAGTAGAAGTCCACTGATGGATGAAATACTGATTTTAAAAACCCCAGCATTTGTTTTCACAGTTGAGATTACTTCAGGAACACTCTGGAAATCTGTGCTGGGACCTGTGCTGCTGAAATATACTCTTTAGTGATGTGGAAAAAGTGGTGGAAGGTACGGTGACAAAAGTTATGTGCCTTTGGGTAAACAAAGTGTGCTACACATTGAGTCAAACCTTCCTAGAATGAAAATGAAAGCACGTGCTCAGGGCTGATGATAACCCAGAGGCATAAGACCTTAACATTGCAAGGGATGAGTGACAATGTCAGCACAGGGCTTGTGGCTTTCAGCAAAGTAAATCAATCCTTGTTCATCAGGAAGAGAGAACAAAGCAGCCCCATTGTGCTGCTTCGTGCATCCACAGCATGCCTGCATGTGTTTGACATCTTGCCAGCCCCCTTGGCTCAGCAAAGACAGAGCTCCCTGGGGCAGTTTTGGAGGACAGCAGTATGGTCAGGGTTAGCTGCTGTACCAGGGCTGGCTTGATTGTCCCAAGCACATCAGCCCAGAAAGGGGTATGTGAGGGACACGAGCTGTTAGGATGTCACTTCTGGGGGAGTATGGAAATGCGGTCAGTTGCTCCCAAGCTTCCAAACCAAGGGCCAGGAGATCTTATGCAAAATCAGCAGATACAAGATGGGGAATAACGGGGTTCTTTATCCCACACATTAATAAGGTTCAGCTGCTCTGGTCACAGGGGGAGAGAGGTACCAAAGACACAAGTGCTCCATCCTCAGAAAGTTGAAGACCACACCTCCAGTTCAGGAAGTCTTATTTGACCTACAGATTGTTGGAGGCTGGGAAAGTTATGGGAAACTGTTACAAGATGCAAGTGTTTGAGGACTTGTATCACATTTTCCTTTTCCACAAGCACAGGCTCCTGAAGTCAGCCCAGCAGGCTACAGCTACAGCTGGTCTCCATGCCTTCTGTTCCTCCTCCATCATTGCTCTTCTCATTCCTGGACCCCAGACACTGCTGTTGTTTGGAGCTGTGGTTCCCAGCTGTGCTGAGTGGATCAATGGCAGCTGCCTACCCAGCCTCAGCGCTGTGTCCCAGCAGCGAGTGTGGCACAGGCTGTGCGCACAGCTGGCGAGAGCCGGCTCTGGGAGCCACACTGCCTCTGCTACCCTCCTCCTCTTTGCAGCAGGTGGGCTGCAGCTGCAGTTTATTTTTTACCTACTATACAAATAAAGGCAAAAGATAAAAATCTCTTCAGAAAAACTTCTGATAAAATTTTCAGTCCCTAAGTGAAAATTGAATTTTATCCATCTCTTCAAAACACAGCCTGTGGATGCTGATCTTCTCTTGCATTCATCTCCCTTGTTTTGTAGACTGCAGGTTTGTAAAAGTCTGGCTGTCTGCTAGCCACTTGTTTTCCACCTGCCTTCTTGTATCACTGCTTTCCTGCAGTAGACCAGATAAGTGTTCAGACCTTAGGTGGAATTAGGCACCTACAGGGTAAAAGCCTTTGAATCTCTTTTCAAACTCCACTTAAGCAGTGTGCCATAGCTGGCCTGAGCAGAGAGCAGAAAGAAACCAAGTGTGCCAGAGTCTGGAAGTGTCTGTTATTTTGTAGCACAACATTTCTACATGAGCAAAGGGCAAATACGAGGAGAGAACTTGCCAGAATCGTGTTTTGGAACACCAGCAGTTACGGAAGCATTGATACAGTGTGACACAGGCAGGACATCTCACTGGGCAGCTGTGAATGGTGCCTACAAGAAGGACACGAAGAAAGTCTGTCAAGGACAGAGGGTGCAGCCTGCAAAGTTCCTGTTCTCTCACTGAGTGCTCTGGTACCCACTGTAACTCGGTATTCTGCTCCATGTTTGAGAGAGTAATAAGCCAGTAATAATGTAACAAAATAATAACTTTTGGGGGGCACTGCAAGGTAGCAGTTGTATTGTATAAGTGTAGAGACTGTTGTTGTCATCTAAAGCATAATACCTAAGCTCTGGTTTAAGCCTCTGTCTCATGCTGTCCTGTGGCTTTGATACATGGGAGAGAGCTGTTGTGGAGACAGACAGGTGATGGGGAGTCATGCTGTAATTGTGTGGCATCTGAGAATGATTTTGTCCTTTGCAATCAGAGATTGAGATGAAAGCCCTAAAACTCCAGGGCAAAGTTTCAGAGAAAATGAAGTTCACTGGAAAAACTGACATAGATTACCTATAGGGAAGCTGGGGGTAAAACTGAGTCTTATTTCTCCAGGTGATCTTGAAAAAGAGATCAGCATGATAGCTGATGTGCAGCTAAAAAAGTGAAGGTAGAAGCCCTTATCTAGTTGAAGTGGCTGCTGCTCCCTTGGTAGAAAGGAGAAGGCCTTGGAAAAAGGCTTTTAAAAGTAATATGAGTATTACTTTTAGAGTAGAGAAGGGTAGCTGCTTCCCAGGAGGAGGATTTCCACCTTGCCAGGGAACTAACAGGAGAAATAAGAAGTAACCTTAAGCTCTCCCAGACTGAGGCATCGATACTGTACAGGGCAGAATAAGGAGTTTGCAGATTTAGCGTCTTATATTTTTTTAAGTGCTGCTTGCTGAGATTTGTTAAAGATGGGGTTTCTTATGTTGCTGCCATGTTCAGTGTTGTGCTGGTTTGAAGGACAGGTGTCTGCCAGGGAAGGCAGGAACCTCCCTTGGAATAGAAAATGTAAACCCTTCCCTCCAAATTCTTATAAATTTGAAATTAAGGGGC